>WBMZ01009096.1:0-179068 GCA_013400975.1 Atrichornis clamosus | reverse complement strand
GCGGCGGCGGTGGCGGTGGCGGCAGCCGGGAGGAGGAGCGGCGCAAACTCGCCGACATCATCAACCACTGGAACGCGAACCGGCTGGACCTGTTCGAGATCAGCGACCCCACCGAGGTGAGCGACCCTGCCGGGGCCCCCCCGCCCGGCCGGCCCGGTGAGACGCCGCGCCTGGGCCAGGCCGCGCCCCGCGGGCAGCTGGGCCCCCCGCGCCGTCCCCCGCCCCAGACGGAGGCTCGGGCACGATCGCCCCTGAGCTGGCCAGGGCGGAGGCTCCGCTCCTCGGTGGAGGGCGAGAGTCGGGTCGCTCGCCGTGCCCGGGTGAAGGCAGGTTGCAATGGCCAGGGAGAGGAAGGGAGCGCAGGGCCGGAGCCCTCCCCTCCTCCCTCTCTCCCCTCCTGCAGGCACATGCCGGCTCGACCCTGCGGGACAGGCGGTTCCGAGGCAGCAGAGAAACCCACTGGAAGCTGGAGGTGGCGAAAGAGGGCGGGCAAGGGCGACAATACAGGAGCTGCCCCCCTTCTGAACCCGAAACCGGGTACCTCCGTGGGGGTTTTTTTGTCTGTCTGTGACTTTAACAGTACCGACAGGCGGCTGGTGGAGAAGGAGGAGGACTGAGAATCCCGGTGCTGGGCGCTTTTTTGGTGCTAGCTTGTTCGTTTCTTTAAATATTCGGTTTTGTGCCGAAGGCGTCTCTTAAAAAGCAACCTGCTGTAGTCCGGCGGCTCTCCGGGCTGCTGGTGCAATCCCCGGGGTGGCTTTCCCAGGGCGTGACGGACGGAGCGCTTTGGCTCTCCAAGCCTGCAGCCTGCCAGCCCGCCGCCTAAAGTAAATACCAGGAGCAGGTTCGTAGTCCTGAGTTCACATGTTTTACTGGAAAAACACAGTGGCTAATTTCTTCCTAATGAAATGGGTGTTTCTGATGGCTGAGAGAGGCTGGGTTTTGCCCTTTTAAAAAAAAAATTTAAAAATGTAATAGTCAAACCACACCCTCCCGCTGCCCCTTGTCATGTTCCCTTTGGCTGGTTCGTGCTGCGCGTCTAGTTTGAAAGCGGCGGGGGGGTTGGGGGGAAGGGCTGGAGACGCAGGTTACAGCCCTGTTTGTGTGTGACAGCGGGCTCCCTGCTTAGAGGGTGGAGGCTGATCATGTGCGTGTTCCCGGGGAAAAGGAGGAAATTCACACTTGCTCTTGGCCTGGCCCTGGTTGTTTATTAACAGAAGCCTCTGAGAAGTCGCGTTGGCCTGGTCTTGGAGCTGGCTTTTGTTTCTGCATCCAGGTGCTGACTGCTGGCAGAGCCACGAAAAAGTGTTGAAAGCAGTTCTAAGATTAGGAACTACGACAGCTTTGGGTATTTTCAGTTCTGCTCTGTGCAGACTGTTTCTTGAACACAAAGATTAGGATTTTCTGTGACGATTTCCTACATCTTGTAAGATTTATTGTAATTAGAGTTCCTTGCTTGCATTGCTTAGGTTTTAACAAAATCACTGTTGGCTGACAGTCACTTGTTCAAAAAAGTGGGCTGAAGCCAGGGAGCCTTCCATGATTGTGTCTGAGAACACAGACTTTTTGGAATGGCAGGTGGACTGCTTACTGCCTGTGGCAGAAGTTTTAGTCCTGTTAATGTATTTGTCCATTCCCAGTACATTCCAACTCCAGCTTGTCTTCTTCGTGTTTCCGGCCAACCGTGTTTCTGTAGTTTTGTTAGTAAGTAGTTTAAGAAATCATACTTTCTTTAGGTCAGTCATACATGTTTATTACCATAGTTAACTAGACTTTGCACAAAAGCTACTGGCTTCATTATAGTTATTATGAAAAGAAAAAATAATTTTACTTGCATTCATTCCACACTTCTGCAGTTAAGCATCTGAACCTGTATAGGAGCACACTCACCACTGTCAAGTGATGACATTTCAGTTGAACTACTGAGAGTAAAAAATGAAGTGCATGCATAATATCCTTGAATGTATGAGTTTTTAAGCCTACTAGTAGTAGAAGCATTTGATAAGACTGCAGGTGTGTTTACATCAAACTGGCAGCAGGTAACAATTTTATAGAGAAAGTATATTTTCCTTCCAGATAATTACACTTACAAGTGTTCACATTTATTTTCACTCTTACCCTGAGCTGACACAAATCTGGCAATATTTTCAACTCAGATGATGGTGTGATTCACATTTGTACTATTTATCAGCTTAAATGAAAGCCCTTTTACTAGACTGCTTGAAGAACTGACAATCCTCTGTTGTTTTCCCTGTTTTTCCAGGCTCGGCTTGACCATAAGGCATGTCTTGCTTATTTTAGGGACTGAAGCAAGCATGGCATCTGTGAAGATGCAATAACGTGGATATGACTTTTGACTGTGTGTGCTTGAGCTGGGTCAAAATGAATCATTTTAAACTGTCCAGACATGGTTGTTGGCCTGCTGGGTTAACTTTGCAGCCCATACTGCAGACTGTCATCCAGGAGCTGCTGGTTGTATGTATCAGTAGACTTGATGCCTTGTAGTGATTCTTCAGGCATTTATTCAGTGGAAACAACCTGGTTTAAGTGATTTGTCTTGTAAGTTTTCTATATAGGGAGAGTAGGGTTTTCCAGAGGGGTAATCACTACCTTAATAGTAGAGTTTCAGGGGGATTTATATTTTCCGTAAAGGAAGAGTGAAATCTAACGGAAATTGGGTAGAGTTCTGACAGTGTAGCTTGGGCAGTGACATGAAAGGTATTAGCATGTGAAGGGCTGAGGTACCTTGGTATTAGTTTGAAAGGTCTCATTCTTTGGTGAGACACAGTTGTTCCAACTCCATTAGGTCCTCTTCACTTTACTGCCATGTGTGAAATGTGACTTTGTTTTGAATATAGAGTAGTATTTTGAAAGTAGTTCAAATGTGAGGGAGTTTTTCAGAGAAATTGTTCATGAAATGAATCTGTTTGATTACCTGTTAATGCTTTATTGAGTAGATTAGTCCTAAGGGATTAGAGATCTACATGTCTACCTGCCTCTTTTGAAACTTAGTAACAAATTATTTGTTAAGGTACGTTGACTGTAAGACATTGAAAAGTAGAAGCTTTGGATAGGGCATGTTGTTGAGTTCTGTTACTTTTTCTTTTCTTTTTGACTTCAGTAGTTAACTAAGTCATTCAGTGCTGCTTTTCTCCAGCAAAACAGAAAACTGTTGCATGCTCAAAGTTGAGTATTCCTCTGTATCCAAGGTAAGGAAGGCTGAAGACTTCTTGGGAGTGAGGGTTTCATATCTTCACTTACGCTTTCACTGTAGTAATTTGTGGACTCAGTGTTTGAGAGCAAAGTGGTAATTTTCACTTTATTAGGTGTTTACCTGTTGTAACCATTGTTGCTGTTCTGAGAAATCTGTTAATTTGCATTATTCTGAAATTTTAAAATTCTTTTTATTCGGAAGGTAGCTGAGAGAAGCTCTGTGGCTTGAGGCTTAGAAGTGAACAAAACCAAAACTCTGTGTTTACTTGAAGCATTTTAAATGCTAACATTGTCAGGAGTGCTGCTGGGTACAGACCTTTGCTGGAGATGTCAGTAGTATTGGTTATGATTTAAACTTGATGAAGCTTTACCATGTGTACTTTAATTGAGGAAGCAGCTACTCACTTTGGCAAGTCTGAATACAGCAGCTTTTTGGGAATGTGGGGTGAATCATGTTTTTGTTTGTAGATAAATTAGCAGCCAGATTCAAAATGAAGCAGAATGTTAACCCTTTTCTTTAAATGTTTCCCCTTGCCTTTGTTCCAAGTATTACCAATTTTTTTTGGATGCTTTTTCCTTTTTTAAATTTTTTTTTCCGAGGACAGAAACACAGTAAAAAGACTTAAACCTTTTGCAGTAAGAGATAAGTCTATGTTTTGATCTTGAATAAAGTCTTGGGTTATTATAGCACCGAAAGTTTTCAAAAGAAGTAAGTTTGAATTAATGACTTTGTAATAAGTGCATAGAGTTGTTTGGAAACTTGTAGATAAGAAATTCTTTGCACGTATGTAGTTCAGCTTTTTTTTTTTCCCTCCTTTAATAAAAGTGCTTAGTGGAAATAAGTGATTATTATATAAAATAACTGCACATGGATGTTTTGGAGGGGAGCAAGGAATGAAGAGGTACTGTAGACATTTATCACTATTGGATAGAATACATATAATTTTCCCTGAATGCATCTGAGACTTACTGGTTTAAGATGCCATATCTGAACTGGGTGTTATAATCATTGTTGATGAGAAAATAAGGTTTCGTCTTTAATGTATGCTTTCATAGCATATAAAGGGAAGAGAAGTGTTTTATTTCTAAACATGGTTTGTGGGTTAGGTATCTGAATTGCATTTAATTTTTTTGAGACAGATACTTTTTAGAACAAGTGAGGTTTTTAATAATGATTGCCCAAAGGCTGGGAGATTGTTGTGAGAAACATTGATCTGTTGTAGTTTTGTTTTCTGATGGAGAATGCTTTGCTAAACTGATCTAATATACCTCTGTGTTAGCAAAAGTAGAAACGTCTAATCAAAAAGCTTAGAGAAATAACGTGCTTTGCATTAAGAATAACTCCTGATAGTTTAACTTTTAAATGACCATTGTTAAAAAAAATAAAGAAGGAGTATGGAAAATCTTTATGGCTATTTGGGGTTTTTTTGTCTGAAAAATCTTATGTAGGCTTGGCAACAAGATGTTAGAAACAATGCTTCAGAAAGTGGGTGGGGCTTTTGTGTTTGGTGTGTTAGTTTGTTTTGGGGGTTTTTTTTAATACTGACTTCCCATGTGTTCTGGTGTTACGTTTGGTCTAGTCAGTATATTTTAAACTGTTTTCTTTGGCTTTAAATACAAATAAGCAATCTATTAACAGACGATGTTGCACAGTATACTGGATGGCAGGGTGTTTTAGAGTTGATGCAATTCTTGTCTTTACTATGGGTTCAGGTCTGATTGTGGTTCATAAAGTGTCACAGGAAAGACTGGTATATGACTTAAGTTTGTAGGCTTTTTATGGTAGTTATGCAAGCTTGTTATTTAAATCTAGTTAAAGCAATAAGAAATGGGAGTTTTTACTGAGTCTGTTGAGCTCTAATTCTGCATTGAAATGTTTGGAGAAAAGAAGTCAGGGACGCAGGTCTGCTCATTTGCATCAAAAGGGCTGTTTGGAGACCAGTTTTCCTTTAACTGAGTGAAAGTGAATAGTCGGTCTTTACAAGTGAAAGTCTTAGTGCTCTCTAGGTAGTAGCATTTATAAGTTTGAATTATATTGACCACAGTCTACGGAAAGCATAATGTCATGAAAATAATTCTAGGAAGGAGATTTATGCTGTGCTTTTAATATTCCTTATATAAGTTATTTCCTAAGTTAGTGGCTAATTAGGTCCATACAATTCAGACATACTGGCTTTAAGAATTCCCTCCTGATGTGTGAATCTGTTCCCTGCCTAAAATGCCATTGACAAGCATTACTTTTCAGTTGAAAAAACCCCTAGTCGTCTGGATGTGTTAGGGATTTGCTTTGTTTGCACAAGTGTGTTTTTTCTGTCAAAACTATTCTCTTTCAGAGAGGTTAGACCGAGATGAACGGAACACACTTTTACGATTTTTGAGGAAAACTTAGCTTGATAATTAATGAAATTTTGCTCGTCTCTTAATGCTTTTGTTATCTAAAGGGAGTAACAAAAACTAAAACTTAGCTGGAAGGTGTTAAAAGGTGAAATGAATTGGTGTTTGTGGTAAGGCTGTAGATCATAAAAAAACCACTCTGAATTTATCTTTGTGTTAATATCTGTTTGAGCAGTTCCTTTGTTATAAATTAAGGGAAATAAATTGTAGCTATGCAAAATTCAGAGCATGCATAAAGAATAACTTCTTATTTTGACCAGTGGTTCTGATGAAGATGGAATTGAAAATCACACTGTGAAGTAATAAACTAAATGTTATGATAAACATAAGTCTAATTCAACAGATATTACAGATCAGTAATGGAGTGTTTGCTCTGTCTTTCAAAATGAACTTCATGTTAATGGAAGCCTGTTCTGAAGTGTATTTGAATAAAGCACTACTTAGGTAATTCTTGATTCTTAAAGGTTTGTGTCTAGAAAAAATATTTACATATAAAATACATATTGAGTGATGTTCATTTCACCTTGTGGAAAGGCTAGAGCCTGTTAATTTTTGCTGTTAAGGTTGTTAGGTTGATAAACCAAACTAGGTATTTGATAGTTGTTCTGAATGCATTCATGAATTGGCTCATAATTCTAGTTAAACCTTTTGCAGAGATTCCCCCTTCCCCTCAGGTCTTTAATTGCAAGTAAAAATTACTTACTCCTTTTCTGTAAGTGTCCCTGTCTGGAAGCTTGATAATCTAAGATGAAAACTTGAGTCAACAGAGATAAAACTCTGTAGTAGTTCAGACCTAGCAGCAGCAATCAAGCTGTCTTCCTGGACTGTGTCAAGCCTCGTGGTCTTCTACCTAAGGAAGAGGTAGAACATTATAACATAACATAATACAATTTTTCTGTATTATTGGTCATCCATCATCAAATGCAATTTTGCCTTTCATTACTGTCTAGTTTGGTTCTCTAGTAAAAAAATCTGCTTTTACATGAATTCCAGTGTTCATGGCTTTTTTTTTTAACACTCATTTTTCTCATACTTTCTTATTCTAGATGACTTTTATGTTTTTTCATATTAGGTACATGTAACTTGGTAAAACCAGTTTGTGTAATGGTTCAGGATTATGGCCATCTTCTGTTACGGGCATTACCCTTGGGTAATCAACTGATTGCTGCTATTTATTATATTTAATTACTTTTTTTAGAGTTACTTTCTCCTCTTATGTGCTCTCCTGTAAGTTAGATCCTTTGTTCAGCTCCTTTTCAGACCATTTCCTAGCACACGATATTCTTACCAAGGAGCCATTCCTCTGATTCCATGTTCATTGTCTCCTGTGAAGATGCCCTCTGTCTAGATACTGCTTTCTTCATTTATCTATACACTGAGAAGACAAGGGCTCTTTATTGTGCTGATCTGTCTTGGACAATTTTGGTGTAGATTACTCATTTCTTTTGGAAATGTCTTTAGAATTTGAATCCCAGAAGAACTGGAAAAAGTCCTAGGACTAGGGTAGTCATCTAGCCAGTCAGTATAGGGTGTTAGTTTTAAGTGCCAATTTACACTTAAATGTAAATATAAACTTCTCTGGGATACACCTATTTGTAATAACTTTGAATTTCATTGTATAAATAGGAGAGTCTGTTAACAGAGTTCGTGATTGTACTGATGAAATTGTGTACATTTCTGTGAGTTTGTTCATGTCACCTGTTCCAGCAAAGAGCAGAAATTACATATCGTCAACTTTGAAAGTTTTAAGCTTGTATTAAATGGTGCTTGGTATATCTTAAGAATAATTATAAATTGATTTCTTATTTTATATATGTATTCCAAGAGTATAAAATAGATTTGACTTTACAAAATAAAGAGTTACTACAGCGATTCTTTTCAAGAACATTACAAAATCTGCTGGTTTATGATGGAACTTGAAATTGAGTATGTGTTTGGCTATGACTCTTAATGCCAGGCCAACTCTTGGATACATATTTTGGAATGGTTTTTATGCAATACAATACTAGTTGGTATAGAATGGGTGGCAGACTGAAACCATGGCTACAGTGTGGGTTATTTTCTCTTATTTATTCGCTGTTTTTATTGCTACTTTGATAATTTGCACTCTTGTAATTAGAACTGAGGAGTAGGAAAGCTCTCACCATAATTTACTACCTATTAATAGATCATAGTTTCTTGATGACCTGGTTTAAGGCTTCCCTCTGGTGAATTGTGTCTCAGGGCATTGCTCAGTATCTGGCTCTGCTGTTTAGTCAGAGCACCTTTATCGTGTGAAAAAGTGAAAGAAAGAGTTGTCTGGCAACAGTATTTATTTGGCCAAAAAGTATGTTGTCCACAGGAGTATCTATGAACTAAGTTTTCAGTGCACAGATTTTTCAAGCACTCCATGATGCGTTTAATAGAGTTTTCTCTTTGTTAGTTGACTTGTCCATGCTCCTGTATTTTCTTAGAGGCAACGTACACAATTTGATGGCAATGTCATGCTTTTACACGTATATTGTATTGCTCACAAAACTCAGTGGAAGATCAGAATCCCCCTTATTAATGAAGATTAGTGGCTGTTGGATAGCCTGTGGTTGGGAAGAGTTCAAAGGACAAAGAAACCCTGCCCCAGTGTCTAAAACAAGAAGAGATCTCCTTTCCCCTGCCCTCCCAGAAGGTGCTCTACTTTGAGCAGCACATCAGCTTGAAATTGAGAAGGGCCCTTTAAGCGTTCTGTTGTTGTTCTCAATTTTAGTAAAAACAATTACACCATATTCTTAAAACTTAAAAAAACATCAGAACAATGCTCTCTGTGATACAGTGTCCTCCTGGATGGGAAAGCGTTGACGTGGAAACAAACCAGATTGAACCAGATCGTGTTTTAGAAAGTGTTGCATTGTTAAAATGGTCTTTATAATATCACTTCTTTTATATTGAGGAGTCTGGTTTGTATTTACCTTCCATGTACAGTTTGATGATATCTACGGCGTTCAGATCCTATCCAAGCATTGCATATTTCTTGCTGGGCATTTTATAGGGAAACACGTAAGTTGTTTCCACTTAAAGTGATAGCCATACTGAACATGATTGCTGCATACTTTCAGTGTAGACAGAATGAAAGTTTTAAGACTTCTTTAACACTCACTGTATGTATTCTGGCTGTTGAAAGACTGGGATAGTTTCTTTTCATATCTGGAAAAGGAAAATAATCTGGAAATTGTGATGGAAAGAAAGTGTTTACTGATGAAAACATTGCTCAATGCTGCTAATTGATTTTGATGGATTTGCCTGTTAGGTCTAGTGTTTGCTGTGTAGTGAAGAAGCTCAGAAGTGGAATTACTTAAGATTACTGCATTTTGTGATCTAATTCTTTAGCTTTTTTGAAGCCTTTTAAAAAAATAAAAGGCGGAACAACCGTTTCCTTTAAAAATCAGTGAAATGGTCTAACAAGGCCCTTCTTTGTTTTGTGTAAGAGATGTATTGTAATACTTTTGATAAAGTCTCCAGCAATACTGAAACTGTATCTAGTATTACATGAGAGTTTTAGTTGTTGCCATAGCACAGCAAGGATTATTTTAATAAATTCAGTTGTTATGCCTATAGCAAACTGTTTTCAGACAGATAAGGATTGATATGTAGACTAAAAAAAAAAAAGAGAACAATGAAGTAATTTTTTGTACTGACTATGGGTGCGTTCACCGAAGCCATCTACCGTCATCCAAAGACCTAACCAAGTAATGCCCAAAGTGATGAAATTACTACAAGTCCAGGATGTTCTTAATATATCAGCTGGGTTTGCAGTCTGTTTCAGGTGTTCTAATCATTTAATAGGAAAATAAAATGAAAGAAGAGTGGAATTGTCTCTGTCTCCTAGAGCCTTTGTCAGGATTTACAGTAAAACATCTAGTTTTTCTATTACCTTGTGATTTCCATCTGTCTGTCTGTAGTTTTTGACTAAAGCTGGCCTCTAAGGTAGGATTTGTGATGACCCTACAGTGTTTGAATTTTACAGTGTTGAAAATGTTAGTAGAATATTCTGAAGCAATAATCAACAGTATTTCCTAACATTCTGATGCTGGCTCAATATCTTGAATACTAGTAGTTCTGAAGGAGTTACTAATTCTTGTTGTTGGAAATAAATTGTTTGTGGTCTACAACAAACTCCAGAATACTTTTGTTTCATGATTTGCTTTCTCATCTGCATTAAGATTAAGCTTGAACTCAAAAAATCAGTGCATCAATTTTTTGGGAGATTAGACAAATTTGAAAACTTTGCCTTCTCAAAGTAGTCTTCATTCATCTTGAGTGGTAAGTGTCAAGTGGCAACATGAAAGTTGGTAGCGTGGTACCAATGTGAGACAGTCTTACTGAAGCACAAGCATTGTACAAAGTTCTGATACTGTTGGTTTGTAAAAACCTATGGAAACTCAACACTTACCTTAAGTGTCTGTTTTATCTTCTGTGTTCCACATTTGTCTGCAGGTCTTTTGAACATCCTTGTGTGTATGGATGCTCATAAATATCCATGTATAATATAATTATAAATGCACTGATCTAGCTCTCTCAGTCAACCTACCTGTGTTGAAATCTTTTCTCCCACATTTCTTCCCACACATGCTCTGCGCCAGAAATCTCACATCCACAACCTTAAACTGGACACTCCAATCTTCTACTTTAGGGGGAAAATGCCAGTTACAGCAGTCTTCAAATATGTTTGTCCTGCTACACCAGCTTCAGAGAGCAGCTTTATGATACCTGGCTTTGTCAGAAGCTTCCCATGAAGCCAGCCAGTCCTCTACACCTGCCACGTGGACTTTGTAGTTTGGAGTGGCCTTGCAGCTGAACCTGTTTATAACCAGCTACTCCCTGTGCTGATGGTGACTGTGACAGTTGGAGTTTTTCCAAAGGGAGTGCTTTTTTGCTTGCTATACTATTATACCATAGATACTTCTTCCTAATTTTGGAGATAATTCCTTCTAATAGGTTTTCAGGTTGTGTCATCTCTTCTGGGTACCTGCTAGGTAGAGACAGACTGAATTTTCTGGATTAACCTTACACTGAATTCCTTAGTTGCTGAGAGAGAAATCTTGCACCAAAGGGAAAAATTCCTTCCTAACCACCTCAAAGGTAATTAAGATGGTACCAGAGCAGGTAGACCTAAATTTATCCAAATCCTGAGGATAAACAGGGTGTTTTTTATGGTGCAGAATGGTCAGGACAATTTCTCTGATCCTTGATAGACATGCCTTTTTCCTAGCATCGACTGTTTTCCTTCTGTGGCAATACCATGATGTTAGCAGTAGTAGAAATCTGCAAGCAGAGTGAGATACCAACATACTTTTCATACCTCTATATCTTTAATTTATGAAGTGAAATATTGAATAGCAATGTTCTTTGTTATGGCTGATAGATGTGTCAGTAATCTGAAGCTTTTTCCACCTCAGCAACTGTAAAAGAGGGTGAATACTTTCACGTGTACATAGTCTGTTCTGCAGCTACTTCTTCACCCACCTCTCAGCACTTTTGAGGCACAGAGAGAAAGTGGGCAGTGTTGACCCTCTTCTTCCCATCACTACCATCTGATTGCCATCATGGGGTTTTGTCATCTGCCATGCAGAACTTTAGTCTCTGGGTCTCTTCCATCTCTGTGGTGTGGATGATACTGACTTTTACAGCAACCACAAGTACATGGTAGCAGTTAAATTTGTATGTTGCTTTTTACTTTGGCCAGCCCTTTCTCTGCTTTATTCTCCACTCCCAATGTCTGTCTGACTTAAATGAAATTAAACGTTGACAACATTTTAAAATTGGTGCTTAGTTTATGTCAGAAATTGCTTTCTATATTTACATATGTGAAATCTAGGTCGAATGAAAAAAAACCTTCAAGTTTAGGTTTTGCTGAAGCTTACTGTGTTTGTTGTTGGGAAAATCTGCTTACTTGCTATATGCAAGGAGACTTCTTTAATTACTGAGCCTCCCTGTTTATATATACCAGTATAAAATAATGTGGTAGTCTGACTTTTTCCCTACATTGATTATCTATCTAAACCAGTTTTGTAGGTAGAATATTCACAACACTTTTTTTTATGAACAGTTTTGAGTCTAGTTCTTGAAATTGGGCAATGATCAGTCAAGTATGTTTGGAACTGAGTTATATTACTTGAATTTCTTTTTTTCTTTCTTCTTTTTTTTTTTCTTTTTTTCTTTTTTTTTTTGTCCATACAGTTCTTCTGCAAGTTGTTATTAAACAAAATTGGGGGTTGAGACTAGATTATCTTTAAGGTCTCTTCCAACCCAAGCCATTCTGGGATTCTAAGATGACATTATTTAGATCATACTTAGCTTGTGCTTGTGTGCAGTTGTGTCATCTTTTTAAACTACCTTGTGTTTGTATAAAAGACATCTAACATTCTCACTTTGCTGTAACATCTCCAGGACAGTGGGATGGGGAGAGTGATGCAGGTACAGGAAGTAATGTATTGAAAACTGTGTTGTAAATTTTAGTTACTACAGAGCCACAGAGAAGCCAGATTTTTATAAATGTATGCAGCTTGCTAGGTCATCCTAATTTGAGATTTTACTTTATAAGATACAGGGAGGAAGGAGTTAATCACACTTAGGGTGTCATGTATCAGCACCATCACACCATCCTTGGTTTAAATCTTAAGCTGAGTTGTATGGGATAGCTAAGAAAGTCCCTTTTCTTTATTTGGTAGCTGCATACAGTAGGAAGTAGGTTATGTATCTTCATAGATAACTTGACTAAGTTTCATATCTGGCTTTATTTTTTTTGTTTCAGAAATACTCCTATGTCAAATGTGCATGAGACTGCCTCATTTCAGTAAATAGGTAACTTAAGTTGCAATTTTGATGAATCATAAATGGCTAAAGAGTTGAAAGGGACCTTAAAGATCACCTAGTTACAACGCCCCCTGCCAAAGGCAGGAACACCTCCCACTAGACCAGGGTGCTCAAGGCCTTATCCAGCCTGGCCTTGAACACTGCCAGGGCTAGGGCATCCACTGCCTCCCTTGGAAACCTGTTCCAGGGTCTCCATACCCTCACAGTAAATAATTTCTTTCTAATATCGAACCTAAAGTGCCCCTCTCTCAATCTGTACCCATAACTCCTTGTTCCACCGCTGGAGTTCCTGACAAGGAGTCCTTCTCCAGCTTCCCTGTAGGGGAAAGGTTGCTATGAGGTCTCCACACAACCTTCTCTTCTCCAGACTGAACAGCCCCAACATTTTCTCCAACATAATTTCCTTTTCCCATGTGTTACTTTCTGGTATTCAAACTGCTAGGAAGCTTGTATGTTGTTAATTACGGCAAGTATGTATGTTTTATTAACATTTTCGGAGTGAATACTGAATGCAAAGAAATTCAAAATCCCCAAATGCTTTGCGATAATAAAAAAAATCTTGAATGAGTTACTCAGGGTACCTAATCCTAAGGGAAACTTCCTTCTCATTGTGGATAGTAATAAAAAATAGACAGCACAAATAATACAGTGTTAACAAAGAGTTTATGAAATATGCATATGTTTTTGTTTGAGGTTTGGTTTTTTTGTTTCACTTTTTTTAGTTCTGGGCAAGTAAAGTATATTTGTAGGCATAAGCCTGGAACAGCTTACTATCCTCAGTAGTAGAGAAACAAAACAGCATACACACTACACTGGGAGATATTATTGGTTGTTTGGAGGAAAAGAAGCTAGAGACTCCTTAAGATTTTTAAATTATTTTCCACTTCTACATACTGCTGTTTTCTGCATACTGCTGTCTTCACTTCCTGACAGAATTTTTGTTTCAGGTTATCTTCTCATATTCTTGTGACATATTCCTTCACTAATGAGAGAACAGACCTGTCTTTGGTGTAACTTTCCAGCAATACTAATCCTGATTTGCTGCAAAGATTCTGTGGGTAATATCAGCAGTTAGTTAAAGCCTAAATTGTTTCACTGTGAGTCAGAGTATACTTGAAATCTTGTATGGTAGTATCACTTATGCCTTCATTAACTATGTTTTAATATCTGAGTAAGCCAAACCAAGTTACTAAATGCTTTTGTAATCTGAACCTGTTTAAACTCGAAATAGTCCTGTTCACGGTTAATGATCTGCGTTAATGTTTGTATTGTAACTTGTCCTTGGTCTGTGTGCCACTGAAATGACAGCCCCTTGATAAGGATAAAATTAAGGGTATTTGATAGAATTGTGTTTTAGAGCAAGAAAATGCTTGAAAGTAAGCAACCATTTTATTTTCTGATAGTGTTTTGCAATGTAGAGATGACAGATGAAAGGTGGGAATTTTTAAAATGGTGTAAACTACATATGAACCATATCACTGGCTGCAAAACTAACTACTGGGCAGAAGTACAGGACTTACTGAAAATAAGAGTTCCTACACAGTACACTGGCAAACACATTCTCCTGACAACTTCTGATTAAAAGAGCTGTAGAGCGTTTTGTTAACCAGTGCTACATGATAAAACCAGTAATTTGTTGTCTTCTAGAAGAAATCCTTGAAATAGAGCTGGTAGCACTTTTTAAAACATAGCTCTTTGGTCACCAAATGTGCCGTTTGAAGGTGAAATGAGCGTGTTCATGAGTGGATTCTCCAGAGCAGAGTTACTTTCCTGACTTGCTGACTTCCTTTCTTCTCACTTTCTTATTCTGTATGAAAACAAAGTATATGTTTTCTGTCTATCTGAGGCATATTATAGAAGACATCAATGTTATAAATTGCAAAATAAAATTTACTTCAATATATTAAAAGATTTAGATTGTATTTTCAAAATGAAAAGCATTTCAAGCTTTTTTAAAAATAAAGCTGAATTGTATTCTAGAGGGTTGGAATTTAAATAGTGAATACATTTTAGTTAAGCAGAAAGAAAAATTGCCTTGTTTTCATAAAATTGCATCTGAGCTGGCCTTGATTATTGCCAAAACCTTCTCAATAGAACAGCTTACAAAATGGACACCTATATCCTTATAGAGAAAATTATACTTTCTCTTCTTTGTCGTTCAGTAGAACCACTGAAAAATTTGAAGTTTTGGGCTGAGTACCTTGTGGGGGTGCTATCATTGGAAACTGACTTCTTGAGAGGGAAGTGTGACTGCAGTTGACCAAGAATTCTGTATAGTTTGGTCATGTATCTCAGTTGTAAGGGCACAAATGTGTTGGGTATATTTTTATTTTTTTTAACTATATGGCAGTTTAATATCAGAACAAATGAGTAAAAATATGATTGCTGTCTTCTACAGTTAGTTAAACCAGTTGATCAATTTAATTGTTCCTAATTTCTGCTATATGTCATTTTAATTTAAAAAAAAAAGTGCTGTACTCTAGTGTTTGCAGGCTGAAATGTGTGTGGTCTCTTGGTTAGGCATTTGAAAGGTATGAATCAAAAAGTCAAACAAAACCAGCTGTTCTCTGCATCTCCTAGTTCTTCAGTGCTCAGGTAGCTCACTTATCATTAAGAAAAAGATTATTTAATTATTGCATTAAATAGTTTGAAAAGAAACTGATACAAATGTCACATGAACAACTATCAAAGCATTCTCACGTGAGAATTTCAGAACTTCTGACGACATGTGGACATAGCATATCTCTCAGATATTTAGTAATTACCTGACAATGACTGCTAAATATCAGGTTCCTCCTAATAGATGACAAAATGATTCACACGTTAAAAATGGTGTCAGTGACACGATTTATCCTGCTCTCTGTGGAGGACAAGTCCTTTCAATTGTCCTGGTATCCAGGTTTCAGTTCAGTATCCAGGTTTCAGTTCAGAAGCAACTTATTACTGGCAGACTTAGGCCATGAGTTACCGTAAGTCTAGAACTGTCATCGGGGTGAATATTAACTTAGGAGTTTTTGATCGTGAAATTATTGACAATGATTTGGAAAAATCCTTCATTTTTAGTGTAGATGGTTTCTAGAATGAGCCTTGTGACAAATTCACATGATGCTGATCCTAGACTTGCATTATATGAACATACAGCTATAATGATGTAGTGTCATGTAGAAAATAAGACCATGACATTTTTCTGTTGTTACATACAACTTACTAGGCTCATATTGATGTGCCAGCTAAATAAAGTTTAAAAAATAAGACTTCTCATCTGCAAATTAACGTTTAGGAGATATGTATGTTGAATTAGGTGCCTAGAATTTAGCGATTGATAAGATGAACCACAAGTGCATTTTTTTCTATATTCTCTTTTTCTAAGACCGTTAACTTACTAGTTATTTAAGTGTGTGGGAGAGGGGCTGATCCTCTGGTTTTATGGATTTGAGGCTTTTAATTTCACTTTGTTTTTTCTGTTCATGAGAACACTGAAGCAAAAAGGCTTCTCTTAGTGTCTGAAGTTTAGATACTGTTGGAGCCTCTTTCCTCCCTCCTGCCCTCTGTGTTTATTGTATGAAGTGAATAACTGAGAAGCTTGAAATTAGACTGGTTATATAACTAGACCAGTATTTCTTCCTAAATTGAATTGTAGAATGGTTGGGGTTGGAAGGAACCTTAAAGATCACCTAGTTCCAACTCCCTTGCCATGGGCTGGGACACCTTCCACTAGACCATATTGCTAAGAGCCCTGTCCAACCTGACCTTGAACACTTCCAGGTATGGGGCATCCACCACCTCTCTGGGCAACCTCACGGTAAAGAATTTCTTCCTAATGTCTAATCTAAACATACTCTCAGTTTAAAACCATTCCCCCTTGTCCTGTCCAGTACACGCCCTTGTAAAATGTCCCTCTCCAGATTTCTTGTAGCTCTCTTTAGGTACTGGAAGGCTACTATTAAACTGCATTCTCAAAGCCTTCACTTCTCCAGGCTGAACAATCCCAACTGTCTCAGCTGTTTCATAGGAGAGATGCTCCCGCCCTCTGGTAATTCCTTACTTGATCTCTCTTTTATCTTGGTCTACCTCACTTTCCTTTCATTGCTGCTTTCTGAGTTTGTTTTCTTCTGATGTTCTGTTGCTTTGTGGTGTTTTGAAAATCAAACTGTATTACTGTGGTTGGTTTGTGATTGTTATTATTAATAATATTTCCACTCGCTCCTGCCCTCCTTTGCCCCACATACTCTACAGCAACTAGAGGGTAGCAACAAATACGTATTGATGGTCGTGAATCACTTTCCTTGTTCCACTCACATGATTGTCTGGAACTTCAGGACTGAACTGTGTTCAAAAGTAACATATGTATGGAAATCTCACTGGTTTGAGGATATAGGGAGGGTGGAGAATATTGAATTGGCTTTTTTTTTCAAAGCCACTGCTTCTGAGTCTTTGCTTTAAATTTGTACTTCTCTTGAGTTTTCTGATCTTACATTGCATTTTGGTTATATAACCTTTCTTGAAGAATGAACTTCTATCTTAAAAGAATTACCCTGAAAATTCTGATAACCTATTCATTTTTAAAAATATCTCTCTGTATTCTTAAAGGAAAAACGAGCTAGAGGGTAGTCCTAGTATTTTACGCTGGCATATAGAGTAAGCAAGCTTATTTTAGAGCCAGTATATAGTGTTCACCTGATAATATTTGAAAAAATGTTTTCAGGCTTATAGTTCGCTTTATCTGTATTAAACGTGAAATCATTATGCAGTTCACTAACCACAAAAGTGTTCTGCAAAATAAAACTTTTCAGATGCCAGTGAATAGTTAAGTAGTGGAACAGGATGCACAGGGAGGTTGTGCAGTTTATGTCCGTGGAGATTTCTAAGAGCAGGTTGGATAAAGCAGCAGAAGAGCCTGATGCAGCCTCAGAGATGACCTTTCTTTCAACAGGAGGTTGGATTGAGAACTCCTGAGGTTCCTTTCTCCCTGAATTACCCTGTAATCTTATACGGTTCCATGGTGTATGTACTCATTCCAGTTTATTTCCATCTGGGATGGATTGCATTGCATTATTAATGACTCTTCTTATGTGTAGTAGAACCACTTTATACTACACAGGCTTTACTGACTCTAATGTCTACCAGTTGGACTCGTACCTGAAGAGAAATTTGCAAATGCTGTGCTGCTACTTAAACTACTTTATTTAGCTTTTTTCATTCCTTCCTTTGTCATGGCCCTTCTCAAGACATACATGTCAGAACATCTCAGTATTGGAGCTCTCCTGTTGGTTGGAGGTCAGCTTGCGTAAATTAAGAATATCTTCCTGCCTGGCTGCTGTAACAGTTAGTTTTTTTTGTAGGAGAACAGTCTTGGAAAAACAGTTAGCCTGTCCTCCATAGGTCTTTAAATGTGATCATAGGATACTTTGCTTTGGAATAGATCTCAGGAGATTTCTAGACCAAACTCTTGCTTAAAGCAAGGTCGGTCCTGAGGCCCCTCAGGGCTTTACTCGTAAGGTCTTGTAAAACCGTTAATGAGCAGTTACTGCAGTAACTTTGGGCACTCTCCTTCTCTGGCGTGACTGTATGAACTGTGACAAAGGTTTTCTGAATATTCAGTTTAAAGGCTGCTTTTGTTTCAACTTATGTCCAATGTTTCTTGTCCTCCCACCATGCCCTGTTGTGAAGATCACTTCTGCATCATCTTGATGGCTTATTTGCAGATCCTGTAGGCTGCTTTGTAAGTCTCCCCAAAGCAACCTCTTCTCCAGGAGGAACAAACGCAGTTCCTTCTGTTTCACCTCCTAAGGCAGTTCCAGTCCCTTGATCATTCTGTAACCCTCTGCTGAAGTTCATCTTATCTCTGTCTTTCCTTTATTGTCAGCCCAAAGTCAGTGGTGGGTAGCGCAGTATAATTGTTTTACTTATCTAAAACTTATATTCCTCCTCTTAATGCAACTAAGGATGATGTTCACTTTGCTGCCAGGGCATGCATCTGAGTAATTTTCAGCTTACTGTCCACCAAGATCCCCAGGTCTTTAGCAGAGCTTCTTCCCAGCCATTCGTTCTTGAGCTTGTGTTGTTGCAAGACATTTTTGCTTTCAGTGTCAGGACTTTGCATTTGTGGTATTCTGTTGAACTAAAAAGCCACTCAAAACTTCAAGCAAAAACCAAAGCAAAAAAGCCTCACCAAAACCCAAATCCCTACCTTGAAGAATTATTCTGGCAAAACATTTAAGCATGTACTTCAGTGCTTTAAATATTGAAATGCTTAGATTCTTCTTGAAGTTAAGTACAGCATTCTTCTACCTGTCCTACCCAACCTTTATGACTGAAAGTACCTTTATGTTTCAGGATCACTTTATGTCTCTTTTGTCTTCAGCAAACTGTGTTCCAGCAAAGTATGCCTATGTGATAGGTTGCCCAGGGGAGGTAGGATGAGGTCCTAGTGCTGCAGGACAAGAAGTGTTTGGAAGTTGTAAATTGCATACCATTTTGCTCCAGTTTTCTGTTGCTGTGCTTCCTCCTTCTCCAGATCACCCACCTGTATCAGTTACTGGAATAGATACTTGTAGTGAATGAATTGTACTGGATTATTTTTGTTGATATGTGTTTATTGGGAGTAATACTTGTTTCACTCCTGATTATTGTTAGTTTTATAATACTGTATTTGTGCAGTGCAGTGTGTTGACTAGTTAAATTATTCGTACTCAACCTGTTCTGAACTCTGCTATCGTGATATGGGTCTCTGTGTGATGCCAAGAAAAAGAAGGTCTCAAAAAACCATGCATAGCTTGGTGCAAGTGGAGGCTGCTAAACATTAATTTCAGCCGCAGAAAGGGCTTTTTTTCCTGTGGTATCAGAACTTCAAAACATCTGGTATAATTGGTTAGCTGTAGAGATTGTCAATTGCATGGAAATATGGCTGTGCTGATAGTGTACCATTTTTGATGGAAGAAATGCTGAAGTACTAGTTTGAAAGTAGACTATAATCTCATCTGGCCAAGGATATTTAATACTACTTTGTTACTTCAGTAGAGCATTTTTACTGTTATAATTTAAATGATTATTTTGAAACTCAGGTAACATTAATCTGTTAATTCTGCGAATGTTCTTAGGCCGGTATTAACATAGCAGGAATTTTAAACTGAAATAAACCAAGTAAGAAAAATCTCAGAAATTCAACATTAACATTTATATGTTGAAACTAAATTTAAAGAAGCTTTTAGTTGTTTCCTGCATGTTATGTTTTAATCTATTTTGATGCCAGCTTGCTACCCATTCTTAAGTAGTTGAACTACCACTTTAGCTGATAATCCCCAGGTCCAGATGCATGTTCTTCAATTTCCTTCTTTAAAAACATGGTTAAAAAGGTTTATTGTGCACCCTGGGAAGTCATTAGGACAGGACTGGTTTGTCCCAGAAGTCCAGAGATGAGAATTGGGAGTTCCTCAAGAAAAACATGCTTCCGGAAGTCTCCTTTGATAAATGGAAGCTGCTCAGCTGAAGACAGCCGCAGCGGTGAGCGGTGGAGAGAGACTTGTCCCTATTATGACAGAAGAAGTCTTAATGCTGAGTGAACAAACACTTGAAGGGAGCTGTTGAGTTGTGTTCTGTAAGATCTGTAGTCATCTGCCCTTGTAGTCCTAAGAATGAAACTGCTGCGTAGTCTAAGCAATGTACAAGTACAGAAATTGATTGTTTGTTTTTAAGTGTGTTATTCCAGACCAGAGGTGGATAGGAAGGGTGAGGAAGAAAGAAGTAATGTGGAGGATGCCTATGTGATGATTAAGTATTCAGCTTTTCAGTCGTCTTTATGTTGTTCCTATCTCCTCCCAACTCTACACACCCAGTCTTGCAACTGATGATCTGACTGACCTGCCCTCTGAAACTTCCTCACTCTTCTGTAAGCAGCTGGTGGCAACCCTTTGTGAAACAAAGAGCAAGGCACTGCAAAGTGATGGGGCAGTATTAATTTGGCTGCTGATCTGTTGGAGTATGTTTGTTCTGATGCTTAAATGAGAAGTGAGCAACTCTTGACTGCTTCAAATTTTGAGCTCTTAATCAACTGAACCAATCCCATACTTGTCTTTCAACCCCTCATCATGTCTAAAAGTGAAGCCGGTTTTTTATATTGCCTTGAATTGCAACAAAAGGATAATTTAAGTTGTCTTATATAAAGAAGTAATGATATATTAGTGTTTACGACTGGGAAGAGAGCTGCCTTGTTACTGTTTGGGAATCATAATTTTTCATAAAATGTGAGTAGTCTTGCACAAAACACTCTAATTAGAGACTCAACCCCAAAATATTTGAGAGGTTATGATCAACAATTACAAAATAGTAAGTCAAAACTTTTTTATTAAACGGGGGTGTGTATATCTCAGTTCTATTGTTCGAAAAACTAATGATGGTTTCTGACTGAATTCCTTCTGACAAAAAGTCGCTGGAATTGTTCTTCATGCTAGTACCACATGATACCTTTCTCTAGATTATTTATGCTATTATGAAGAGAACTGCAAAGGAAATGAGGAGCTTCCTATGTAATCAAGTGGTCAACTGCTGTTTCCTCTATCAGGAATAGTGTTGGTGATTACTCACAGTCGCCACATTTGCATTGTTGTCCTGGGCACGGAATAAGACTCTGAAATAGTAGGAGGGAAAGCGAAAATGCAGTGGCCATGACTGAAATACTGCAGTTAGAGAAAGAAAGTAGCTTTTTACTCCCATAGCTAAGCTTTTCAGTGCTGCTTTATTTTAGTAACTGTTTGCTGGCAGAGTGAAATGTTACCTTTAGCAGATTTGAGTTTTTTTTAAACATGTGTAGCCCACCCCATCTCTGGACTGACTTGCCTAATTATGACTGCTTCTTCAAATGTCATTTGCTTTTAATAACTTTGTTTACTTTTCTCCTGGCTTGTTTTGTTGGAATGGTGCTGCTGTGGTCTCTGCAGGACTTTGGAGACTCTCAGGGCGATAAAACTCTGTCAGTATTTGTGTATGGATGACATCTGAGATGTCTGGTGGAGTGTTTTGTGGAACGTCTGTTGGCACTACAAATTCATCCACTATTTGTGTTATTCTTGCTTTAGCTGAACCGTTGTCTTTTTATGCACAGGACATTTAAAAATGTTTCAGAGGCTAGTGTTAGAAGGTGGTGATTGAAGCTCTAATGTACTCTGTACTCAGTGGCTCCTGATGTTTTGTAGAAAACACTACTTACAGTAGAAAATAACATCACCTTGATATTTGATAACTGTAGTTATTTATTTTGTTACTTCTAGCTGAAGCAATAAAAAACTCTGTTTATGTGCATGCAGTGCTACTCATAGACATTGGTTGCTATGTCCTTTTTATACTAAAACAAAAATTTGACTTAAGTTCTCAGTTAAATGATTTAATAATTGAATTATAGTCTTGATTTTATTTTAATAGCCTTTTTTAGGTCTTTTATACTGAGCTTCTGTACTGTATTACTTCCATAATGTTTTGTTTGTTCATCCTCAGGCAGGTGAAATAGATGTTTAGACAGGGATGATGAAATTCCTGCATTCCCATAGATAACCAGCTTGTTTCCGCTATATGCTGTAGAAGCCAGCCTCTAGCATATTGCTGGTCGGTTTGGGTTCTGGATCTGCGGAAGCATTCCTTGCTTCTGGAAACTTTTGCTATTGGTTTTATTTTGGGCGTCAATAGCTACCCAAGGGAAAAGTATGAGGATGAGATTTTGTATTTATAGTTTAAACTGGTAAAATGGCTTTCTAGCAGCACGAGAGTGCTCCCTTCACCCCCTCTTCAACTGAGCAGGTTTAGTTTTGGTGGTTTTTGTTTTTTTGGTTGGGTTTTTTTTTTTTTCCGGTAATCCCTCCTTTATGCTGGCACTGGGTTTTATGTGACTCCATGGTGAAGTTTTTAGGAAAGCTGTGAGACTAGGATTAATTCTTCTTGGGCTTTTCTCTCTGAACTAGCTCATTAGAGTTCACCTAAATGCTTGTGTTGAAGCAATTGAAATGATGCACAGCTGGAGTGGGGGTAGATAGGGAAAGGGAAAGCCCCTTCAAATGTAGCTGTAAATTGCCCCTGGATTAGTTTAATGTCATGTTCTCCCTTGCTGCCACAAACAGGACATAGGGAGTAATTATTCTCTTGAGGTAGCCATCCAGTAATCAACAATTAGGCACTTTCTTGGAAATTTATTTCTAGATCTATGTGGCTAGTACATTCCATGTTCTCTTCTAATAATAATATTGTGGAAGATACATAAAAGAAGGAAGTATTCAGGTATAGAGATTTTCGTCTTAGAGAAGCCTTTTTAGAGAGCAGTACCTTTCAGTCAGTAAAGTTGCTTCCAGTCTGATAAAACAGACACTGTTGTAGATTGGGAGCAAGTGTGGAACCCCATTGGAGAAAAGGAAGTTGGTAGGTAATTGGAATGTAAAATGCTTCTTCAGGAGAAGGGCGCCAGCTCAAGTACAAAACATTAAAGTGTATTGTTATGCTGATAGCTACATGGTATCTTCTCTTTCAAATCTAAAAGTAAACAGAGTAGTGAGGGAGTAAAATCAGAAGCAAAGCAATGTTTTGGTTGTCCAGGTACCTCAGGTAGAAATCTGTTTTATGCTTAGGACTGCTTTGAGCTAGCTTTGGTATCAGAATGGAGGAATTTGTAGTATGAGAACAGTCAAAAGAAAACGTCACAAAACAGGCAGTGCAAAACCACTCAGTATGAAGATACTGTATATGGTGTTACTGCAGAGAAAGCCCTTTTTTAGCTGTCAGCAGTTGTTTTTAAATGCAACTAAGTCAGGCTGAATGTCATTCACCAAGCACAGTGCTTGATGAAATTGTTGCCAAAGATTATACAACAGGATTAGGTAGGATTTGCAGAGGGAAGGCTATCAACAGATGAATTTTACCAAACTGTTAGAATTACTGTAAAGATTTTTTTCAAGCTATGTGTGGCCTTGGTAGTCCTGTCAACCAACATTAAGATGACTAATGCTATTTATAAAAGGTGCTTTGTAAATTTTATTTAAGAATAACCTGATTCCTTTAAATATAAAAATAAAGAAGTAATTCAAAATGAGACTTCCTGCAGGAGTTTTTGTGTGACAAAGCTAAAAAAACTCAACCAAACAAACTAAAACACAACTCTTTTTGGGACATGTTCCTGTTTGGAAGTTGTAACCTGAACCCTGTATTTCTTTTTAAGTGTTGAAAAAGGTTGCAGTTAATACTTGTAATGTCTAAAACTGTGTGGCAATTTCATGTGTAAATTTGACTACCTGTTCGCTTGTATCTGTAGTGATTGAATATCTCATTTTCCGAATGTATGGTAGAAGTAACTAGAAAGATGTCTTACCTTGTGTGTATGTTTACTCTAGACGAAGCTGCGTACAAGCGGCGTGGTTGTGAGTCTTTGACTGTGACAGGTCATCTCACTAAATTTCATTCAACAGTGCAGATTTTCAGGTTTTTTGGGTTTCTTTTTTCCCCCAGAACTATGACTGTAGATGTTGATTATTCCATAGCCTGAAGTATGGTCGTTATGCCCTTAAAAAAAGGGGAAGCTAAGGTAGGGAAGAAAAATAATAATAGTTCAAAAAGAGGTCCTTTGCCCTATTTCTATAGAATTTGTTACAATAAAATTGCATTTAGTGGTACATTGATATATTATTACTTCAAACCTACTTGACTAACGTAACTTACTTGGAAAATAATTTTTTGAAATCCAGTCAAAATTTGGATTTAGAACAGATTGTATGGATTTGATCTAGAATGTATGAATTTAATGATGGTAGCCTGAATTCCAGGACAATGTGACAATAGCTGTGAAACTGAAACAGATTCATATGTTGCATATTAATGTCTCTTGAGGCAGTAAAACAGGTAATAAGGTTAATGAGGCTGCCGACAGCCCAGTGCAGTTGCTGTGCTATCACAGTGCTTTTTGGCAAGACCTTGACCTGCTGTAAAACCTTTAGCAATGTCAATTTGGCTGTTAGCTCTTAGCAAGTGCTGTAAACAAGAGAACACAAATTGAGAGGGCATGTTGGTTTGGGGCTTCTTTCTTCCTAAACTTCCATGCACAGTAATCCCTTGTTGGCCTGCCTGTTTCTGCCACACAGCATCCTCTTACGTTTTGGTTGGCTGTGTAATTCTTCATACCCATAGCTGCTCTAAGGTCTTCCAGAAAAGAAGTAAATACTTTGCACCTTTAAAAATGTTTTTAAAGTGGATCCCACCCCACCTCAGAGGGTAGAGTGGGATATTTGGGAACTGGGTTTAGTCAAGAATGGGTTTTGTGTTAGAGTAGGACCTAAGTACATTTTGGTGTTGTGTGGGTTTTGGTGTTGTTTTTTTTTGTTTTGGTGGTTTGGTGTTTTTCCTTTTCTTTTTGTTGTTTAATTTTGAGGTTTGGGGTATTTTCTTCTTTGGTAAAGTCTTCAGGTTTTTCGTGTAGATTCCAGGCCGCAGTTTGTCTACTTCAAGGGAATCAGGTGCTTGTTTTTCTGTTAGGCTTGTTAGCATTCCTACTTCAAACTCCTGACTAATTAGCCCGGTTGCCAAAGCTCCTGCTTGCAGAGTATCAGATAGCACCAGCATTTTTCTAGTTCAGTCAGTGTAGCTGGATGTCTTAACCCTGTATGGTGCCGATTCCAGCTCATCCTAGAGGATTGAGAAACCAGTGTAACACAATCAAGTTTATCATCACAGAGCAGAAGTTGCCCGAGTCTTTACTGGCTGTGTCAGCATGAATATATGACATGACCCCTTGTTGCATTATGTAAAAATTACTCTGTTTTTAATGGTTTCCTTTGCATCATATGAAAGCCTGATACTAAAATAGTAAAAATGCAGTGCTAATTACAAGAAATTAATCCATACAGCTATTAGTTTAAAGGATTGTTGGTGTCTCTTTTATTTTTTGTCATGTAGTGAGAGTTTATTTCCTGTATTTCGAATTATAGAGGTTACACTGAAAGCAAATAAAAATGAATATTTTGTCAAGTGAATGTCAGGTGGTTGAAGTGAGGGTGGTTTCTGAGCTGCTCTATATATTTGTTGGTCTCAGCTTATCAATGGCTACCAGCTTGTCAAATTTGGATTCTAACTGATCTTTTGGTTCTTCGATTGAATCTTCAGCCCACATCAGGAATGTGAATTTGCCACAGTAAGTGGTCAGAAAGAGACAAGACATTGAGTTTAGTTTGTGCTATGTAGTGTATGTACTTCTGGACACTACAGAATCCATGTGGGAAGGAAATGTTAGGAATAATTTTATTTGTGCTATCTATAATAAAACTGTGATCAGCTTTGGGTAGATAGCCACAAGAAACTAGGCTTCATGAGTTTGCTAGTGGAAATGCTTTTTTCAGTAATGCAACCTGCTGCTATAAGTAGATTGACATTTTTGTTAGACCTAGTTTTACTCAAAAGGAAATTTGTTTTCATCTTTTAGTAATTTCACAGATGATTTTGAAAACTAGTTGTATTGTTGTTTTTTATGAATGCAAGACTATTTCTAAGACGTTCCTCTATCAGAGTTTTATTATAGAGAAAAAAATAATTTTTTTTAAATTGTGGAGAAATAATCATGTACCTGTGGAATCCAGCAATTTGTATACCAGTTATAGATGTGACCTCAAGATTACAGTATTCTGAACTTTAGTTTGTGACTGTAGAAAATTAACTTTTTAAAATGTGTTTGTGGAACAAGCGTTTAAAATATTTGAGAGATTTATCATTTCTGTAACAAGCTACAATTTCCACTTATCAGGACTGCCAGTCTGTGCTGGGCTGCTGCATTTCTTCTGCCTTCTTTGGTCTGGTGCTTGTCTGACCTGTGTAAAGTCTTCACTGCATACCAAGCCAGCGTAGCCTGAGACAAAAAAAAGTGCCTGCTGGCTTATAGTGCTAGAGTCAGGTATGTGCTGATGCTAGTGCAGAAATGGGAATAAAATGTCCAACTTGGCAGAAGTTGCTGTTTCATGGTTCCTTCAAGTTAATACAAGGTGCCAGCAGAAGGACAGTTTCATCCAACTGCTAGCACTGACAATTTCCTCCACATTGGAGGAAGGGAAAGGAAATAATGTTTGAGTTCACCTGATTCATGTTGCCATACAGCTGCAGGATGCTTGTGCCTGGGCACAAGAGGGGAGGTGGGAATGAGTGTGTCAGTATGAAGTAGTGCTTTCTGCAGTCCTGGAGTTTCTGTTGCTTTAAACTGACTGTGTGTCTACATTATTAAAGTGAGTAAGAGCAGTCTTTTTTGTGGCCTGATTGATGCCTGAAGATGCTTAAATACAGGGGTTGCAGCTCTGCAGGTTGGCAAGTAGCAATGCCAGTGAAAAACCAGACTTCCAGTGCCTGAACTTTCATTCTCCCCCTTCAGTTTTCCTGTTGTATTTTGGTTTGAGGTGGCTGTAATAACCTGTTTCTCTTCCTCTAAATGGGACTGTTCAAAAGAACCAGTCTTTAACACAGTAAATAGTCTGGAGAACTCTGACTTATTTTAGTGGGTTTTTAAGATGCATCTGAAAAATATTATAGGGGATTGTCTGTACTTCTAATTCTTCTCCTAAGTTTTCTAGAGTTGCTCATGAGCATTTGGCTCTTAGCTAGTTCCACATCAGTGGTAGGTTGCAGCTAAATAGAAAGATAAGCAACATTGTATTGAGGCCCGTTGCTATTTGTTGTTTTTCCTCTTTTAAATATGTCATGATTAATTCAAAGGAGGCTTTGTTTTGGTTTTGACTGACTTTTTACCTCGTTTCAGGTGTGATTGAACTCTACCTGTACCTCTGTTTTGTTGTTGGAGACTTTCAGGGTATCTTGATATACCAAATGTATATCAGTTACTTTTCCATTTCGTTTCTGTTGTGCCATCTCCTTCAAACAATTTTCCTAATAACAATAATAACTTTGTTGATAAGCTTTTTTTGGGTATATTTTTTTTTCCAGAGTATCTGTTGACAGTTGCTCTGAGATCCTCAGTATTAGGGTATTGGGAGAGTCACTAAATGATACCAGCATCAAAACAGTTTACAAAGGGTATGGTTTAATCTGGGGGTATAATTTAATCTCCTGTAGCTTTATTTGTTGCATTTTGAATTTAATCAGTCAAATGAATGATTAAATAGTTACCAAACTGTTGGTAATACTTATTGTTGAAAACAGTTTTGTTTGATTTTTTTCAGTTAACTGCAGTAGGTTTCATTTTGTACAAAGAGCAGATCTGCGTGTTCTCTCGTTGATTGTGTAAATGCTGTCCACCGCAGCTTAGCAAAGCACACCCTGCAGGTGGCAGGCAGCAGCTGTGTGTTGCAAGAGCTGTGCAGATTTTGCCAATCACTTACTGTAGGTTTGAAAGTTAAAGAGTTGGAAGGTACAGCCTATAATACTTTGGAGGAGCGCCCTTGGTGATTTTAATTTTTGTTGGTAGCTGCTTCTGGAGTCATAAATCTCATGTGAAGACACTTCATGTCTCTTGTGTAATAATGTCTTTTGTTGAAGGTTATGAAAACTTCGGTGTATTCTGAGTGAAGTATAGTTGATGGCTGCTCACAGAATCTGGTGGCTCGGGTAAAAGACTACTCTGAAAACAACTTGTTTTGTTTTGAAGTCAGTAGGAAATACTCTGCTTCATCCACCTAGTGTAGATGAGTCTCTTTTGAAACTTAATTTTTTGGTCTGAGATGTAGAAGTCTGCAGGAAAATATTCAAGATTACGGTAATGTTTGTTTCATCCCAAGAGTTATTATATTAATTAGTCCTGCTGTCAGGAACAGATAGACGACAGGAAGTGGGGACAATGCATATAAAGTATACAGTAAAATATTTACATTTATGATAATTCGAGGTTCACATAGGCATTCATACTGTTAAAGTTAATCCCTTTTTAGAGGATGTGTTAGTTACAGACTTGAATTTTGGCCTTCGTTTAAGATTTTGTGTAGCATTTGTCACACTTAACCCACTTCAGTGGGTTTTGCATTGACTTCTTTGCATTACATTTTTATTACAAAAATGTTTGTAGAACCTCTTGGTTTTTGGTCTTGAGGGTTTTTTTGGTACCTTAGTGGGGCTGGTTCCTAAGATGTAGTTTTCCTCAGGAAAATAAGGACGGATTTCACTTTGGATCTTTGTGTTGTGGGTTATTAGTTCTTCTCTCTGATAGAAAGCTCAGCTGTAGGTCCTGCTTCTGTGAACATTACAATGTTTCTAAATTGCTGTGGCAGAATGAGTCATTCTGTAGTGGAAAGTCTTTGTTGAGCCAGGTGTCAAAGGTTTGGAAGAGGAAATAAAGGTGATGAAATTTTTTTTTTAATAGGAGCTGTTTTTTCATCTGTATAGTTCTTCCTTTCTTCTCTTAGAACCATTTATGGTAGTCTGTCTTTAATCGTGAAGCTGCACTTTTTGAAGATAACTCAAAAACCGTAGCTTAACAAGAACACCGCTTTTCTTTGCTTCATGGAAAACAGTTTATGACAGTTACCAGGATTTTTTAAAAAGCTGTTTGGAATTCATTTTTAGTAGTATTGTCTATCCTTTAGTTTCAAGTTGTGCAGTTATTACTGGGATTGAGTGCTAGAAACCTGACCCTCATGTAATTTCAGTGTTTACTCCCTTACTGATTTAAGTGGATTTTAAAATATTATAGGAATTTTTTTTTTCTGTAAATTCTTGTATTCATTAGAATTCCATAGATTTGTTGCATGCACATGGCTTTTGAAGAGGCAGAGGAAGCAATTCCATTTTACTGTGTAGACTGACAACAGCTCAGGTAAAAAGGCTTTATATGAATGGTTCAGAATATCCCGCAGTGATAATACTGTTGCTATGCTGACCTGTTATATCAATATTGTGACCTGAATTCATTTGAAAGCAACTTGTATGTGCTTTAATACTAATTTTTGCACTGTGGATTGGTTTTATTGTTATTTATATTCTATTAGCAAAACTCCTGAGCAGCAAGTACATGTACCTGAATAGTAATTGCAGCTTAGTTGTCTTTAGATTTTTGCCTGCAGAATTTGGAGGGGGCACAAAGAAAGATGTGATGTTCTTAGTGCTGGGTTTTGGTATTTTCTAGATGCAGTCATGCAGAATGTGCTTGCAAGGCAAACAGTGTTATCAATGGAGCTAAAAGAGATCAAAGATAGCCTCTTAGAGCGGGTGCAGATGAGGATTTCTGAAGGAAAACTTGTATTTTCTCTGCTGCTCCAGAGATTGAATAGTTTACATAATGGATAGTGTAATATGCTTAAGTATTGAAGTATGTGGTGCTTTGTGATGGATACAGGTGGGATAGCAGTTTAAAAGCCTATGGGTGTTCTTTGCTTGGCTTGTGGGAGTAGCAGTCTTGATCTCATTCATTGCTGTGCCCTACATATTGTGGTAGTACTCTCTCATTATCTCCTCTGACACTTTAAAGGAGGGGTTTCCTTTCTCATATGTGAACATGGCTATAGATCATGGTTCCTGGATATTACTGCTTTGTTTGCAGAAGCCTTTCTGATTCTTCAGGAAGTCCAGGTTTCCCTGCTGCAAATCGCATTGTGTCATACTGCAAGCTATTTCCAAGCTTCACTTACAGCACAGTCTTTTTATCTCTTTCTACTTGTTTTCCTTATTTTTTCTTGATTATGATATTCCTGTGTAAAAAGAATTGGATGATTGGCAGAAAGAGAGGTTTGAAAAAGATGGCTTTTTTGTGGGGATTTTCAAGTAACCAAAGTATTAAACACTTCTGCCTTCCGTAATTATTAACACTTTCCATACGTGTATGTAACCAGTCTTCATAATTTGAAAGGGGAGCTTGAGATGCTCTTCTCTGCATCTTTTACTCACTTGCATTTCTCTATAACATAACTTCAAATGAGTGATCTTGATTATTAGCAATTACTGCTTTAAAGCAGAAATCCATACTTGATCAAACTGTTTTGAGAAACAGGAATAATTTTTTGTGAAGCTTTGTGGAAAGCATTGATGATGATTGATTTGATAGCTTGTATGTCCCATTTTCAGTTTTAAGTGTGACTTGAGTGTTCTGTGTGAATTTGTTATGTATTAAAGTTTGCTTGTTTCCTACTTTTGTCGTGCTTTCATTTAGTGATGGTCTGAGGTTCTTGAGGAGCATGTCAGAGGAGGGCGATAGCACTGAGAATGCAGATGTTTCCTAAGAATGCTTAATCAGAGCTTTTCACAAGATTTTGTAGACTTCTGAAGTATTTTCGTGTTTGTGAAGGTGTTGTTTCAGGTGCTCTATTCTGATGCTTTTGTGCGTTTTTATTTTCATTTTCTGTGAATGGAATATGTAACCCCTTGGTTTTGAAGCAGTTACTGCCTGTCATTTGCGTTAGGCAAAAAGTTGTAACTAGGTATTTGAAATGCTTTTATTAACTCTTTCTTTGTGCCTAAAGAAGAGGTGATGCAGTTTACTTTTGTTTGTAAAACCAAGAAACAATGGTTAACTGGCAATTATTATGTAAATTGAAACCTTTTGAGTAGGATATGCTTTTGGAAACTGATGAAAGTTCATTTGATAGTGATAAAAAGGAATAGTTACACTTTGTATTTAAGGAAAATGGCCTTTGTGATTTGAAAAGCCTAAAAAGCTGACTTTTGCTAGGTGCTCTTTAAAATATATTTTGCAGTCTAGATGATCAGAATTAAAATTTTGTGGAAAATGACGGTACTTGTGTAGCTGAAGACTGGTCAGTATTCTCATATTCCTACATGAGCCATGAACTTGCACAGCAGATACATAAAATATCTGATGTGATCAGATGATAGAGTTAAAGTTGCTTATGATGTATATAAACTCATGAGAGGAAGTTAGGAGTGTTCATACACTTAAGTAATTGATCTCTCTTGAAATCCAGCAAACATTTTAATTTCATTTTGGCATCTTATAAATGGCAGTTCTTATCTTTAGACAAAGATGGTATAATGAGATTTGTACATGTTTTGGGTAGATTCCTTCACTTACAAGAATATGTTAGGCAATAATAGATACTTCTGTATCTATGTGGTTTAGGACAAGTTATTTTTATTCTTAGCCTCTTTTCTAGACACAAATTGATGTAATAAACTGCAGTGAAACTGCCTACCAAGCTTGACAAAGAAATTGAGAAGTAAATGAGTGTGAGGATGAAATACACCTCTGAAAAGTAAACACTTCAATGCAGTGTTAGAGTGGAGAGTGGAAATTTAAGTGCAGTGCCTGCCTTGTCTGAGTGTGAGTTGGTGGCATCAGTCTCTGTGTGTAGTTGGTATTTATCTGCTAAGCACATGGCCAGAAAGTTAAATATGGTTTGAACTGGAGTGATACTCACACACAAGCACACATGTGATACCTAATAGTAATAATGAAGACTAGAAGAGGTTTTGGGGGTTTTTTTTTGGTAGTCTCTTAATTTCCTGATTTTTTGAAATGTGGAACCAATTACTTCTATGTCACCAAAGACTTTTATTTAAATACTGTAATAGTCTGGCAATGCCCCAAGGTACAGTTTGGAACATAGTGGAAATGAAACATTAAAGTGAGTTTTATTTGCAGAAGTGATAAAAGATTGTGATGCTGTTGTGCAGTCTTTTTTGTTTTAGCAGAGAACTTCGGAAAATTTGGGAGGGAAGGGACTAGGGGTGGTGGGTACACAGCTTGAGAAGCTGCCATAGAAGAGGATGGGGGGAAATGGACAGTCAGTGGTCAGTGCATTCCATTGTTTTCATATCCAGATTGTCAACCAGTGTAAAAAAACTCAAATGGCGATTCTTCAGTAAAAAGCATTTCTTCTGTTAGAAAATGAAAATAAAACTTGCTTTATACATATGCTTTATCTTGAGCGTTAAGAATGCAGTTTTGTCACCTTTGCTTTGTTATACTGTCTGGAAGTAGAAGTAAGTTGTAACAGTAAAACATCAAATAATATTAATATTATTAATATTAACAACTGCAATAAACGTAGTTTAGAAAGCTTCTTGAATTGTTTTTTGCATCTTCTCTGAATGGACCTGTGTTCCATTCCCTTGCTCTTCAATCTCGGCCATGTCGTTAAAAAATCTGCAGGATTAAAAGCATGATTTATGGCCAGTGGAATGTGTCCTCAGCAAAATAATCTCCTCTCCTTAAAAAAAAAAAAAAGAAATTGGAAAAATCAATTGAGACCTTATCTCTGTATAGGAATTCATACAGTACATAATGCCTGAAAAAGATTAGCAATGTGCTCATTTTTCACTTTTAATTCTTGCTTTAGCACTACCTTGATATGGTGGAGGGGAAATCTTGTTTTAAGGGAAATAAATGCTCTAAATGGGATATGATTGTGCCTCATGATACTTCTGCAGAAAGTTCAGGTGTTGTCATGGTTGAAGGGTATTAACAGAAGAGACAACCATTTAAATCGGTCCAAAAGAGTGTGGAATATGGCTCAAAATGTTACCTGTGAGAATGTTCTTCTTACTAGAGATCATTAGGTTCATTTTTCTTGCAAGAACTGCAAAACTTTCCAACACAGTTGGAAATGCAGCACAGCTGCCTTAGGAAAGCTAGTTAAAGTTAAAAGGGGCAAATAGTAGCAAAGTACTTACGCCTTGCTGAGAAATTAAAGGTACTGTGCTGGAGGTACAGACCTAAAGCATGACAGCTGTCAAGGGAAGTGTGAAAGGAAGCTGGCATGGCTGAACAGCAGGCAAAGAAAATTGCTAGAAAGCTGAAGTAGTATCCAAGTGAGGAAAATTGTGAGGATATAAAATCTGACAAGTAGAATGTAAAATCATAAGGTAGAAAAAAAATTGAGGAACACTTTTGAATCAGTATTTGTTAAGAGAGAACAAATGGATCACGTGAAAGCAAGTTACCAGAACAAGACATTGTTCATCCAGTAACTTGATACGAAGTACGGGATGAAATAATTTTTCTAAATGGTCCATAATGACTCTGTTATGTGGAACCTTCAGGTTGTTGGATGCAATGCAGTGTGAGGCCAATACTGAAAAGAACATTTACTTGGGATATTGTTTGTATGAGTAGAAACTGCATTAGCCTACAGAATTCATGGACATGTGGTAATTAGAATAGATTGTGGAAAGGTCAACAGAACTTAGAAAAGAAGTTGTGCTTCAGACCTTTTGGAACTCATTGGAGGAGTTAGCAAGAACACATGTAAGGAAGCTCCAGTTTGCTCTAGTGGTTAGGATTTCCAGTAGTCGTTTGGTAGCCTTCAGCATGAGAGGGGTAAGTCCTTGTATGGATAGTTAGTTGATGATTAGGTGTATATATAATTAAAGACAAGAAGTGAAGTGGACAGGATGCTTTTCAGAGGTGAGTAGTAACTGTTATAAAAATGTTCAAGATTGAAGAATTGAGACCCACCTTTGTATAATTGCAGTTAAGTTCAGAGTGTATGTGGAGGTGAAAGTTAGCTGAAGTGAGGAGTATGGAAGCTGTAACTCCTTGCAGGAAGGAACACTAGTTTTGAAGTACAATAGATAGTTCTGTGGGAACACCAGTGCAGGCTCAGAAAGATTAATTCTGTATATTGTTGGGGAAAACAACAGAAATCACAATTAGTCATTGTCTAGGTCCATGGTGCATTTCATTGGGCTGCTGTATTCGTGTAGGCTTGGGAGTATCCTGGGAAGAATGATGCTTACTTCTGTGACTTCTGGGTGACACAGCTGTTTGTCTTAATGTAGGTTGACTTTTTAATTCCTTTTAAAAGTATTCTTCTTCTTTTTCTTTTTGCGAAGGTCTTTTGAATGATAAAGTAGCTTCAATAAATAGCTCAGTTCTTTGCTGTTCAAAGAAATGTTGTGATGTGTGTTGTGTGATCAGATGTAGTACTGGAAAGGGCTGTGCTTAGCATAGAATCTATCACTGTGCTCACCTAAGGATCTGCCTATTTCAAAGCCTCTGGAGGGTGAGGACAGGAGCAATGACTATTACACTGTAGAGTAAACCTGACAAGGTCAACTAGAGACTTGAATATTGTTAATTCCCAGGTCCCCCTGAGTGCTGAGATTTATGCAAGGGGCAAAAGTTGGCCAGGGGGAGACCACTGGAGAACTAACGTTTGAATTTGGAGTTAATATTCAGACCAGCAGTGGAGTAGCATGAGCAGGCGGTATCCTCCTGGAGTTCGGTGTGCTGCAGTGGAGCACAAGCTCTAACGGCTCAGGAAAATCCTTGAGGATGTGAATTTAAAATAGTTTGAAAAGGTTGCCATTGCAGTTGTAGTGTAGCGACCTGGTTGACAGCTGCAGTCCCTTTTATGACCTTGTGTTGGTGCTTGAGCTTTTTCTCCCTCACAAAGTGTTTAGAGAGCTGTACCAAAACTGAATCTTTTTGAAAATATAAAATACAAAAAAAAAAAAGCTATTTAACTTCCTGAACAGGCTGTTTCTGGGACAGACAGATGCTGACATGAGAGAGGAGTGCATGAAGGGGTGGAAAGAGGAGAGAAAAGATGATTCTATGACTTCTGTGACAGCAAACTGGTCTCTTTTGAGACATGCTGCTGTTCCTTGAGCGTGCAGTTTTACAGACTTGGGCTACAGGGGCCTGTTCTCAGTAACAAAATATATTGAAACTGGTCTTCCAGATGTGTTCCTAGGTTTTAGAAAAAATGTTTTATTAATTTTCCTAACAATAGCTGTAAATTTGAATACTTAAAGAGTTGAGTTCTCCATATTTTCAGTAATATATAGTGCTTCATTTCTTTTTGCAAGATAACCCTTTTTTTTTCAAGTTTATAGTGTCCAAGCTGTTAATTCTACTGTCATGAAAATTTTGAAAACCAGTGCAATATTTGAATGTCTGATATTTTTCATAATAAATTTGTAACTAATAAATAATAAAAGAACTCTGAACCTTTTAACTGTTAGCCAGCACTCAGATTTGTATTTTTATTTCTTTACAGGATCTAGAGTTTCATGGAGTAATGAGATTCTACTTTCAAGACAAAGCAGCTGGAAATTTTGCGACAAAATGTATCCGTGTCTCTAGTACTGCCACCACTCAAGATGTGATAGAAACTCTTGCAGAGAAGTTTCGACCAGACATGCGAATGTTGTCATCCCCTAAATACTCACTTTATGAAGTGCATGTCAGTGGAGGTTAGTATTTATTCATTAAGTCCTTCCTGCATCCACAGCACCATCGTATCTACCCCCAGCCAAAATATCTTTAGGCTTGCCCTCAGTTTCTGAACCACATAAGACTTGAATTTTTCATTCCTCAGTGTATTGCTACTAATTGTTTTTCGGGGAGTGGTATTTCAAAATGTAATTATGCATACTAGGCCTGCAGTTTATGTAAGTTTTGATTATGATCTACTGAATGCTGTAATTGACATCCTGTTAACTTGTTGACATTTGGGAGAGAGTTGCTATTTTTAGGACTAGTAGGTAAAGTCTAAATTTATAATGGCAGAGTAGGAATGTTAAAGTGGAGCAGTTAAGAGTACATCTTCTGTGCTTTGAAGTTGTGGGCCTTTGATAGGTAGCCTTATAACTCACATTTTTTTACTGCTAAATTGGGGGAAGTTCAGCTTTAAAAGGTTTGAAGCCACTGTGTTTCTTAAACACATCCTTTAATGTTACTGGGGAAGAACCTGGGTATCTAAATAGCCTTTGGTATCGCTAACATTTGTGACTGTTTCAGATTAGGAGGTGGTAGAGTGTGTGGTGGTGGTGGAGACAGATACAGAAGAAACCAGCTTTTGGTTGTGCTTTTTCTATTTTGTACTTCAGAAGCTTACACAAGTGCTTGAACTACCTTAAATTCTGCATTTGAAGGACTGAAAATAATTTAATTTTTTCTGCTTTAGATTTTTTAAAAAATCTGTAGCACTGTACCTGTAGTCAAAATGAAATGGTTTTCTTTGTGGAGCAAGTTCCTGATATCTAAAAGATGATTGAGGCATGAAAGGTGCCTCAGTCAATAAGAGTGTTTCTTACTAAATAAAAGTAACCTCAAAGACATTGTTGTTTTCTTGTGCATATGTACTGTCTCCTACTCTCAAAGGGAGATCAAATGGCAAGACTTGGTTAAGTTTTTTAACAACATTTTCAGATTTTTTTCCATATACTTAAAATAGATGTAATACACTAAATGAAATCTTGTCACATATGTGCATAATGTTGTGTGGGTTTTTGTTTTGTTTTGGGTTTTTTAAAATTTTGTAATCTTGTTTATTTTTATGCAGTCATTTTAGAATAGTATTCCTCCAGCTGTCATCAGACTGTGGTCTAATTTAAAGTAACTTTAAAATAAGGAAGAGTATTTGCAAGTTTCAGAAGTTATAAAGGTTGAAACTTTAAAACTTTAGATCTAATTGCTCCTCCTGAATGGCAATGTTGTGTCCCTCGACTTAGTTCTGACAAAGGAGTTATGCAAGACCTACCTCATGGGGCCCTTTATCTTATGTTGAGAGATGGAATACACTTAAGCTCATCAGTGGAAAGGGGACATGTCATTCTACCTTCCCAGGCTTTCTTTCTGTCCCTGTACTTAACAGGAAAACATCAATTGATGTGTACTGTTAAGCAAACCTTTTGGGTTTTTTTAAGAGTGTAACTTGTTTCTAAATATCTTTGCTCTTGAGGTGCCAACTAACTGTTACTGCTTTTCATTTTTTTGAAGAAGAAAGAAGATTAGATGTAGATGAGAAGCCTCTTGTTGTACAATTAAACTGGAACAAAGATGATCGAGAGGGAAGGTTTGTCCTCAAGAATGAAAATGATACACTTCCTCCAAAGGTGAGTCTTTAAGGAGCATGCTAGTTAGTGATAACAGCAGTCTTGAAATGTATGGCAGTTGCTTATACAGCAAAACATAGTTTTTACTTTTTTAATTCCTGAAAACAACTGCTCCTGCTGACCTTCAATGTGTGTAGCAAGTATTTTTAAATACTTAAAGTGCATCTTCGCAACACAGCATTTTTGTAATCTTTCAAGTGACTGGTCATGCTGTGATCCATGTAGCTGTCCAGTACTGGAACATGTAATGCCTAGAGAACTTAGAGCTTGCTTTGGCCTATTTATGATGACTTTAACATTTTCTCAAATAGTATATGGTACCAAATACCAGGAGGTAATCCTGCCCCTTGCAAAGCAAGGGAATGCCAGAGGGAGTTAGAGCTAAAAATTGTTACCTCCCTAGGTTACATTCTGTTTCTTGAAAAAACTAATGGGAGACTCTTCCCTCTTGTGAAGGGTGTTTTGTTTTGTTTCTGCTTTTTTGTTGGTTGATTTTTTTTTCTTTTACAAATGCAAAATGAAGGACGTGCCAACATCAGCTATACAAAACTTTCCTTTAATACTAGTAATTTCAACATTAAATTAGATTAGACTTTGGCTCCTGAAGTCATATAATTGTATATATTATATGTAGTGTGGGTGCTTATAGCTATAGAAAACATGCTGTTCAGTGTGGGCTAGCTTAAGGCAAGGTTTTCATCTTCGGCTGAGCACTAAATTTCTTTTGCACTTGGAATTAGAGCTTGTTAATTTTAGAAGTGCTTTGGGTATAGGTACGTAAGCTTGTATTGCGCTTTTGACTACAAGATACATCCGTGTTACAAGTTGGAAGGGGAAGTTAATGATTTCTTGCACTACGTATGCTAACCTTTCTACTCCTGTTAATTGAATTAAATAATCTTCGGTCTTCCTTCTCTGTGTTCTTCACTTCCTGATAGAAGCAGGAAAGTCTGCATCTTCTTTCTCTCATGCTCTGTAATGTTCTCTACAAAAGACAAATGAGCCTAGGATTACAGGTATCTTGTGTATGCAAGGAGCAGGAATTTGAGAAGAGAACATTGGAAGGACAACTCAGAAAAATACACCATAGGGCAAAAGTCCTCTGTAATGTTTTTCCTTCTGCAGTTTATTCTTATCAGGTGCTCCAACACAGTTGTCCTGAAAGCAGATTAGGCACAGTGTTGTTATGAAGTGTTTTTACTGGGAGGCAAAAAACTTGTTTTGCAGCCTTCAGTTAATATTTTGAGGCCAAGTAGACAGCAGGCATTACTCAAGCAAAATTCTGCAGTTTCTTCACTTTCTTGGGTACAATCAGTTCATACCTGCTATGGAACATGACATCGTATTTGCCTTCTCTGTTTTTCTCAAGAGCATTAGTCCCACTGCTGTATGATGGAGTATTGTTGCCTGGAGTATTGTTTTTGTGTCAGTGATACTCTGTCTTAAACAGATTGATCTGAAAAGTTAAAACCACTACTAATTTTTCTTTGGACTAAAATTGATGGAAGTTGTTTTAAACTAATTTATTTCAGAAAGCTCAGAGTAATGGGCCTGATAAACAAGAAAAAGAGGGAGTAATTCAGAATTTCAAGCGAACCCTCTCAAAAAAAGAAAAAAAAGAAAAAAAGAGGCGTGAAAAAGAGGCATTGCGACAAGCGTCAGATAAAGATGATAGACTTCTTCATGGGGATGATATGTAAGTGGTTTAAACTTATATTTTTAAAATTAAATGGTAGTTATATTTAAGTGCATTAGCTAAAGAAAAAGCATGACTTGCAAACACATGCTAACTCAGCTTCCCCATGCTTTGCAGTATTGGAAATCACAATAAAGTTAGGGGTTTAATGTAAAGTTTCTTTAATGCCTTTCCCCTTACCCCCCATCTTTAAGAGGTGGAAAGCCTCTTGTTTTCTTTGAAAACTAGCAACTATCAGTACTTAAATTGGTTGTTTATTTCAGGTGAGCATGGGTACATGAAGGGAGTTAACCTTAGTAAAAGTGAAATTCATACAGAAACCATTTTATGATAACTTAAATGAGCTCTTATGTATATGAATCCTACTGTCCTTTTTCTTCTTTGTGAAGTAATGAGGATATATGTATTTTAAGCTCTTACTGACATTTTTTTTTTAAATTTAAACTAACTTGGCAGTGAGAATTTTCGCCTTGCAGCTGAGGTTTACAAAGATATGCCTGAGACCAGCTTCACTCGCACAATATCCAATCCTGAGGTGGTTATGAAACGGCGGCGACAGCAAAAACTAGAGAAGAGAATGCAGGAATTTCGCAGTTCTGATGGCAGACCAGACTCAGGTTCTTGGATTTCTTCTGGTTACGTTATAAACAGTAAACTCTTTACTGAGAGAATATTCTTCAGGCCAGGAACTTCTCTAAATTTGACTTAACTTTTGCTTTCTCCAACATTTTTTGCACGTGGTTAGTTTATCTGTGGTATAACTGAATTAAGAATTTGTAAATGTGGGATTCCACAGGAGGCTGTTCTATAATGAGTGCAAGTCAGAGCTTTCAGTGGTGGGCAGATTGATGAGAGAGAGTGTGCTCATTGAGCTTGCTAACAATGCTAAACTGGGAAAGAAGGAAGGATGGACTTAGACTGACAAACTGAGGAAGCCTGCTGAAATAATTGTCATTCATTGTACCAAGAACAAGCTGAATGACCTGAAAGTGAAAATTCAATCAGTAGCACAAATAAAGGATATAAAGGACTGATTGTTCAGGTCTGCATAAAGGATTCTGGTGGATCTTGTGAATAACAGTGATTAAGTATTTCTCATTCATGGGGTGGGGATATAACAACAGTGATTGTATAAACATCAATAGAAAAGAACAAATGAAGCAATGTTAGAATTGATAAAACCTCAAATGATGTATTCTGTCCATGGAAGAGTAGTGAAGAAAGAGTTAGAGGTGTAGAAAGCATCACCTTGAGGGAAATCTTAAAAGGACTTGTTAAAGAGAGGGGAAATTCTTGAAAGTCAACACAAACTTCCTGTCCAGATGGGAAAGGTCTGTTCTTCAACCGGTCACTGTCACTATTTCATTTTAACTTCAGTTAACACTAAGCATCATGAAACACTGGGAAAAAGACTTGATTAGATAAATTAGGAAAGTATCACTGGAGGTTTTTGCCAATGGCAGAAACAAATCTATTTTGGGGATGTTAATGTAACTTTTTTTGTATTAGTGGATTAATGAAATGATTTCTGAAGGGGTTCGTTCTTACATTCTGTTAGAAATATAATAATTGACTTAATGTCTGTCATTTTGTTCTCTGATTACGTTGTTAATTCCATTTTGTTTCCAAGGTGGGACACTGAGAATTTATGCAGACAGTTTAAAACCAAATATACCATACAAGACAATCCTGCTGTCCACTACAGATACTGCAGACTTTGCAGTTATTGAAGCACTGGAAAAATATGGTCTGGAAAAAGAAAATCCCAAGGATTATTGTATTGCTCGTGTAAGTGAAGTTACTAAGACACAATCTTCTCATATGTCATATTTGTTTGATTTTTTTTTTTTTTCCTTGCATTAGCTTCCAAACTAAATGGAATGACTCGGTTAGTTTTGTGANTTTTTTTTTTTTTTTTTTTTTTTTTTTTTTTTTTTTTTTTTTTTTTTTTTTTTTTTTTTTTTTTTTTTTTTTTTTTAATCTAACAGCCTCAGGCATTCTGAAGTGACTTGGCAGGTTTTTTGTTTTTATAATTTAAATCTTCCAATCTTACTAAGTTGCTGTTTGCTACTTAGATAAACATTAATACTGAAAAATTCATATTTCTTTATTTGACACTGTGGTTTTATACCACTAAGTGTGTTTATGATTCACAGGTGTATAAACTATTAGTTCATCCTGTGGATACCTAAATTTGTGCACAAAACTATTTCCCTGAACTAAGAGTGTTCACTCAGAATTGGAAGTTCTGAGGTGAGCTCCACTGGAAAAGGTGTATGTTGTGTGCCTTAAGCCTTGCAGTGGTAGCTTACCCTCATTACAAATCAAAAAAGATAAAACATTCAAGTGATACTTACATTGGTTTTCAGAATTTAATTATTTTAGGTGTTCTAAATGAATTGTTGTTTCTTAGAGATGTGGCTTGAATCAAAAAGTCCCACAGGCAGTGCTGAGTAAAGGTTACAAACTTCTGACCATATTGTCTTCTCAAGGAGAACAGTGAGGCTTGAAAATACTTGATCCTTGTTTGAGTCCAGTCCTTGATTACATTTTTGTCTGTGACTTGCCCAATCAACTTACATTTTTTGGTCCTTAAAATGATGAAAAAATGGGCAAAAAGTTTGTTTCTCGTGATACTGTGCTGGTTTGAGAGAATCGTGGGCTGCAGCAGAGACATAGTTACTGAATTTGGAAGATGGTTTTACTTCAGTCCGTATAGTTTGGAGTTAGAGCATGTTATGATGTGTTATGAAATGTTTGTGTATTAGGGAATTTATTGGACTGATTGCACCTTTACCCAGGAAACTCGTGTAAGTTACTCTCATTGTTCCCTCTTACTTCCTATTTTCTGATCTTGTATGGGGATGTTTAATGTAGAAAATAGTCTGGGGAATGTTACTTTGATCTTGGGAAAGGTTAACGAAGTCTTTGCTGCAAACCAAATTGTTTTATATTAGTTTTTTGGAAGGCACTTCTGGAAATTATTTTGTCTTTTCTGAATAACCTATCTTCATACAGTAAGTTTCTGAACTGACATAAGTTGTTTGCTTATGTTTACATTTCAAATAAGTGATTGGTCTTCATTGACTAGTGGCAGATTTGTTTTCATAACTCCAAAAGAAGCAGACCTTGCTTGCTCACAGTAAGGTGTTGTAGTCGGCTGAAATGTACTTGGCCTTCCTCAGTGCCTCTGCTGATAGAGTGCTTGAGTTTTAATATGTCAATTTTTCTTTCTTTAATAAAGTAGAGTATTTTAAATCTAGCTGTTAAAATCTGCTCTTTTGCCAAATCTTTTATGAAGTTGATTGCCTTGCTTCAAACATTAAAATACCCAGTTATTATCCTGATGGGTCTTGAATCACTGTTCTCTTTTTTGGAAGCTCATAAATGCACTGCCAAATTGGTCCAGTGGCCATTGGTGTTCCTTTATATTGAAGTCTCATAGCTGTTCTTTACCCTTGGTATGGCTTTTGCCCCTGTCCTTCTGACAGTACTTCACAGTATTCTGTGGAAGACAAATTCTGTACATGTTCCTGTTCTTTACGTTTTGTTAAGTTGAACTATGTGCAGTGGAACATACAACTACAGTTTCTTACTGGTTGGGATTTTGAAACGTTTTGTTCTCTTTGAGTGATAGGTGCAGTGTCTTCTTTCAAGATTTAAGTAGATGACATTTACTTAAATATTAAGATGGATTTTACGTTACAGAACAAGACCATTATAAGGCTGTATAAGTACCTGTAATAAAGTCCACTCAACCCTGAAGTTTCAGTTGTAAGAATTTTTCATAACATTTTGGACAAATTTTACTGTATGGCATTTTCCTCTTAGTTGGTTGCTTTCACACATTGGTTTGCTGCGTATCACACTGTACCTTTTTGCCCAGTTCTAAAGTGCTTTTCTATGTAAGCAAGTAAACACAAGTTTGTTCCAATGCGTTTTGTTTCAGTTTGCTTAGTTTGAGTTTCCATGAGTAATATGGGATTCACTACACATCTCTGAAGATGTCACATTAATCAGACAGTCTTCCAAGCTACCTGTGCGTGTATTCACTTAGGGCATTAGACTTCAGGCATGCAGCAAACCAGTTAACTTTTGACGATAGAATCTTGATTAGACGTTTGTTCTAGCATGCACTTTTTTTTTACTTGAAGGTAAGGCATAAATAACTTTTTGTAATGTCAAGCAAAAATATGCAGTTCAATGTGAGTAGGTTTTTTTTTTTAAGAAATAGTGATTACAGACATAAGGCATTAAATATTCTAGCAAGACCCATTGGTGGTTTTTGGGGGTTTTTTTGTTGTTATTGCTATTGTTTTGTTAGGTTTTTTTTTTTTTAGTAGGGCTGTGAGCAGAGCCTGTGTTCCTAGCTTGTAAGGAAAACTGAAGATTAGTTAATTACAATAAGCAGATATATTTAAAAATACAGTAGATATGAGGGTTTTTGCTTAAGAAACATTAAAAGTACAGAAGAGCTAATTGAAGACCTGTTATAGCATGGGGTTTTCTCATATGAGGTGTTCTAAGGACAGATCTGATAACTTGATTTCTATATATTACTTATCACAGGGAGCTTAATACTTAAATACTTACCTTCTCTTACTTGTTTATTCCAACAAATGCTTTGGAAGTTAAGTCCAAAGTGTCTAAGGTCTTCATATAAATTTCTTAGCTTGTATTTCTTCATGTTTCACTGCATTTTAAGTTAATAAATACAAAATGGAATGACTTTATGATAATTTATGTATGCTCATGAATACACTTGCAATGAAGCAGAGTATATTCTTCCTGATTCCCTGTTTTGTGTTTGTTTCAGTTTATAGACTGCTTCCAAAACTTGTGATACTAGGCTGGTTTTACCCATCTCTATTTCCTTTGCTTTTGCAGAAATCAGGGAAATGTCTGTGCCTGATTTCAGCAGTCTGTATGGCTACAAATTCATGAAAGGATATTTTAAGTGCCCCTGATCTGAAAAATTCAAGCAAATCTCTACCCATGAGCCAAAATCCAGTCATAATACAGACTTATTCTCATGGTTTTCCATTATTCTAAAATGTAGGAATTTCAGCTTTGTGTGTCACACTGAGGCAGCATTTGCCTGAACCAGAGATGTTTTCTGGAATGTCATCATAACGATTAGAAGCCTCCTGGCCTGCAGGAGCTCAGATATGTGGTGTTTTGTATTGTTCTGCAGGCTAGGTCACAGACCTTCTTAAAGTGAGGTATGTCTGAGTTATCAGCTCACACTTCCTGAGAGATGCCAGGAATGGTAACTGGCTGGGAGGATGAGGAGAGTAGTGCATTTGTGACCCCTCTTCTCTAGCTTGTTTGCCATTGCTGCCCTTAAGCTCATGGGCAAGTATGGATGCTTATCCAAGTTCCATGGCAGAAGTAGTATCAGGTTCAGAGAGCATCCATGCATTTGTATCTCATCTGTTCCTCTGACTTCACTGCATTTGGTTTTTCTTTGGTGTGCTCCCCGGTCCAGTATTGGTCAGCCCCTGGTATGCATGTATTTCTTGTGTTGTAACTAGTTGCCTTCTGTCTCAAGGGCTTTGAAATTTTAAGATTTGTTGCTTGTTGAATATGGCTTGAAATACAGTGTTACCCTAATTATCCTGTAGGTATCATTTATTTTAAAATCTGAGATATGAAATAGGGTGGTTTGGCAAGATAAGATTTGAGTGTTGATGTGTTTCTGTTTCCTGCTAGTTTATACATTTTAATGTTTTCCTCCTTTTATAATATCTTGTCTAATTGAAAATCTAATTAAAGATAATTCAATTAGTCCTATGTTTAGCCAAGTTTTGCATAGAAAATGGTTTAGGGATTACATACTTTTGATCTTAAATGTACTTGTTTCCTGTTTGGAAGAAGATGAAAGGGTGTTTGAGGTGGATCTGTCAGAACTTGGTTAAGAGAGAAATGGGTGTGGAAAGGAGGGAACAAATGAGAATGGAAAGTGTCTGGAGAACTGCTGTGTAGTAGAGTGCTGTAGCCAATAGCTGCATCACTTTGGAAGGTCTTACCTTGGTCATAGTTCAGAGATGGGAATAATTTGGAGTAGTTTGCTTAAAATAGAACTACGAATTTAAATAACATTGTTAGGATTACAAATGAGGGAGTTAAATGTATTTTATTTTATTTTTTGATTCAGCTTTGAAAGATCTGTCTTTAATAACTCTAATACTGGCTGTCATTGTTACTTGTTCTTGATCTCTGTGGGGAGCAGTAATGCATGAAATCACAGGCTGTGTCTCCTTTAAAGTCAGACTTCATGAATCAAGGTTTCCCCCTTCCTCTCCCTTGTAAGGATATGGCTACAAAAGATATGAACAGTCTGTAGTTGTGTTCCAAAAGTTTACTTAGTTTTGTTTTTTCCTTAGTGCTAGACATCATGAAACAATTGTGTGAAATGCTCCAGCTATGCCCTTAGTCTCTTGTGTAGACCCAGTAAATTTTGGGTAAGACAAGGATGCAGGAGGTATGACATAGTCTTTGTCAGCTTGTTGTGTCATTTCTAAAGATACTTACATGTTGAGTTAATAGAACGGCATTAACAAAATGAAAGGCCAATTCCAGTGTGTGAAATAATAATGGAAACTTCATTTTTTAACTATCATCTGCACAGATACTTCTTTTTTTCTTTTTTTGCCTGGGCTGATGGGAAATTAGAGTAATACTTTTTTTACTGGAAGATGATCTTGTCTACCTTAAGTGTAACTTGCTTTTCTTGGCTTTTTGGATATACTCAGTGTTCTGGGAAGTGTGATTTAACTGTAGCGAGAGGCAAGAGAGGAGAGTTAGTAAATCTTGGAAAACAAAATTAAGTAACATTTCAAGTTACTTAATTCTTTGGCCTTATCTCTTGTTACAAATAACACATGCAAAAATTGTAATCAGAGGGTACACCCCTGAATCCTTTGTTCTAATTGTCCACTAACAGCTCTGAAAACTGATCATTCTCTTCTAGGTCATGCTGCCTCCTGGTGCTCAGCACTCAGATGATAAAGGTGCTAAAGAAACTATTCTTGATGATGATGAGTGTCCTCTGCAGATATTCAGGGAGTGGCCTAGTGATAAAGGTATGTCCAAAAATCTTTACGAGATTTTTGTGCCTTGGGTGTTGTCAGCCATATTGTGGACCACCTGTAAAGTAAGAAATTCTAACATACATTTTAGTGTGTTTTGGCACTTCTAATACTAGGTATTAGTTACTGGCTGTTTTGTTATGCCCGGTTTGTAGTATTACATCTTTAGGTAGGAGAAAGGTTTTACATTTTATGCGAAAGTTTCAGAATTATTCACTATAATAAAGTATGCTGTTAATCTGTGTGTAATTATTTTAAAGTTAAAACTATTTTAAAGAAGTGACAAGAATTTAGTAAGCTGAAAGTAATCCTGTGGGACACTTGCAGATTAATAGATGCTGGTTGTGTGTTTATTCACTGAGAGTGTGACTCAAAGGATGTATAATACTGTGTTTCAGGAATACTGGTCTTTCAGTTGAAAAGGCGGCCTCCTGATTATGTCCCAAAGAAATCCAGGAAAATAACTGATGGAAAGCCATTAAAGGGGAAGGAAAGAGTTGATGGGTCTGGCTATGGCTCTTGCCTTCCTCCTGAGAAACTACCATATCTGGTAGAATTAAGCCCAGGTAAGAATTCTGATTATCTAATAATCTAAATTACATTATACATAGTCATTTGGATTTTTTCAAAAATAAGACTTTGTAATCACAAGGAAGTCTGCGTGTCAGGAAGTCTGTGCCACATGAGTTGTTCTTCTGATGTCATTCTAAATTGGAGCAATCTAAAGGTAGAACTGCATGTTGCTCTAATACCAGAATTTTAGCAGGAAATGTTTGTATTGAAAAAAGGGAAAAAATATTTACTAAATTAAATCTGATATGCTTTATATTCATGAGTACACTGTAGCATACCTGGTACTTGACAGTGCCATACATGGAAAATTACTTTTTTTTTGACTGGACAAGAACATGAATTTTAAAATCAAACTAAGATGTTAAAACATCTTTCAGCCTATATGGAACTTCCAAATCACTGGCAAGGCTGAGTTTTATTTTGGCATAATTAGAACTTTCCGGCCTTCATGGTAACTTGCAATTAATTTTATGATCTAGCAACATCCAGGAGGGATTGATTGTGTATAACACAATCACTGATAAAACATACACAACTTATGCTCTTAATTTCTATTGTCTTCATGTTTATAGATTTGGAGATGGACTTTTCATTTTTGGTGATTTAGTTATGTACAGCTCTTTTTCCTATTAAGTGTAACTTGAGTACACTCAGGTATTCACGTAAATGTAACAGTTTGAAGTCTGGTTGTTTAGCTTTTGGGAAGCAAGGTGGGGAATTGATTCTGAAATCTTTGTTTTATCAGAACTGCAAACAAAAGGTTAAATTCATAGTAAAATAGTGTGGGATTTTTGGGGATTTTTATTTGGTTTGTTTTAATCCAGATGAAATTATCCGTACAGAGACTATATGAAATGTGGTATTTTGTTCTAGATGCTGAAGTTTGGTTTGCATATTAACCTTTGGGGTTCTTTTAATAGTTCTTTTGATTTCTTTTCTTGTGCTCTAAGCATTCTTCATGGAATGTAGTGCTTTAGTATTACAATGTAGTGCTTGGGCAGCAGAGTGAGACATCCATTAACGGCCAGAGTAAAAACAATGTGAAATGCCGCAGGTGTCAGCACTGTGTACTAAGCCTTCACACATTGGCTGTGAGACTGACCTATTGTTCATGTTTTCCTTCTAACAGCTTGTTGTCGCTTTTCTAAACAATAAGGGTGGTTTCATTCAGTAGCTTTGTAGTACTGATGTCTTTATTATTCTGCACCGTTTCTAAAGTTGAAAGAGTTTAATGCACTTCATCCTTTAAATTGAATAGGTGTTGTCTGGCTACGGTTTCACCCTTTCCTGTCTTTTCTTTTCTTGCCCTCCTCCGCATGTTCTGCATGGTATCTGTCCTGCTGGTGCTGCCTTCACCTGGGTCCTCTGCATGTGTTTCTAACCCCAGGGAGAAGGAATCACTTTGCCTACTACAACTATCATGCGTACGAAGGTAACACTGTATTTGATACTTTCGCTCATTAGTCACTAAAAACTTCTCTGGCTGTAAATCTTGTGTTTCTTTTGACAAATGAAGGGCCATCATATTTATCTTAGAGGGTTTTTTTTCCCCCCAAGGGACTGTTTCTGTGAAGTAGTTATCTGTCTTGTCAGCTGCCATTTAATTATTTGATCTGTGAATAAACATCAAATAGATCATGAATGTGCTATTGTCCTAAGAGTTCAACCTTCCAACTGTGGTTAATGGCTAAATTTCAGAGGGTGGTTTACAAGCAGTGTTGTAGTAGAAATAAAAAGTTCTTTGATTCAGCTGCTTGCAGAATTTATGGTTAAAAAGTGTGCTGGGTGAATGGCATGGAACATAACTCTGCTTTTCAGTGTTTGACTGTGTTGATGCAGTGGATGAAATCTGTGATGATTTTTATGTGAAATAGTGTTGGGACCCCTGGGAAAGCAACCTCAATTTCTACTCTGTGGTGTTCCATATTATCCTTTAGGAGTTCCACTGCTTGGTTTGTGGTGTTGTCTAACATTAGTGGTGTATGTCAAAGTCTTAGCCACTTTAGACAGCATAGTCTTGTTCAATTTTATCTGTAGTGTTTGAAATTAATAAACTGACCTACAAATCATTATGGATCTTTGATTCTCCTTAGAGTTTAGATTAATGTGCAGATTCGTTCTGGTTTGACCAAATAGACAAGAATACAAAGCCGCTTTCTACTTCATTGTGAAATGTCTACCAAAATATTTTTTCTTAAGTTTTTGTCCTCTGTTTTCTCATTTTATGTTCTAGACTGCTATAGAAGTACTACATGTGATAGTCAGTGTTGCTCACCCTTTCTTTCATGGTTGTGGAGTGCAATACTGGGGTTTAAAGAACTCTGTTCAAACTTGTCTCCAGTGTTCAATTATTTGAATTGAATTCAGACTTCCATTTCATTAACGTGATTATTCCAGAGAGCAGAAAAGTTTTCATAGAGTGTGCTGAACTAAAAAGCATGGATGGACTTTGCAGGAACACTTGACCATCAACTGGGAAGTTTGAAATTTGGTTGCATCTCACTGGAAAAAAGAAAATACAGTTTTTTAAGTCTGTATGTCAGTGTGTGAAAAAGAGGTCTTTGTACTCTAGAGTCCAGATTGTCTCTTTGGAAAAAAGCACTTTAGAATACTTGTATTTATTATAGAAATAACTCCAGTAGAAATGTCTTCCTGTCAAAACACTGCCTGTTTTATATCCTTGCAGAACCTAGCAGAGTCACTTTCATGCCCTGTGCAATTGCATAGATTCAGTGAGTTTGCTAGCGAGTATGTCCAGTTTATCCACTTCTCCACAGCTGCTGATGTTGTTTGTGTGACAGTTTCACTGACTGAGGTTTAGATTCTGTTTGGTAGAGGATGCACTACAGTAGCTTGTGGCTGTGAATGTGGCAGTCAGCAATTGTCTGTGTATCCAAGTCATGTGAATGAACCGATAAACAGATGAATCGGATAGTCATAGAAATAGACTGGATAGACTGAAGTGAGATTCAGCAGCACTTTGAATAGCTGATTCTGTCTGTATTATCTGTGAATGTGGCTTTTGATGAGTTCAGGGATGTTAATAACTTCAGTTTTCAGTCGTAATATTTAAAGGCTGAGAAAAATAGCAACCCCCCATTTTTTTGGATATGCACCTCAGATCCTACAAGCCTGAAATTAAAATTAAAAAGAAAAAAAAGGCAAAACTATAAGGCTTTTTTCCCCTGCTTCATTACAAAAAAGAGCAACCCTGAACTGTAGAACTGATAGCAATGGGAGATGTGGAGGACATGCAGGTATAGCAACTTGAAGAATTACAGGAGGTTGGAGAAGTTTGAAAGTCTTGGCCAGGCTGTTTTTCCAACCAACATTCTTTCTGAGAATAGAACTGCAGTATGGCATGTGTAACACTTTTGCACATTAGTTTGAAGCAGCTTTGTTATCTCTTACAATAAAAAAAAGTTTACTGTTGGGTCTTTCTGCTGGAAGTGCACATCTTGTCTGAAATTCAATAGTACAATTATCCCCTGAACTCAACACAGTATTTCAAATCTGCCCAACCATCTCTTAAGCTTATTAGTATTTAAACTCTTAGTACTCAGGAAATTCTACAGGAAATACGATTTTCAAATGTAGATTTAACTGATTTTAACTCAACAGGTAAAGTCCATTGCGTGATCGTTTTTGTTCAGCTTTGGGCGTACTTGTTTTCTATGATCTGATCTTCATCATTTGGATTGGTCTGGTGCTCAGTCTGTTCTATTTCCCAGCATTGTTTCAAGCATTGGACTAGTGAAATCAATTGAAATTATAATTTCCAAAGTAGTGTAGAATTCAGATTGTAGTGATGGAGTAACATGTTTAAAATACATATCCATGAAGGGCACCCATCTTGGTTTTTTTCTGTTGTTCAAAAAATAAAAGTTTGTGTTACAGATCACTGACTTGATGTGCTTACAGTGACTACTCACTTCCATGCTCTACAAGTTCTTTTATAACATTGCTATTTGAAATGTGAACGGTGACTCATAACTGCATAAACCAAGTCATGAAATCTCTTGGTATTCATCCTTTACTACGAACAGCCTTCGTGGACTGCCATGGCTTGGGGAGTAGTGACTTGGCCATAGGCATGGCAGAATCTGTATCCTGCTGCAGTGAGTTGTAAGGGATACATTCCAAACATCATGTAGCTGAGCTTCCAGCTGTAGAAAAACAGGAGCCTACTGCAGACACATATGTGTGCTGTGGCTTTAATAATATTCTCTAAAGCTTTTTTGCAGATGACTTGAAATTATTGTTTATTTCCACAAGTAAGACATTCTTTGTCTTGCAGTCTCCCTTTTTTTACAACTTTGCTTTGGAGAAGAGATTGAAAAGAAATCAGAAGTGATAGTATTACTTCAGTTTCTGATAGTATATAAAGTTGTAGGATTTCCTGGGAAGTGGGAAGGACTTACATATATGCCAAAACCCACTTGTGTTAGCCTGTAAAGAGAGCAGCTAAATCGTGTACACGTTGTATGTCCAGTGGATCTTGTGAAATTTTATTCTGTTTGGACAGTATGTACTTCTGAATGGAGTAGGAAGGTGGACTGTATTTTTTACCTCATTTCCTGTGAGATGAAAATGTAGGTCAATGGAACTATAAAGATTAGGCCAGAAGTGCTCAAGTTGTATATATCAGGACTAAAGCTGTCATAGGTGAACATTTTGTAAGATACTCTTTTAATACTGCTCTAGTTCAGTATCTGATGAATTAGGAACAGTTTGGTATGTGGACCACTTGACAGTAGATATTGCTGATAATGTGTACTTTAGTAAGATCAGTAGATACTATTGTTACAGAGATCTGCAGGTATTTTCTTTCCTTAATCTTTTAAACCCATACTGATGTACCCATATAAAATCTTAGAGATTAACAAAAACTGTTTTGCTAAAACTACTAAGGAAATAGAGAAGGTTTTACAAAGTACGTTCAGAACAGTAGTTCTTGATTACTTTGTTCTTTGCATTTGTAGAAAACAGCTGTTTCAAGTAGACTTTCTCTACTTTCACTGTTCTTACATTATGATGAAAAATTAAATTCCAAAAAAATCTTATAAGAATGTCACTCAGGTTTTCTTTTTCGTGAACATTGGTATTCTGAACTAAGTTGTAATAATGTAGAAATACTATGTGAATATTTGAACTCAGTAATTTGCAAATTAATATTTGTCACTTGCTGTACAGATGGTTCTGACTCCAGAGATAAGCCAAAGCTCTATCGTCTACAATTAAGTGTAACTGAAGTTGGAACTGAAAAATTTGATGACAATTCCATTCAGGTATGGAAAAAAAGTTGACTCACAGTAGTGATCTGATCTCTGGTATATGTGTAATTGTGGAAACTAGTAAAATATGCTGTAAATACCCTTCAAAGCTAGAAGGGTAAAATATTGCTGTAATTTTGTGTTAATGGTCATAACTATCTGTCTTAATTTAATTCTGATCTTGATTTAAGAGAAGGTTATTAAGTATGGTGTTTATTATTTAAGGTTTTATTACTTAAAATGGGGTTTTCTTTTTTGTGACTGGGTCACATGGTGCATATCAGAGTTATTGTAATTACTTAATGGCTTTCAACTCCTAGTCTCGATCCTTCTGAGGTAGGATATTTTAAGTGTATAAAACAAGCATATTTGTATGAAGTTCATGTCAGGGAATCTCTTAAAGCACCCTGAATCCATGTCAGTTCACGTAGTTGATTTGTAATTACTTGCATTCAAGTGACCAAAAAAGCGAAAAATGTTTCATTAAGGGATGTCTACTGCACATATTAGTTAAATGTGTGGGATTTTTGTTCTTGTTGCAATGAAAAATGAAGTGAAACTCACTGATTTTAGTACCACTAATCTCTGTTAAATTCATAAGCAAGCAAAGTTAAATTACTTGTCCGTAAATAGGATAAGCTGCATCTCGGTCTTTGGTTTTTTTATTTCTGCTGCAGTAGAATTTAATTTACTCTAATTAATTCTGTTCCCAGTTATTTGGTCCAGGAATTCAACCTCATCATTGTGACCTCACTAATATGGATGGAGTTGTTACTGTAACACCAAGAAGCATTGATGCTGAAACCTACGTGGAAGGTCAGCGTATTTCAGAAACCACCATGCTGCAAAGTGGAATGAAGGTTCAGTTTGGGTCTTCTCATGTATTTAAGTTTGTGGATCCTACTCAGGACCATATTATTTCCAAAAGACCTACTGATGCAAGTCTTATGGTCAAAGGTCCAAGACACAAAACTGGGTGAGCAAAATTTATTTTCTTCCCACTGAGGTTAGAAGGGGAGCCTTGGGAAAAAAAAGAGAATGAGAGCATTATAAATGGCCAGTGACTAGAGTATGAACTCATTTAAAGTGTTAAGTATATAATTTTAATCCTTGAGCTCCACCTTGTGATTTTATTTAGGATTAGCAAGTGTCTTTTTCATTATGAAGTATTCAGACAACTTTTCCTAATGCTCACTTCTGTGTTAAAAGCAGTATAATCCTTAATTTAATGTATTTCACTGTTCATCCAGCATCCAGGAGAAGTAAAGAATTTGCTGAATGTTTTCAGAGAGTCTGGTTTTTGCTTTTTCTCAGATAATAATTTTGAAAATTCCACTAGAAGGATTTGGAGATGAAGTAATCACAAAATGAGACTAAAATAGGGAACTAAGTGTCTCAATATAACCAACCGCTTGTTATAATGTGATTACTTACCCTCTAGTTTCTGTGTTGCAAGGACTAACTGTCCAGAAATTCACCCAGTTGTTTGTATATTCATATTTTTGATAGGTGCATAATAAAAATGCTGATCATCGACGTAGTGACTTGTAGGGGTTCAGATGTTTTGTTCAATGGCTATAGAAATATTCAGAAGAAAAAACCTTAAAGTCAGTTTGTACAGGAGGGAAAAAAAATAACATCTTCCATCTTCTCTGGGTCCAAATGAGGCTACTATTGTTAATATGCACATTATTATATAATATGGTTTAGAAAAGACACACATTGGCTTGGAGATGAGTGAGAGAAAAATCCCTAGGAAGAGAAACTTATCTGCTGAGTTAATATAGATGTATACTTGAACCACTTTTATTTTTTCTCCACTTTATTTTCATGTGGAAGGACACTGTATGCTTTTTGTAGGGCCTGTAGGACCTGAGGAAGACCTCTACCCATTTAGCTGTCATATAATACTCTTGCTTAAGTCTTGAGTTCATTCTTCATGGAGCCTGCAGATCAATAAATAAGTGCTATTGCAGGTTTCCACAGTCAACCACAAAGCGCTGTATTACTGCAGAGCTTTATCTGGACAGTAAAACCTATGGCAAAGGGCTATTGCAGCTTGAACAATCAAATATTTTAAAAAATATTTAGAATAAGCAGATAGTTATATGCATTACTATGATTTGAATTATTTACACTATGTTGTACATTTAGTACTGAAGAGCTGAGAAAAAATTGTAGCAAGTCTACTATAGTGAATACAGTGCCATGAATATGTTTTATATGTGTTTATGTTTATATGTATTTATATTTTTTCACTTGACTGGGAAGAAAATAGATAAGAATCTATTTTTGCAAATGAAAAAATTAGTATAAAGATTTTGAGGTTTTATTAATATAAAGAACTAATACAGTATGGACTCATGGTACAAACCTTGAATTTTAATTTACTAATTTTAACTACTCTGTTCTTTGTTTGTTAAATGTTTAACAATATCATTTCTAAAACATACTTGAAATGTTATCTTGGTTATAGAGTTGTCCAGGAAACCACATTTGATCTGGAGGGAGATATTCACAGTGGAACAGCATTACCAGCAAGCAAGGTATTATATTATGACTAAGTTAGCAATAAATAGGAGCATATTTAAGTTAAATCAAAATTACAGCATTATCAGTATTTGGGGAAGTGTGGCCAGTTCATCAGTCTACCCAACCATTTTTCCTTGTGGATGGGCTCAGATATCATGTGCATTATTATTTTAGATGTGGGGTTTTTTTCCCCAAAACTCTTTTGTTTAAATTTGTGTTGGCATTTGGCATGCATCTTGTGTCAAGACTAGTAACATTTTTGAGAAAAGGAAATTATTTAAGCCTGAAGTAATTTCTCTCCAGTTTGACTTACAGATTGTACCTGTACATGCAGGTACAGATTCTTGTTAGAACTGGTATATTGTTACCTTGTGTGTGCAGCATATGGCTGTTGTCATCTGTGGTGGGGTATATGAATGTTTTATATAAAATGTGAAAAGGTGTTCAATTTTAATTTAACTAGGCTTTTAAAATTTAATGAATGTGACTTTAAACTTCAGTAGAGCTCCTGTATACACATTGACTAAACAGACTCTCTCTGCAGTCATAATTGTAAACATTTTATGAGGTGATAATATTTTCTTGATTTCTTTCTGCACTCTTTTTCTGCTAATAGATTTTGTGTCAGAATTGCATTTTCCAAGAGCAAACAAATAGAGTAAAATGACACAGTGGTTAATGCCTTACTTGCTATGATCACATGCTTCAGATGAAATGAGAGAATTAATTACTTCAGCAGTATAAAATGTAGTAATCTTCCCAGAAGTTCATTTCCTTTTATGTTTTATTGCCACCATCACAAAACAGAAATACTTGTAAATATTTAGTGATATTAATGCAGTAGTGTAGGTATTAAGAACACTCTGATAACATTTGAATATATTTGCTAGTCCTAATTTTTTTTCTTGCCACAGTCTTTTGATTCAGTTTCTGTACTTTCTTTGTAGCTTTGTGATAGTGCTTTCCTTTATCTTGTCGGTGTTCTTTACCTATCTTTGATAGGAATTTATTTAGGCATAGTTTAGAAGGAAGAAGATATGCTTTGTAAACTAATAAAATGTCTTAAAAATTTCTCAGAATAAGAGTTTCTGGCTTTATTGTATAGCATACTTCATATCCTATTTACAGTCATTAGAAAAATACTTCTAGTGGACCTAGGGATTAATGGGAAAGTTTAGTTCCTTTCTTTTTGGTTGTAGTGTTTGAGAATGTGTACAACATCTTGTTAAATCACTGACAAATCACTCATTTTCTAACTTTTGCTCTCTTCTAAGTTTGCTTTTCTATTTGGAAAAGGGGTAACAGTAACAGTAAGTTTAATGAAAGTTCTCTGAGAGATGATAGTTAAGTGATTTTGTTCAAACTCTTTCTTTGAGATGCACTTTTTGGCAGGTTTTCTTATGTCAAAGAAAAGTGTTTAGTCCTAGAAATTTATTATGAAATGTTGAAACTCTTCCTGTTTTACTGATATCTTGTTTTCAACTGTTTATACTGAAAATAATTGCTATGTATTTTGCTTCTTAAAGCAGTATGTTTGTCCTCTTCCTGATAGGCTTTGATTGAATTAGAAATCATAAGTTAAAAGCTTCCTGTTAAGGACCATGGGACACAGAAAGAAAACAAATTAATTGGTACATAAGAAATAGCATAGTTTGAATTGCCACTTCTTGACTTGGAAATTTTATACTGTCTGGCAGATCAGACTTTCCTTAAGATAAGTCTAAATTATGTTATGGATCAGTAGTGGTAAGCACTTGGAACTATTGCAGAAGCAGAGTGGGGGGAGCATGGCCAGTTTTAAATTTGTGAATACATTTAACTTCATCTCTTACCTAGTGTTTTCATTGCCAGCCCATTCTTACTTTGTATCAATAGCTACGGAACTTTTGATTAAAGAGGTTTGAAAGTTTCATTGTAAGTTCTTGCCGTGCATTAACAAAGAGCTGCTCCTATCTGGCCATTGTCTGGTGAATTGCAGGCAGACTATAGTGCTTCATTGTGGCACAAACACCTGCTGAGCTGTCGGTCTCTGTGCCGTACTCCTCTCTTCTGTTTTCCCATCTCTTTTCAAGCCTCAAATCAACACTTCATTTTAGTCGTGCCAAGCACAAGCACTGGCTGATCCAGTGTTTGCGTGCTAAGCACCTGTCCCGCTGTTTTGAATTAGAGCACCAGCAGGCTCGACGGTGACAGGACATCATCAGCATCCAGCACAGCCGAACGAGGAATGGTGAAGCCCATGATTCGGATAGACCAGCAAGATTACCGCAGACAGGACAGCAGGTAGGAAATCTGTCATCCATTACTGCTCAGAATTGAAGCAAACGGATGCATTTTTCCGATAGATCAAACAGTGCGTTAAAATACTCTAAATGATCTGGTTTTCCCCATGGAGAATGAGATTTCCTTTGAGATTTCGCTCCAAAAAAACCCCAGCATTAACAACCAAAACAAAAAACTTAGTAACACATTAAAAACAAAAAGGTAATTCTTTGATTCAGTATTTTGTTATTTGTGGTTCTCTTTTTGTAGTCAGGCCAATAGTCATGTCACATCATTGTTGATTTGTGGTTATGCATGTCATGAAATGACTTCAGTAACAAAAGTACAGTTACTTCAAAGTTTCATTTGTCAGTGGCAAGATGATGTGATTTACTCTGGAGAGTGAAATAACCAGGTCGTTGCTATTTCTACTGTGCTTTTGTCAGCAGGTGTGGAGTCTCTGTCCTTGAAGATAGTTAAAACCTGACTGGAAAGGGTAGTGAGCAACTTGCTCGTGTTAACCCTGTTTTGAGCAGGGAAATTGGATCAGATGATCTCTAGAGTTCCTATCACACCTCAGCAAATCAGTGATTATATAAATAGAACTTTTAAAAAATCTTTAGAAAAATACAAGATTGTATTGCTGTCTGCATAAATCAACTTTTAAATTTAGATGAAAGCTATGATAAATGGATGAAAGGTAAGGTAAATATGCTGCAGGGTTAAAAAGTGCAGTGATCCAAGTTGTAAAGCTTGTAGTATGAAGCTTTTTGCACCTTTAAATTGATTTATTATTCACTAGACAGAAAAGAGATTTCAGAGATGTGAGTGGCAGGAAAAAAATGCAACCAAAATGGGGCAGAAAATTGTGCTTCCACTTGAACTTCAATGTTCAAGTGTTTTATAGCAGGGGCATCTTTTAAATACTTTCAGTGAAGTTAGAGTAGAATACAACTCAGTTCTACTCTGCACTCTCTCATTAGGAGTGCCTGGGCATCTTGAGATTCTTTTTCAGAATTTTATTAAGGTTGCTGAAAATTTAACTCCTTATTGAATTGCTAGTATTTTAACTGTAATTTTCCTCTCATAAAAGTTAAACAAAACTTGTTTCTGAACTTTTTATAGCCTGTCAGAAGTTTTTGAGGCTTCTGATGTTAGTGTTTCTTGATCTGTGCATCTGTACATGTATAAAGATAATTAAATTTCTTTAAAGAGGATTATCTTGTGCTATAGTTCTGTATTGCAGAAACACAGAGCCATCTGTGAGCTGTATATTCATTTTGTTGGGGGTTTTATAACTTTTAAAATTCCTTCTAAAGAGAGTACATTGCTAGTCTGTACAAAGATTTTTTCACCTTTCTTCCTGTGTTCAAAAAATAGATCACACTTAAATTTGTGATAACTACAACCACAGAGATCTCTATCACCGGCCCTGACATTGATATTTTATTTCTGCATATATCTTACATGTCTGTAGTATGTTGCAATTACAATCTTATTTATCTGAATACAGCACTTTTATCATGTGCTCTTTCTCAGATACATCCACTGTGTTGAGATCAACAAATTAGCAAAGTCAGGCTGTCAGATTAGGAATTGGCAAATTAGACAAAGAGTTGTTCAACTACACTGAATTCTTCCCCTTTTTGGATGTATTTTGTGTACCTTTATTTCATTTCCTCTGGGATACTCTGGTCTCATTTTGTGAACTGTAAGGACAGGAACTGTGAACTGCTTTGTTAGTTTGAAAAAACTAACTGGCAAGTTCCAGGTTCTGGTTACTGTACAACTTCCACGCCCTACTAAGTGTCCTTGTGTGTACTCTTCTATGTGTTCATTACTGCTCTCTAAAGGGGAATAATAAGACAAATAAGACTTTCTCTCAATAATTCACTGAATGAGTTGAAGACCAAAGATTAGAACTTGTCTGCCATGTTTTTTTCATTTGTAGAAAGAAAAATAATGGAGATCTGAGAGCGTAACTCCAGTTTACTTTCTGGTTATGGTTATTCTGATTGAAGAGTGATTCTTGGAAATAAAATGTATTACAACTATTTAGTTGAGGACTGTGATCATACATGCTCATTAGATAACTGACTACATCAGCATGAGCAAGCATATAATAAAAATGAGAAAAAAAAAATTTTTTGCCTTGGATACCTTTCAGGAGTTCAAGGTGTGTTTGGTTGGAAATAAGAATAATGATATTTAAGTGGTGTTAACTGAATGCAGACGCTTACCTGATCCATAGTTTTAACATGCCGTAAAAATTTATGCATTGCTATTATGCTGACTAAAACAGTCACACAAGGGTATTTTATTTCTTTATGCAGTTCATCAGAGACAATCCAGGAGAATGCAGAAATATCTGGAGAACATATGATTGCTTTTAATGCAATTTTAAAGTGTAATATTACCTGACATACTAAGAGAGGAGACAACCCCTAATCAATATTTTATGACCGTCCTAAACCTACCTAGACTTTCAGACTGGTTTAGCTCAGAGAATTTCATCACCACAGACAGACTTCATCTGTAAGAGCAATAGCACAAAGACCATATATGCTTAAAATATATCCAGTGACAACATGGGTTGGTCAGCTGCTATCATATCAGAAGCACAGAGAATGACTTCACCTTACATGTCTAATGTGCAAAGCTTAATTAGAGAGCATTTCTTTTGTGTGTGCTTAGAGGAAGGCAGAAGATGGTACGGGGGTTGGAACTAGATGATCTTCAAGGTCTCCTTCCAACCCAAACCATTCTATGATTCTGTGATTAGTTGAGAGGAACTCCTGTTAGGTTAGTTAAATAATTGATTTACTGCATCTGTTCCTAGACAACTAATTTACAGGTTAAATGAAAGGAACAATTTTTAAGGAATATATTCTCTGTTAAAGCCAATTTCCGGAACTCTCTAAGCAATCTTGCACTAGTATCAGCTCTCATCACTCACAACGCATTGTCTCTCATTGGCTGGGAATCTAGTTCCTCCATTTGTGCTGAAAGGGATGAATATCATTTTGTTCTAAGGAAAATAAAATAAATCATCAGCTGAAATCTGTCACTGGTTTACTAGCCAGTTTGTTAAATTATTTCTGTGTCTTAGTACATTCCTATAATGACAGATTAAAAATTTCTCTGGAGTTGTCACTATAGTTCTGTTTTACAATGCTGTAATTAGTAATTATTTTGTATGTATTAGTAATTATTCTATGGAAGTAATTAAGTTCTCGGTGAAGATAGTGCACTTTTGACAGTGTAATGGTAGTGAGAAATTAGTTCATTTTAAATTTATAGAAAAAAAAATAGATTAAATACTACAATTCACACACCAGCTGAGTGCTTTTCATAAAGGGAGCGTGCTGTCATGTTTGAAATGTACCTGAACTGGCAGAAATTTGTGTACATACTGTCATGCTGTGCCTGCTCTTCCTTAACTTCCAGCTTCTCAGAACTGGGATTTGCTGAGCACTTCTTAAAATAAGACATTATTTAGATGGCATAATTGAGTTCTCCTCTGGTTTAAGGTTTTGCAAGTTTAAAAAAAGTAACCAAAAAAAACCACACCAAAACCCAAAGGCACTCCTAATGTTTTGATTAAATATCCTAAAATTCATTTTTAGATCTCTTGACATCAGCCTTCAAAGTTATATTGTGGATTTTTACTGCAGGAGATAGCTGAATAAAGGCTTTCAGCGTCCTATCTCTGCCTTGTGGCATAACTAATAATACTCATGAGAATGAGGCTTATATAGTTACATTACATTCCTTTCTTTATCAAAGTTGTGGGGAAGGTAGAAAGCTACCTATTGTGTTACATGTGGTTAAAAATGGTTATTGCATGCAGAAGATGTTAAACTTTTATTTCCTAAAAACAGGTGTCCAGCTGCAGAGAACAGCTCAGTTAATGCTTTTGCTTAAGGCAGTAATGATAGATTGGATATTAGGAAAAAGTTCTTCACCCAGAGGGTGGCTGGGCACAGGAACAGGCTCCTCAGGGAAGTGGTCCCAGCACCAAGTCTGACAGAGTTCAAGAAGCATTTGGACAATGCTCTTGAGCACATTATATGATTCTTGGGGTGTCCTTTGCAGGGTCAGGAGTTGGACTCGATCATCCTCATGGGACCTTCCAACTCAGGATATTCTGTGATTCTGTGAAATATATGCTCAACTTTTTGCAGACACCAGAAAAATCAAATTTCTGTTCAGGTTTCTACTCTGTGATTTCTCTGATGGGCACTGGTAAGAAATAGCACTGCAGTCAGTTTCAGGAAGGCCATGATTCTGGCACTTGTGCCATGACTATTGTTTCTTAATGTTGTGTAGCAACAGCCAGGTGGGGGTGGGGACTTGGCCTCCTTTTCCTCCTTAGCAGAAAAAAGGACAAATAGGCTGACCAAGTCTTCATCAGTTTTGAGGTCATGAAAGGTGGCAGAGTACATTTGTTGTAACTAAGCTGATGGTCCAGGCAGAGCTTCATTCACTTTCTTTCACGTGTCCATGAATAATTTGGTATTTGAATCGTGTCAATGGCAGATGGCAAACTGATCCTATCAGTGTGTCATGCAGCACAGAAGAGGGTGTTCATTAGTATCACATACTCCACAGTTCTAATCTGTATTTTGATCTGTTACGTTGCTGGCAAATACAGCTTGAATGGTTCTGGAGGAAAGGTAAAAAAAAGGATCATTTTGTGGAAGGATGTTGTGTCAACATTTGGAACCAGTGTATTTAGAGAAATCTGTACTTTTACAGTAGAATTAATATCACCCATGTGGATTAATTGTTTCAATTTTTTCTCATCTTTTTTTAGATCTCAGGATACCCATGGACCAGAACTGATACTGCCTGCCAGTATTGAATTCAGGGAAAGCTGTGAGTAAATTGTGAAGTTACAACACTAACCTACCGATGCATTCTTCTATACTGTAACATTCCAGTCAGTTTGAAAACTGAAGGGTAATTTAATTAAACATTAAAATAAAAGATTATACAGATGATAGTCTGGTAGTATAATTTGTTTTGATGGAAGGATGAACAGATACTTCAGATATTGAGGCAAGTTCATGTGTATCTTTAATTCTAATTGCATTTCAACTCTTTATCTTCAGATACACAAATTAAATATGAAAAAAAATTTAATCCCATCTCCTCAACAGTACATTGAATTCATTGTTTTCTATGTCTGTGTCTTGTATAATAGATTACATCTTGGTCAAAATCCATTTTATATAAAATCTGATTAGGTTTACATTTTCATTTATAATTTAATTTTTTACTATCTTGGTCCGCAGGTTTTTAAGGCCTCAGATGTGCTAGAAGAATGTCATACTAGAGATTGTCCATACTTCAGATACTTGAAACTAAATAGATTTGTGACCAAGCATAGACTGATTTTTATTAGCATAGGAGCTTTGTAGGAATAAAATGTGCAAGAGAAATCTTCCGTTTTCCTGTTCACTTGAAGATGCAAATTTTCAGCAAGGAAATAGGAAATAGTACAGAAATGTTTCCCAATGATCAGATTTTCTAGCTTTATATGGAAGTGTGTTGTTAGTGTGCCTATGTAACTGTAGTACATAACAGACAATTTAGAGTTCAAATTCCTGTAAGTTGCTCCCCCTTTTCCCCCTCCTTCAAAAGGAAATCCTCTATGCATTGTGAAATTGTTTTCTTTCATTTTCTTTCTGTCTTCGGCTTTATGACATGTTGGCTCTTTCCTCTTTGTCTACAGCTGAAGATGCCTTCTTATCTGCCATTATAAATTACACAAATAGCTCGACAGTTCATTTTAAGCTGTCTCCAACATATGTTTTGTATATGACATGTCGGTATGTATTGTCCAGCCAGTACAGACCTGACATCACTCCTGCTGAGCGTACTCATAAAGTCATTGCAATAGTCAACAAGATGGTGAACATGATGGAAGGAGTGATACAGGTGAGTTATTCTGCAAGAATATGTCAAGGCAATTACATACATGTTGTTGACAGTCTAGCAAACTTCTTAGTCTTTGTCTTTGTCTGACCTTTAAACAGTAGTTGATTAAATAGTAGTGCCTACACTGACTGCTTTATGGAGGTTTGCTTTTATGTCAGTGAATAATGTCAGTGGTAAGAAACTCTATCTCGAGCAATGTGGGAAGTTAGGGGAGTGGCTTTTTCTCTGAAGATACATTTTCTGACGAGGTGACTCTTTCTAGAAGGTAAGATCTTTGCAAACATTTGACTGTAAACCTTTGTGAAGCAAATTGTATGAGCTTATTAAAGAATACCGTATAGGTAGCATTTGTTTGCACCGATTGATGCTTGAAGTGAACATGTTAAAAAGAATCATGACTTTTTAATTTTGATCTTGTTACTTTTACAGTTTTGTAACCACTAAACTAATAATAAAATGTGGACATTTTGAACTAAGCTGACACAACTGCATTGTAGAGAAATACAAGTTTTCAAATGTTCCACCATTTTGTACATAGTCTAATGCTATTACTACTATACTTGCAAGACTTCTACAGAAACACAGGGGGAATTCCGTTTTGTGTAAGAGTGCAGGATAAAATCTTACATCCTGGATTGTGTGTGAAATTAGACAATGCCTTACATTGTGTAACTGTTGTCGGTCATTTTCTCAAAAATGAGTGCTAGTTCAGGTATCCTCAGTAATTAATTAAACTTTTTTGCCTGCAGGTTTTTCCTCAGAGGGGAAATTGAAATATGTTTATATATTTATTAAAACAGGTGTGCTTGTTGCAAATAGTGCTGCCAGAGTAGCTCGTATAGAGCAAGGACCCAGCTGCCGTCAGTACTGTACAGGTGTAACAAATGTGTCAGTCCTGCCTTAGAGAATTTGCAGTGCAAGTGTTACAGAACAGCTCGATTAAGGGAGAGTAGGAAAGTAAACAACAGGAGTGGCATGAAACTCAAAGCAAACGAAAACTGTTCAGGTTTTGTAAATATTTAGTGGTCTTTTCAGCAGGGGGAATGTTAGCGTTAGGCTCTGTAAAGTTATACAACAGACTCCCACCTTTCACAAGAAAGAATGGGAGACAAGGCTGGTGTTGTGGACACTTGGCAATAAGAAAGGCAGGCTGGCCTTCTGTGTACATTCCAAAGCTGATCAGAGACTGAAGGGTGTTTTGCATCTGAAGAACTAGTACATTGCTTTGAATCTTGATGCAAGGGTCCGTGGATACTTGATAAAATTGAAATGGTATTAAAAGGTAATATTCAGGCTCTTTTATTAAGAAAAAAAATGAATCTGGCTGTGGAAGAGAGGAGACTGTGGCAGTAGTGGAGAACATGAACTGGAAAGAACCTGCACATAAGCAATTCAGCTAGGAGAATGGAAAGTAAACAGAGAAAGGGTAGGCTTCAGATATAAACTGGAAGTTACAGGTCTGAATCAAAGAAAGTAACTCAGTTTATATAACTATGTATACTAGTAACAATGACCCAAAAAAGACATGCAGTGACAGAGGTGGGTACAATGGGAAAGCAGATGTGAAGTTTTCCATTCTTTGTGCTGAATGGCTAGCCATGTAGCTGCTAGGAGATACTAGGGGGGTGTACTCAAACATGAGTTTGATTTGAAAACAAAGTTAGAAAGTAGGTTATTTTGTGAAAACACTCATTTACAGCACTGAGAAGGACTTCCCAAATCACATGCAGCCTTGTGGTTATTGCAAGCAAATGTATTTTCTATAATCCTGCTAATACTATTACAAAACTGTTAAAACCAAGTGTTTGTCTGGACTGTCCTTTGTGAAAGGCCATTTCTATGGCCTTGTAACTCCAGCTGCAATCTAACCTCCAACCCAAATTTTAAGGAACACATCAACAAGGAAGCAGCATTTGTTGTTTGTGAATGATGTTACCTAGTTGCCAGAAGAAATAAGCTGAAAGGAGGCAGAGGTTGCATAAAAATTGGGAGGAGATTCTTTCAAGTATCATGCTGAAGGAGCTAGAGGAAAGGGGTGAAATTACACGTAGGACGAAAGAGTGAAACTTAAGTGAATTTCAGGGTTAATGGGCTGAAGGCAAAGAAATATATTGATCTGAAAGACCAGTAAAATGTCTTTAGCTTGGATCTTAGTGGAGTATACATGGTACAACCTAGGCTAAGTCAAATTGTTTCATCTAAGATGTAAGTGGTTGTATTGATGGCTGTCACAGTCAAATTACGACCTAATAAGTTGTATCACAATAGCCTTTTTATGTGTCTCAACTGTAAAGCATTCCTGCACTGAAAAGGATCTGAAGGTGTGAGAGAAGACAAATGAGAGGCAAGGGGAGAGAGGCATCCAAAACAGAAGTAGTGAGAAGGTGCACAAACTCCTGTGCTGTACTGTGGGAGCAAATCAATGGTTGAGACCATAATTTGGCTTGCCTAGATCAGAAAGCTATCAAGTCTCTTTATGAAGTTACTTAAGAAGTATTTGCTAACAAATTAAATCTGTGACTTCATATATAGTATTTGTATGCAAATATTATAGATGACTTTGTATGAGATAGGGATAAAATAAGAGAGATCTATGAGAAGGCTTAGTGCTTTCAATAAAAAAACAGGAATAGAAATTTAATTCATCTAAAAAGGCTTTTTTTTAATCCCAATTTTTTTTCCCCCAGAATCATTCTGTGGCATCTCATCCTTTTTAAATTTTAACATTTGTTTGTAGAAGGAGCATCTCCTTTTGTTCTGTGCCAGCACATCTTCAGTCAGTTCAGAGTGCTTTGGTTGGAAAGGGGGAAGAAACAAAAAAGTGGCAGTTTGGTTTTTTGAGCTCTAACTGAAATTATAATAGTAACACCTCAAATATTTGCATCTAAGCTCACTGTTGCATGTGGAGGAGAGTGATCTGAATAGAAAGCCAAAAATATTTAAGAGCTCAGTTCTAAATAATCAGATAAACATCTGGTGAGTTCTTTTTTTTCCCCTTTTAACTCAGTGTAGCTTTATATGTACCAACATGTAAGAAACTTAGTGTAGTATTTCATTTGACTCTTTCGTTGTTTAAAATGATCTTTTTGTTCTTTAATTAATAAGCCATGTATTAAATCTGTCCTAGGTGTTCTATGTATTTTGTTTGCTTTTGAATGTTGTGGGTTTATTGGTTGTTTTTTTTTCTTTTTGAATGGGGGGTTTCTGTTCCCTCTTTGTGTGTGTTTGTATATTGTCTCCATTGCAGCAGTGTGGGCAAATAGCTCCCTGGATCTGTTAGTTGGATGACTAGTTACCCCATTGCCTGCAAAAAGTTCTGCCAGGTTTCTGGGGCACACTGAGCACAGAATAACCAGTCTGGGATGTCAGCTATTCCAGGTCATTCCTTGAGTTAATTGTGACGTATGGGCACTTCAGTTCATAGCTGTTGTGCTACCGGTCCTATTAAAATAATTAATTTTTAAAAAGGAGCTCAGTTGCATCATAGCTACTGATTAATGCATCTGTGTATAACTGTGAACATGTGTTGTACCTTCATATTTAGTGTTTGATTTCTAAAGCTTTCATGATTGTTCACAAGTTTCTTTCTTCTATTCTGTTTGATTTCCTTCGTCCGTTTTTCTCCAGGAGGTAGACCAGGTTGATCAGGTAGGATATATTGCTAGGAACTGATCCTAGCTATGTTGGCTTAGCTCAGTTTCTCATGCTGCTTCCATGTCAAAATACAATACTCAAACAGCTGGACTTGAACAGTTCATAACACTCATTCAGCAACTGGAACATGCAGTACTAAAATCCTTTTTTGACTTTGCAACTTTTACGGCATTCCATAATTTCTGCTTAACGCACTTCAATGTGGATATGAAATGACCGAAGTTCTTTTTCTTCCCTTTATTTTCTTTTTTTGTTGTTTGTGGTTCCTATTCTTTGGATTTCATCTGAGGTTGCCTGGCCTGGCATTTGTGGTCGGGAGATGGTGAGATAGATCAGTACTTGATACTGAATCACCTGGTATCAAAGCCAGTGAGCGCAGTATCAGCGTGGCAGTGGGCAGTAGTGAATATGCGCTTAAAAGTGCACAGATTACCAGATAGTGCATCTGCTAAGCTCTTAGCACTGTGTAACTAGATGCTTACTCCGTGGCTTTCATTGATATGGCTATTGGCAATTTATCAGCATTTCATGTGTTCAGTGAACATGTTAAAATTGAACTTAGTAGTTACAGCAATTGTGATATTACATACAAATATTTTGCAAATATCTGGTATCTGAGAGATGTTTGGTGAAATGGGAAGAGGTACTGGTCTATCTTTTGGAGCCTTGTTAAGCTGCCGTGCTTTATCAGAAAACTATTTCCCTGTATTATTTCTTGCTTCTTTCCCCTTGCAGAAACAGAAGAATATTGCTGGGGCACTTGCCTTTTGGATGGCAAATGCATCTGAGTTACTGAATTTCATAAAGCAAGACAGAGATCTTAGCCGAATTACTGTGGATGCACAAGATGTTTTGGCACACTTGGTTCAAATGGCATTCAAGTAAGGCTATCAAACTTTTGTTTCTCTTACCATTTTCTGTGATTCTGTGGTTTATAGAACAACTTCACATTTCTGCCCAATTTTAGATAAAGCAATAATGTCCTTTGTGTATTGTTAAATATCTAAGAAGAGAACTTACAAGAAAGGCTACACTTCTGTAGACCAATGCCTTGTTTTCTGAATGTGCATCACTGGGTTATGCATGAGTTTCATCTGTTAAATGTTATGTTAGTTGAGGCTGTCAATGAAAATGTTAGGAAATTTAGGAGAATTTAGGTTGTGTTGATGGCTTTCTCTTAGTGTGAAATTGTGAGGAAAGGCTATTTTTTATGTTAATATATAAATACACAGACTTCAATATTTCTGGGTCTTTAAAGTAATGAATCTTGCGCTCTTTAAGAGCTTCTAAATAAAAACTACTTTCATAATTCTCATAAACAGCAATTTGCACAGTGGGTTTTTTTTCACAGATTTTTCTTGAAAATGGAAGGACAGGTTTTGGCTTGGAGTAAAAATCAAGTTTTGATTGTCAGCTCAGGCAATTACAATACTGATTAAAGGAAAAATTTAATGAAATATCCAAATGGGAAGGGAAAGCCTCAGAGGAAAATGTCCTTGAGTAAAGATAACAACATTGACTGAGCACAGCATTAAACAACAAGAAAGGCTTAATTTTTGTTCGTATTTGGATTTTTTTCTTCTCCCCAAGCTACTACTGAACAAGTATTTCTCAGCAAATTTGCATATCCAAAACTAATGTTTAGGGAAGCCCCAGAGTACTTTGGGTGCCTTAGACTCAGCCTTCCCCCACTCATAGGATGTCTGTTTTGAATACAGTACTTCCATTTCTCTGTAATATGAAATATTCTGTGCTCTTTTTATACTGTCACAGGATTGGGAGACCTAACTATGATTTAACTATTTAGCTTTAAGAGGGGCTTTGTTTCTCTGAAAAGCAATATATGTGTAGTGTGTGAAATCTTATCATTGCTTTCTGAATTTTGAAAAGGTTTTAGGGGAGCACCAGACCCCTTTGTATGGACTCACACAGATTTATTTTTTTTGCTGTTGGTACATTATGGGCAAATAGGGTATAGCTATTTTGACAAAGTCCCTCAATTTTTATAGCATCTCTAAATTACTGTTGATGAAGCTGTGCCTTTTTGCCACAGCTCAATGTCTTGAATTGGTGTCTTAAAATAACTTACTGCTCCTTCAATTGGCCAGGTAGTCATCAAAGACAGAATATTGCTGTGGCTAGGAAGGAATGGTGCTGTATTTTTCTCTCTGCATTATGAGCAGTCTGGATGCAAAAGTATTTCTGAATTTTAGCTGTGTGAATTTTCCCTAAGTACACTGTAACGTGGCAGATTGCAAATGCATGTATTAAACTTCTGAAAAACTGTAGAATATGTACTTAGAAGGCAAACAAAAAAGCTCAACTGAAGCATGAAAAGAAAGAAGTCTGCTATGAAGATGTCACTTGACGGTAACAGGCATACTCCAGAACTGATTGAAACTGCCATGGATTTTATTTTCTAGCAATTGAGATTATTTCATTAAAAATATTAACAATGAAACAGAATGGGGAGATTTAGAAAGCCATGCAATATTTTCATGTATACATATGTTTACAGTTTGATTCCTTTTTAGTTTAAGTTCTTGGCAGAAATATATAAATGACTTAGTAAAAACAGTGTTAGTGAAAATGTTGAATTATTTGAAAAGAAAGATTACTAAACCAGGCTTGTGATTTCAGTATAGTTAAAGGTAAGAAAAATAAAAGAATAAAAAAATTCCTCACACAAAACATTAGGGCTGTTCCAGGATTTTGTGTGTTGGGTCAGAATAGGAAATACTTTTTTTTACACACTACTCTTGCTAGATTTTAAAACAGAAAAAAGTGTATTTCTGTTTGGAAAATATGATTTTTGCAAACTTATGGAACCCAAGTTTGGCCTGACAGCTTTCTTCGTGTAGCATATGACCTTCGCTTACCAGTGTGGTAGCGATATTGCATGTAAATGTCTGTGCTTGTTCCCACACAATCTAATTCCTTTTCCAACATTTCTAGGAAAGGTATGGGAGAATTGGTCTCTCTAGCCTTTTAAAAAGTGTAATTAGTCACATTCATAACACTGAAATTTCAGGAACCTTGTAATTTGATAGCACTCCTTTCTTTAGAACCATTTGTAATGAACACATACAGGATTTAATTTTTTTTTCCTCCATTCCCTTCCAGGTACCTGGTTCATTGTCTGCAGTCAGAGCTTAATAACTACATGCCCGCATTCCTTGATGATCCAGAGGAAAATAATCCTCAGAGACCTAAAATAGGTTAGACTACTTGATCTTTGTGTCTTCCAGACCGTACAGTTAATTGTTAAGAAAAATTGTATTTATTACAAGTGGCACAACATTTACAAGTTACCTTAACGGCTGAGAATTATTTGGATCAGTTTTGTGTGGATGATTCAGCTCTCTGCTGAATTTAATCCCTTAAATCTGTATTCTCCTTGTGCTGGGGAGTCTGAAGCTGGATGCTGTGCTCCGGCTGCAGTCTCACAATGCTGATGCATAGGAAGGATTGCTTCTGTCCCTCCCTATGCTAGCTGCACTGCTCCTAACTTAACAGCTTAGTATGCAGCTGCATACCTTTCAAGCAAGGACACACTGCTTAATCATATTCAACTTAATGTTTACTAGGATCTCCACGTAATTTTCATCAGGTTTGCTTTCTATCCCGATGGCACCTGTCCTGTGCTCTTGCACAGACTTACTGTGTCCAGACGCAGGACTTGGCAGTTGTGTTTGAACTTCATGAAGTCCCTGTCAGCCCATTTCTCCAGCCTCTTGAGGCCCTTCTGAAAATTACTGCTGCCCTTCAGTGTATCAGTATTTTGCCCCATCTTGGTATCATCTGTGAACTTGCTGAGAATGTACTCCATCCAGTTCCTCAGGTCATTAATGAAGTCATTAAACAGTATCAGTCTCAGCCTCAATCCATGAGGGAAGCCACTTAATAGCTGATTGCAAACTAAATGTTGTATGTGCAAATCCACCAAATCCTATGGTCCAGGCAATTCTCTCCACGTGTTACCATCAGCTTATCTAGTCCTTACTCTGCAGTTTCACTGTAGAGATGTTACGGGAGAATCTGGTCAAGTACGTCCCAGGTACTAAGGTTAGGCTGACTGGCCTTGTAGATTCCTCCCAGGGTTCCCTGCCACGATACTTGAAGCATGATGCTGTCTTCACAGCAATGAACCTTTCTGGGCTGTTACGTCCATGAGAGCAGCCTGCTCACGTGTGCTATCACAGTGTCTGTAATCCTGGCTCAGTGACTGTGCTCAGACTTCTAGTGCCTCAATAAATGAAGGAAAGATGATCTGCAGAGTGATAAGGTGCAGTCATTCTGTTGAATTACGAAGAGGATTTTTACAGACTTCATAGAAACTTTCTGTTCCTTTGGGTATTGAGCTCTCATTGTGCTTGATTTTTTCCTGCATTGGACCTTGAAGCAGGACTGAAGATGCACTGTTACATTTCTAGTGCCCTGTACTGTAAGAGAGAGTACTTTTGGGGACACAAACCCTGAAAAAGTAGTGAACTGATACTGGAATAAGGGCAGATGCTCTTCTTACTTCAGTTGTTTTTGAGCTACCTTATAGATTTCTTATAATGTACAAATAATTTTTTCAGACACAATCCTGAGTTTCAATTCTAAAAAAAATAATGTAACGATCTCTTCAATAGAGATTTCATCTTAGAAGTATTACCTTAAAAGAAGACGTGGAGATAAATGTGCTTCTTGCACGTATATATTCCACCAGGAAGCATATAACCATGTTTGCTCTTGGTGATGCTAACAGAAGTCTCTATTGCTTGTTAGGTAATACTGCAGTGAAGTAATGGGCAAAAGGAAATTTGGATACTGTTTTAAAAAACGAATGTGTGAACAGAAGGTGCATTCTGTAGTTTAAGTGCATCATACAATGCAAATGGCTTCTGCTGAAATTTGAGTACAATTTAATACTTCAAGGAGCTGTGGAATAATGGGAATATGCTTTTGGAACAGAATGTGAAGGTTTTAACTTGTTACAAAAATAGAAAATAATGAGTTTACTAATAGAAAAATGAGTTTACTAAAGTGTGAGGATGTGATTTAAATGTCAGATAGAAGTAGTTATGTACTTCTATGTTAAATATTTTCTCCTAGGAATTTATTTTCATTTCAGGAGTTACATTCCAGCTATCAGGTTAATGTTGCTCTGTCTTGAAAACCATGGAGCAGTAAATGTATTTCTGAAAAGTCTGTGTAACTTAAATGCTACATGTAGGTTCCACTTACCATTCAGCAGCCTGACTTGAGTGTCTTGTGTTAGTTTTTTAATTGCCTAAACCACGTGTGCAGTGCAGTGTGTGAACATGATTTGCTTTCTCTCTCTCTAGATGATGTGCTGCATACGTTAACGGGAGCTATGTCCCTGTTGCGACGATGTAGGGTGAATGCTGCTCTGACTATACAGCTCTTCTCCCAGCTGTTTCATTTTATCAACATGTGGCTTTTTAACAGATTAGTTACAGCCCCAGATTCAGGGTTATGTTCACATTACTGGGGAGCTATCGTTCGCCAACAGCTGGGCCACATTGAAGCCTGGGCAGAAAAACAAGGTTTAGAATTGGCTGCTGATTGCCACCTGAGCAGAATAGTGCAGGTGAGTGTGCGTATTTGTGATTAGCACTTCTCACTACTTGTATATTTAAAGAGAATATTTGCATATTTTGTTTCCTAGAGGATAGCATGTGGACAAGTATAGTTTGTGTGAATCAATCCTGGAACATTTGAGGTAGCATGTAAAGACACAAAATATGTTTTCAACATTACTATTTAAGTTACAAGTGAAATTAATAGTGAACATGTCTGTTCAATTTCTCTTTATAAGACTGAGCTATAACTATGCTGAACAGATACAGGAAGAATAGCTGAAAAATTGATATGCCTCATTTAGGATAGGTTTACTATTAATTCATCTCATAGGTACAGGAGATATATTTAGGGGCTATTTATGTGGCTTCTGTTATAAATCTGGCTTCTTGCTTTGTCTTTTCCTATCTCTTATCTAAAGAACATTTAGACACCAGGCTTAAGGTTTCATTCTGGTTTGAATTTGTCTGGGACTTTTTTTCTCCCCTCCAGGCAACCACATTGCTTACCATGGACAAATACTCACATGCAGATGTTCCAAATATTAACAGTACTTGCTTTAAGCTGAATTCTCTGCAGCTACAGGCTTTGTTGCAGAATTATCACTGTGCTCCAGATGAACCACTCATCCCAACAGTAAGTCTGTCTATCACTCACTGTGCAGTTTTAACATACCTGAGATAAAAAAACACTGGCTGTAAATAGCTATCTTATCTTTGATGGGTGTTCTTCAAGCTGGGTATTAACGAGAATCTCTTACAGTAAGAGAGTACTGGAAAGTAAGGTACCAGTCCGTGTTGCACATGTTCAGAGAGGCGTCACTGCATTGTACACCATTTGTGGATGAAATCAGAAAGGTGCTAGAAGAGAGAACAGAGCACCCCTAAAATCTGGTTCTGTATGTAACCAGAATGAACAGAGATTGAAAATTTATAGAAATCAAAGGAAATCATCAGAAACACTATGCTTTTTCACATGTAGGATGTAAAAATCCATGTATCTTGAATCCCTTCATACCAGCAGTGGACAGATTGTCCTTTGATGGACATATTGATACCTGGATCTGTATATATATATATGTATAATGTTGCTTTTGGAACTGTTTTTTATCTTGGTATTTAAGATGACTGACTATTCTAAGTTTTATCCATGGCAAATGTCAAAAGTTTGTGTTCCTTGCAGAACTGTAAAAAACACTCTCAAGGTAAACTCTGATAGTTCTTTGATCTCAAAAAAAAAAAAAAAGCAGTCTAATATTTATGTAGCTGAATGCATTGTCTGCAAAGTCTATTTTTTATTAACTTTGGATATATTTGTTTATTACATTAGAGGATCTAATGCAACAGTTCTGAAGGTGTTGGGGGAAAGGGAGGAGGGACTTACAGCGTGGAGATGGTTTTATATGTTGGCTTCCAAACCACAGAGTCTTGCTGACGAACATAGCTTGCATTTCCTTTTTACAGATAGATAAAATTCCATCGTTGTTGGGGTATTATTATTATTGCTATTATTATTATTATTATTATTATTAAAAACAAGCATCACAAGTTTGGAAAATAGTGAAGTAAAAATAAGAGCATCTGTCACATTCGCTAACATGATTATCTATGGATTTCATAAAATAAAGCAATGCAGTGTATTGACTGCACATAGTGGAGCCAAAGAAGTTTCATATCTGGTAATTTATTTTCCAAATTTCTTTTTCTTGCATCTTGGTCTTAGCATCTTCTTAATGTTTAAAGATTTATTTCCTTAATGAAGTGATCCCCTTGTTATAACAATATCTTTCTGCCTTCTGTCCAGGAATTGATAGAGAATGTAGTAACTGTTGCAGAAAATACTGCTGATGAACTTGCTCGCAGCGATGGCCGAGAAGTCCAGCTGGAAGAGGATCCCGACTTACAGCTACCTTTTCTTTTACCAGAGGATGGCTATTCCTGTGATGTTGTCAGAAATGTTCCAAGTGGTTTACAAGAATTTTTAGATCCCCTCTGTCAAAGAGGTTAGTTCTTCTGTTGTTTTACAATGATCTTTTTTTGCTATAGGGAATACAGAATGCAAAATATATTTAAGTGGAAACAGCATTTTCTTTGTGTATCTGTCAATATTTTTTTACTATGTTCTTCAAGTGTTTACAACCCATTTAAAACTACTTTTTAATCCTTACCTTTTCTCCCTGCACCTTTCATTCAGTTTCAAGGTTCTAAGTAAGCGGTGCTGAGTTACTAGTGCTTACTGAAACATTGTTTTGCCTTTGCTCCAGAACCCCTTTTGGTTTTTAAAACTAATATGAATTAAATACTTAAGGTTTTTTTACTCATCAGCTGCTTCCATATAACATTAAAAAGACCCATGAGCTTAAAATAGTTCTTTGAGTGTTGATCAGTATAAGAATGTATGATTTGGGCATTTGTAGTCCAGCAAAATTTCAGATGGCAAGTTGATAGCTCTTGTGGTTGCATGAAAGTGACATACAATTGAGAAAGTAAAGTAGGGGATCTGTCAGAGCATTTACAGTAAATTAGCAAGTTATAATCTTCATCTGGTGCTACTCAATTTTATTAGAATTTCTTAATTTTCTGCTTAAAAGCAGTTGTTCAAAAATTTGTACTGAAATATCGTGGTAAATAAGAGGCTGTAGCGAAGGAGGCTGTTGACAAAGCAGACTTGCTCTGTATTACAGTGAAGCTTTGCAATTGTTGCTTCCAACCTAGTTTATAGAAAAACTATATTCTTGCTTTTAAAAAGAAAAGTAGGAAACTGACTCTTTTGAAAGACCAGCGAGTAGCAGAGGACGTAGTCTTGAGACTGAAGGAGACTAGTAGAATAAATTGTCTAATTACTAAGTATTATTCAGTTGCCATACAAATGGCTGTGTTTATACACATTTATAAATTTATAAATAAGGCCTTTTTAATGCATACATTCAAAATTTTACTTTTTGGGTATCCCTTAAGTTATGCTGAGGGACTTTTTTCAGTAAATCAATGTAAACTGAATTGCTGAAAAATAGTCTTTATGAGGAGGAGAATATCATATATTTGGATGGAGTGATTCATAAGTTACGTGTGGTGTGGATTCTCAATGTCGTCAGTTTAGGCGACAATGTTGGATACTTCTCAGCTGCTATGGCTTCTTTTTCGAAATTCTAGAAATTGTTCAAATAAAAAAAATCAAACTGAATGCCTCTTTTAATTGCAGTGTTGCATTTAACATCATAATGAGTCCAGGCAAAGCTTCACCTCTGCTGAATCTATGCTTAGACTGGTTAGCTAGACCCTCTGCAAAGTAGATTTCTCTAGCACTGTCTTAATCAGAGTTCTGGTAGTTTGTATTGTAAAAAATGATTTGGTGTTTTGTGTCTTTTTTGGATCTGGTTGGTAAATGCAGGATTTTGTGGCCCTAGAGTTTTCTGTGAGCTTGCAGTGTTTTTAAGTAAGTATGTTTCTCAAAAGCAGCAGCTATAGAATTTTGTAGGTAGCAGCATAAAATTGCAGTGAAGCCCATAATGGCATCTGAGATACAAGATTCAACACATTACTGAGTATAAAAAGATGAATACTATTTTATCTTAATTAATCTTTTGAGAAAATACCACGACTATATTGATGTTCCTTTTTCTTTTAGGTTTTTGTAGACTAACACCTCATCCACGGTCACCAGGCACATGGACGATATACTTTGAAGGTGCAGACTATGAAAGTCACCTGTCACATGAGAATGCTGAGCTGGTAAATATTGATTCAGGGAGTAATTGTCAAAACTGCAATCTTGGCAAGCCATTGAATTTTATGTGATCAGTTTTAGCCCTTATTAGGAAGAATAGGCTTCATTGTTAAACATGTAGTTTGTCAGTGAATTGGTGAATTTAAGAAACTATTCGTAGATATTTGTAAGTCCCTTTTTTTCTAGGCTATAGCATGATATCATCTTCACATAAGCAAACTTTGTCATATTTCCCCACTCTAAGAATAAACAGTAAAGAAATTTATTTTAAACACAGGCAAATTATATATGGACATGCATCTGTAAATAACTTGTGAATGGAACTGCAGGCTGCTTTTATTTATAAACTAGCAGTTACCAACTAAACATTTAGTATTAAGTTTTAGTCTGGTGCTTTTTCCTGAAAATCTAGCAGGAAAAAAAAATCTCTAATCTCCCTTTTCATTATACTTACTAAAAAAAGGGTCTCACTTCAGTGCAACTTCTCTTCTGTTCTAGGGGTTTTTTTTGTTTCTTTGTTTTGTGGTGGGTTTTTTCTGCTTGTCTGTTTGAATATCAAAGTTATAGAACAACTGAGGTTTGGAAAGGTAGTGGTTTTATGTGAAATAATCTTTAGAGCAACTAAACAGAAATTGCTTCTTATTTATAATTAGTATTCCCAGCTTAAAAATAACTTGCTTTTCTAATACTTGAACTTAATTAAAAATATTAATATTTCTTTTAGTTACTTTCCTTGGCTTATATTATTACTTGTCACGGGTCTTGAAACCTTGCAGTTAGGTTTCAATATGAATGCAAGCTAAGGTTCTCTAGTTTACATGCTTCGGCTAATGAAGATTGTGATGACAACTTCTTGAGTCGAGGAACTGGCAGTGTTGAAGGATACATTAAAAAAAATACTGAACATGTTTAGGGACTCAGGCTGTATTGAAGCATATTCAGAAGTGAATTTTTTTGGAACCTTATTTCAAGGCTTTAACTCTGACTTTGAAATGAAATGGCTTCTTGATATTATCTTTGCAGGATTATTTTCTAGATGCAGCACTAAAAGTTGAGCTCCATGTAGATCACCCTCACCTTTGTAATAGGGGCCTATGGAGTCTGAACTTCAGTTTTCATTAAAAGTTACTACAATTTTATAGACCTGTTACATTTCAAATTGTGGTTCATTAATAATCTCTTAACTGAACTAGAGAAGAAGAGACGAGTAGACCTCATAGTTTCAGCAGTGTAGTATAACACAGGTGTAATACTTAATGATTCCATATTAATCAAATGTTAGATAATCTACCTTGAAAATGGATAGCAGACATATTATTTAAGATCATATTATTTAAGATTTGAGATCTGCTGCACTAACAATTTAGTTTTGTTTGTAATGAACTGTTTTGCTTAGTAACTTTCCTAGCCTGGCAGTGAATATGAACTTCTGAATTTTTTCTGCTTTCCCCTTCCCTGTTTGACAGGCTCAGCCTTTGAGGAAAGAACCTGAAATTATCACTGTAACACTAAAAAAACAAAACGGAATGGGACTGAGCATTGTTGCTGCCAAGGTATGGGAGTCAGTTTAAGTGTTATTGAAAAAAGCTTGTTTTTATCAGCTTACTGTGGAAAATGTTAATGGAAAAATCTCTTTCCCTAAAGTTGGTTGTGCACATTGTGTTGATCATGCTTTTATTCTGACTGGGGAATGTTTTTGTAAAACACACAGATGTGGACAATGCAAATGGAAACATAATATGGTTGTAGTTACAACATTTAAGTTCAGATCTCCACTACAGGTTTATTCAGTTTTTTTCAGAGTCAAAAATTAGTGTTATTAAATGGAATTCATAAACAGGCTTATTTAGCACTTTCGCTGAAAGAAAAGCAGTAAATACAAAGAACAGAATATGTGTGGGGTTTTTAATTGATGAATAAATAAAATAATTCAAATGTATACATTAAAGTTTGTATACTTTCTGCTGTGAAGACATCACCTTATCTTTTGCTCAGTGTACAGGTGCATGAATGGCTTCAGTTCTGCTGCTTTACAGCAGAGACCTACAGCATAAGAGCCAAAATTGTGGGTGTGTGCTATACCTAGTAGCACTAGATAGTAATGTATAGAATGCACATACAGCTCCAGCCACCAGATGGAAGACTCCACTAGTTGGTTGCTTTTGCTTTATTAACTGCATCAAATAGCAGACAGAACCTTTAAAGTTTAAAACTTGTTATAAATTATGCAACACTGATACTCAAAAGTCTGTGTTGTAATTACATGGTGTACAACAGCATGGAACAAGTCTTTCCTAATGTCTCTTCACTGTGTAGTACATGAAACTTCAGAATACTGTCGTTCTCCTTTGCACTTCGTACATGAGCTGAAAACATAATGGTTTTACTTTTAAGTTACCTCACACAGTTAATTCCTTCTAAACAGCACTGGCTTTTTTTCTACAACTTCACTTATTTCATAATCTGTTCGTAAAATGGTAATCTTTTGTGTGGTATAAGCTTTTAAGATTTATTTCTGACATCTGTAAAGGAATACCTGGTGTCAGGTGTGTGGTGCTAATAAATCTGCAGTTACTGAGGAAACAGTTCAGGATCTGAAAAATGTAACTCAGTACATTCTGCTCTTGTTTTAGTGGAGTGGGCTAATAATTTGAGAAGCAAATACTTAATCTTGACACTGGATTAAATATGTATCAGACTTCTGACTGCTGTCTGTATTTGTGTTGAATGTTTCAAAATGTGCTGTGGAAATTTTTTTTTTCACTTTCCACTGTGAAATCTGATTTCTCATCTAGAGTGAAGCAGCATATTACAGGTGGAAAAAGTTTCCTTTTTCATTGGAGTTGGCTGGCTCTAGATGTTTTAACAACTGACATTTAACTTCCATTAGCAGTATGTAACTGTGCTACTGATCAGCGTGTAAGCTTGATCTGAAGGTTTTTTACAAGTTATTCAACAAATTTCATGATTTTTTTAATGATGATCGGTCATGAAAGCAGCTGTCTTCATCTCTGCACAGTTGCAGAAACACTGGCTCAGGCAGTCTTTGCATTCCATCTTACTGCTGTGTGCTGCCGTAATATTGAAATTCTGATATAAAAACAATTCTGTTTTAAATCTTGGTCTGAAATAAGCAAGACGCAGATTGTTTCGGTTCTGGTGAATGTGCAACAGAAACTTCTGCTTAATATGAAGTCATCAGAATGTTCATTGGATAGAAATGATTATATGCATTAAGTTTGAAACAAGTTGCTTTAGTAGTTAAGTTAGGATTGTTTTCAAGAGGTTCAAAGTTGCTTATTGTAATAAATTAGCATGTTGTTCCTGTAATAGGCATCATAAAAAAGACGTAAGAATACAAGAAATACACAGGCATTAATTTTCTCTATCTGGTCAGAGCAGAGCAGCTGAGAGAATTGAGTGAGTGTGACTGAGAAGCTAGCCATAGTGGGTGGAATTTTTCTTTCTATTCCTAACTTGTTGACTTTTGCTAGTAATTTTTTTCTACACGTCTCAAAATACCTTTTACCAGCAAAAAGGTTTAAATTCTCATTTTTAACTCAGAAAATGGAGGAAGAAGTCCAGTAGACCATTTGCTAAAATTTTCTAAACATTAACTGGATAGAATACCTGAAATGAGAGGGAAAGGCAAGTGTAAGAACAGATTTAGGTTTTTCTAACTGTTTTGATAGTAAAAGGTTGGCTGTTAAATGCTCATATGGTTGAAGAAGTGACGCTCACACTTTCAGAAATACATAGTTGCTGCTGCTCTGCACAGGAACCCAGTTTGCTGACCCAATTATGGTTTTTGAACCGCTGGTTCCTAGAATGCTTCAAAAGTGCTGTAACAATAGAAAATGCAGTGGCTGGTCAACAGGTGGCCCTGCTCCAACCAGTGAAGGACAACCCTGAATCTATTTAGCCTTTTGTAGGACAACCGTTGTTTTTTCCTGTGATGTGACAAAATAGTTGCTGTCAGTAACATGCTGAGATTCCCTTTGCATGTCAGTGTTCACCTGCCTTTCTTGTTACGTCTTACGAGCTCCCCACACTCGTCACAGGCTTTGGATGATGTTTGTTAAAATGTACCTTGATATTCTAGAGTTGGACGAAATGGGCAGATTCTCAAGAAATCATAAAGAAAAATAATGCCAATGGACTGCTTTTCTTCCTTTTACTCATTGCAAAAAAATGTGTGCTTTCCTAGTAAGTCTGTGCTCATCTCTGAGGAAACATTTAAGGAATGTATAATCTGATAATTCTTTCAGTTTTTATTAGTGTGCAGGGTTTTGTAGATAAAGTCTGTGGCAATTAAGAGTTTTTAATGAGGAAATTAGATGTCACACCTTACATACACCTTTACACAAAACGTTCTTAATTATCAAGTGATTGCCACACCTGTGCTGCAATCAACAAAGAGGATTGAAATTGAAGCTAAAGTTATACAGGCAGAGAAGGGATGCAGTTTGCATTGAAATCTGTGCACCTGCTTATTCTTATGATAGAAGTATCACCTTGGCATACTAGGTGATTGCAAACATGTACATTAATATAAAAACAAAACAAAACCTAAAGAGGTGAATCAAGAAGTATATGAAAGTGTTTGGTGCCTGGGGAACCCTGTATTGGTTCCTCTTCCCACCTAGTGAAAGGTAAAATGTTGAAGTGCATTACTTCTTTGTCACAGCTACTCAAATTTTATTTAATTAGAAGTTGTAAAGGCCTGCCAGGAGTGCCAGAGAGGGCAGAAATACAGCACATCACCTAGTTCACCTCACTTCGGTGTTTCCTGAGGCACGACAGCCCCTGTGAGCAAACATGTAGTAAGTGCATATGCCATATGCAAACATAGCAGAGAAAACAAGTTTAGTTATGAAACAACTGTTAGCTGCCAGAGCAGTGTAAACAGTCTTGTGCTTGTTTGGGTTTTGGTTTTTTATAAATTGGGAAAATACCTAACAGCATTTCTTAAAATGCATACTGTAAACCTATTTCTATTTTTATTTAAAATTGATTTTTTGGATCATATGTGATCCAAATAAGTTAACTTCTTGCTCTACCCTTTGGTAGATATTGCACGTTTTCTTGCAGCAATACTCTGTAGCTTTATTAGCAATAGCTTTTGTAATAGGTATATGGAAATGTAGTTGGTAGGAGTGGGTCGGGCATCGGGAACAGTATTGCTTTTTGAGGTTGTGTGCAGACTTTGGTTTCTCTAACCCTGAAAAATGTTTTGATGTTAAAAGCTGCCAGACTCCCAACCACATTGTGGTTAAGTTTTTATGAAATCCAGATGATTTGGAAGCTGCGTGTGCATGCAGTTTACTTTAAAAATATATCACTTTTTTGGGGGCTTTTGCATGTGACTTCTTAGCCATCTGTGGGCCAGCACATTACTTCCTGTTTAATTTGGAGGTTTTTTGTCTTTAGTACAAAAGGGCTCCCTTTTTATTTTTTCTAGCAGTTTTCAGAGTTTAATAATGCCTCTAAAGTACATGGAAGTCAGAACAGCATAACTGGTTACGTAAGAGTCTGAATATTGTATTGGTTATAGCTGGTGTTGATAAATGCTACACTGTGTCATAGCATCGAGCTCCGAGTTATCTTGATGGGTATCTTGGAAAATCCAGCAGACTAGAGCTGGTGGTTGCTGTTGAGGGCTGGAAGAGAAGTGGAGAATTGTTTTTTTTCTTTCAAGGATCTGTAGTCCCGGAGATCAAAATGTGGTTTTCTGTTGTTGGAAGAACAGAATCCATGGTAAGTCCGTTCAGGTTTCTGTTGGGACTGTTTTTCTCTGAAGTTGTACTATCCCTGTACTTTTTCCTGCTCTCTTGCTTGTTTAAACCTGCCAGTAGTTATTCGTTCATGTAGCAACTATGTAATACAGCATGCAGTTAAATATAGTCAGATGTTAGTAGCTAACTTTCTAAAATCTAGAAAGAAAAAACTAATTTTTTAGCTTGTTCTTCATATGTACTTCTGAAATTTGTGGAAGTGACTATTAATATTTAAAGTTTCAGCTGTGATAACTATTGTTTTACCGTGCCAGAGCATGAATAGCATGACCTGTGATCTGTTTACTTGTCATATTAGTTGGCTTTAATCCAGATTCTTCTAAAAGTCTGTTTTCCCCTTATAAAATCTTAGTAGAATAATTAAAACTGATGTCCCAAACAGTATAAGATTTTTAATATTCTCTAAAACCTTCTGAAAAGACTAGAACATGCAAATATGTTGCAGTTAGGGTGTCTTATTCCACACATTGACAGAGCAAAGGCATTTAAATTCTGTTTAGGTTACTACTGCAGAAAAGAAGGGATTCCCATGTTCTGCAAGAATGACAGAGCAAGTTTTATTGATTAATCCTTACATGCTGGTTATATTCATCAGTACATTATGATTTAGTCCTTTAAAGTATGGCACTCTTCTGCTTCTTGCTCAGTCATCTTTACCCAGTACAATAGGAAAAGTTAAAATATAATACCTTAAAATATATACAAGCACCTTAAAATGTGTATGTGTATGCCCCTACTGGCACATGAATGATAGTATTTTCTAGGATTTTTTAACAGATAGTCAGATTAAGTAGTGTTTACTAAAATAGTATGAGATGTGATAAGGTGTTTCATTTTTCATAGAAGCATTTTAAACACTGAGTGTGACAGTTCAGCAGTAAATATTCTGGAGAATGGAGTTGCTGTTCTAAAAATAAGTATGTGACATCTTACCCATAAATAATTTGTATTATATGGCAAGTTTGTTTGTTCTTAAGGGTTAAATAAATCATTCTAAGTTGCTTTAATTTCTAAATCATTGCTTGTAATTTTATATTTAGTAGTCAAATCAAGGTGTTAAATTTAAGGAGGGTTTGAGACTATTAGGAATATCAATTTTGATGTAAAATTTTCCTGAAAGTTTTTTCTACAAATATCTTGTATGTGGTTCATGTAGAAGGAACAGGTTTAAACATACATTTATCTTTTTTCCCCCCAAATTGACAATTATGCTTACAGTTAATGCTGGTAACAATATACAAGTTTGAATCTCTCTAATCTGTGCTTGCAAATATAGACAGTTGATAGGATTTTTTTTTTTTACTCTTTGTTAGCTCTTTATGTGTGTTCCAGGTCTTAAGATTTCAGATACCTCAGTATCTGAAATGTTCTTGTATCTGTGCTTTCTAGGTATTTAAGGAAATTTTTTGGCCTTTCCTCTCAGCATGAATTAATAGAAATATTTCAGTAATAATCTGATTGTAAATTGTTTTGCGGGGGTTTTTTTGGTTGGGATTTTTTTAATGTTTTGTATTGGAGGCTTTTTTATTTGGTTTGGTTTGGGGTTAGGTTTTTTAATGTTCAATACCAATTCACCTCAGCAGTCTGAACTACTGATGTTGCCTTAACAGGCTTCTTAGGAGAACCTTAATGAAAATAGAGTATATAATTGTCATTTCCTGAACAGATTTCTCAGTCTCACAGGAATAAAGTAGTGTGTAGGTTGCCAGTTTAGTCTTCATTGTGAACAAATAGATAGCTGTGTGTTAGCAATTTGCCTGGCTTTTTGTTGATTCATAACTTCCAGCAGAGCTTTTGCTTAAATCTTGGTGCCCTGCAGATGTTGTATAAAATTTTGTTAATGCTTTATGTGCTATGTAAAATCTGAAAGTTGTACCATCACAGCATGATGGTTCTTCTCAGTAACTGTGAGACCTCAGCTCGGCTCAAGTAGAGTAGAGTAGTCTTATTTCTTCAGTTGTATTTAGATTGATGCTGCAAATGGGTGACCCAGACATTTGTATTTAAGGCCTTCCAAAAGAGAGTTTTAAAATTGATGTGGCGTTTCCACATTGCACTGATACGCTTTGCAGGCACTTCCTAGCATGCCTGCAAAAGTTGTAGTGCACGTATACTTTTGTTAGAATTCCTCTGTGAGACTTCATTCAACTCCAGCATTCTAATAAGTTTCAAAATTCTGTGTAGATATGTGTTAATACAGCATTTTAATTTTAATTTTTTTTCTTCTATTAATGAAAAAGACGTTCAGAATTTAGTGAGTTCTGTGTCAACTTTTTTCTGTATCAGTAATACTCTCAGTTGGATTTTAGGTTCTTAAAAGTAGGTGACAGTGTAAACACTGATCCTGGATTACGTTGTATCCATCTGAAACTGCAGAGCCTTACATGGAAGTTAGTGCTGGGTTCCTGAGGTTGTGATTTATCCTTAGCTATAGAGCCAAGTGCCATTTCTTTGAAAAAGTATGGAGATACAGGGTGGGGTTTTTTCCAAAATAAACTACCGAGTATGTCTTGCTTGTGAAGCCCAATGCACAGACATAATTAAGCTGAAACATGACTTGACTTACCAGGGGAGAGCATCACAGAACCTGCAGTACTACCTGTACATTTGTACATAACTGAGTAGCCCTTAGTGTGTCACCGCTCGTGGAGTATTTATGGCAAACATACGTTAAAAAGTTAACCCTTGTCTGATGAAATAGAGCTCAAGCAATATATTTTCCGTGAGCTCAATGAAAGATTTTTCCTTTGAAGCAAGAGAAATAGAATCAAACAGGCTCATGTATTCAATTTCTTTTGTTGAAAATTAAGAGTGCCTTTAATGCATTTGTAGAATATCATATGAATCTGAAGTTGCAGCATCTATAACAAAAAAGACTTCTTTTTCAGAAAGGTTAAGACTAATGATTAAACTTGCTTAGTCTTTTTACAAATGCTGTATATGAAGCATTTTCCATTTTCTTACTGCTTTTCTCACTTCATGAGAGTAAGAGTAAAGTGAAATAAGTTAGGAACTGTTACATGCTTGATTCCAGTCTTAGAATGAGATGTTAGGTTAGTTCCTTTAGCTGGCTCTGTTAGTTGCTTTGATTTTCATCAAAGAAGACTTAACCTTTTCAAAGTACTCAATTTCCAGAGTGTGAGAGAAATCATGCTGTTGTAAATTTATGCATTTCTGTTTAGCACAGAAGACACCACAGCTCTCTGTGTCAGTGTGTCTGCTTTCCATGTGGGATACTGTTAAAATCCCCAAACAACTACATCTGCACAAGAGTAGAGAAGAGTATGTTTTACTACTGCCTTTTCAGGAGGTCCATTACAGAACATCCTGGTTAGCAGATATGAGAGTATATGCACTTGGTTGCTTTGTGTGCAGGTCAATCTTGATTGCAAACGTTGTTTTGTAAAAAGGTAACACGTAACATACATTCCATTAAGAAGAAGAACAAAACTCTTCAGTCCTTTCTCCTTTTGAGAACTTCAAACTCCTTCAACTCCTTTTGAGGTTACTTGTAAATAGAGGTGCTGTATACACCAGGTGTAAAGTTTCTAGGTTGTTGGATGTTTCAGAATGCTGTGATGCTGTACTGCTGCCAATCTAGCTTTTTTCTCTGAGTAGTAAGACACTTATTTTTCATCTGTTTTTCCCACAAAGTGCAACTTAAAGCTGTAACAGAATTGGTCACAGCAGTTAAATTCTTGATGTTTCTTTACCTGTTGAATAATGTTGATTATCACCCAAGTTTGAATTTATTGCTTGTTTTGTTTAACTGGAAATGTTTTGCCCACTTGTGACTGCACTTTGTCTAGCTCCAGAAACGTTTGGATTTTTTCCCCCAACGTGGAGGAGTATTTGAGAGAGGAAAGCAGAGTATGGGTCAGTTTTAAAATTCTTTTTAAGTCAGGGTATGACATGACTCAGTGCAGCTGTGTAGTCACAGCTAACAGACCAGTTTTGCATACAGTAGGCTGGTTCACCTCATTTATATTTGAGAAGTATTTTGTCTAATGATGACAGATTTCCAAAGTGTCTGCATTGGCCTTGAGGCAGCACAGGCCTTAGCCTTCTCTGACAAAGTGTTTTCTTTCTGATTTTTCAAGTCCAGTAAAGTTTGCCCCCACTGAAGGTGGGACCAGCAAGCTGCAAAGTTGGCCTTTCTCCTGGCTTTGGGCTGACTGCAAGTGGTTCAAAGAGTCTTAGTATGTTTGGTGTCTAAAGGAGATAAATATGTACTCATTGGGATATAACCCATAAATTCCATGCAGCTTTATGGAATGTGAGTGTTTGGGTGGTCATAAACCTTTGCTTTTGCCTCCTAGAGACTAAATTTGTAAATTGGCTGCATAGTTTAGTAAACTGTTATTTTTTAAAATGCTTGCAAGCTTGGGTTATTTAATTTCTAGGCTAATTACTTGTCGGGGTGGTCAGAGTGAGATTTGATTATGTTCCATAAACTCGCCTTTAAGGATGTTTATTAAAACGTAGAGATCTTCTATGTGAACTTAAGAGTCTGGAGTCAGAGAATTAGCCTTGATAAATAAAAATCAGTCAAATCTACTCTGGGTGTAGGAAGAGAAAAGATTTCAGGCCTGATGGCTTGTACCAAGCTTGATAAGCTACATTTCTGTCCTGTTTTCTTTAAAGACGTTTTAGTTGCAGTTGATTCATTCCACAGTATTTAAATGGTTTTATTTTTATAAAATACCACAGAAGCTTAACAAAAAAGACTGACTTGGGAAAACGGTGTCACCTGTAAAGCAGTATGAGATATATCAGCTCCTAATATTTTAGCAAGGTATATTTGTGTATGTACACACACATGTATTTGATATTTACATTATTGAAGTAAAATCTTATTTCATGTTTGCATAATTGTGAGAATGCCAAGAAAATATTGAGAATTATTTATTTTTTTAAATCTCCAGTGGTTTATGTAAACTACTGGAGAGTTTTGACATGTAGTTTTGGTATACGAAGCCACTTAAATTGAAGTGTTACTTTGAAAAGGTTGCTGACTGTATGACACTTCTGTGGATTCAAAGTATACTTGGCGAGTGAAGATACTTTCACTTCAGGACTACTTTTTTGTTTTACTATTTATGTGAAGTGTGAAACCATTTACATTTGATGTAATTTTGTGGAAACGAAAGTAGATTTTTGATACATCTAACATTTCTAAAAACCTTGTTATTGAAGGATATTTTTTTTCTTTAATTAGATGTGATTTTGCCAGTCTTTATCGGAAGCTGTTCATTGCTCCAGTTTTATTGGAGTGATAAAGTATATGAATCTAACTGGGTGTGGGCAAAGGAGGCTTTAGAACAAGTAATGGCAAGACCTTCCTGTAAATTGTCTGGAGCAGTACCGGTTTGGTTGGATGCTGTGCCTTCAGATGTATTTTGCAGATACGTAGTTTTTCCATAATTAATTGACACAATTCTACTGTTATTTCTAACGGGAAAAGTGTTTTTATAATAGTTTTTGTAGTTCTAGTTCTCAATATAGGTATTGAAATAACTGAGTCATTCTATAAGTTTACTAAAACTGCAAGAATATTGTTAACCTCACAGAAAGTACAGCCGGTTTGTGATCCACCTACGTTAGGTGGGGCATGGTGTTTGGGGATGGGAGTAGTTTTAACTGTTAAGAGGTTAGCACCTGGTCAACAGATGGACCTTCAGTCCCACTCAAACGTTAGATTGGGATCCTGGTGGGGCTGTGTGGTGTCTCAGCACCTCGAACCCATCGTACTGCCTGTGGCAGGTCCCATGTGGCATGTCACAGCATGGCTGGCTCACCTGGGAATGAAGCTGCCTGTTGACTCTCACTAGGAGGAGCTGCCTGTTGTTTTCACCGTGCCCTTACGGCTGCTTGTCCTGGCAGATACCAAATGGGAAGGAGGAGTGGGCAGGATTTCTTCTGCCTGCTTTTAATGCTTCCGTGGTGACTCACCAGCTCATGGATAGCTGTGATTCTGCCGTTAGAATAGGAATATCTGTCTGATATTCCTGTTATTCAAACTGTGACTTTATATATAATTGCACAACATGGTGTGTTGTGATTTATGGTTGATGGAATGTATGTGAGCCAAAGTTTCCTGTGAATGTTACTGAGAAGATCTATAAAACTCATTTTGTGACATAGCAACACTAGCAATAAAATCTGTTCTACTTAAATACTTTCAATAAATCTGTCATGTTTATTAATTCATTACTATGGTAGTTTTGTACATCCTCAATTTTACATACTCCCATTGTAGGACTAGTAGTTTCTTTTTTTAGATCACTATAGTTTATTTTGTTCTTTTCTTTATTGCTGTGAATATTCCTTAGACTTAGCTGTGATGTTTTGGTTGTTTCGTTTTGTTTTTTTTTTTAATAATGCTGCCTCCTTTATTTCTACAGTTTTCACAGTGATATTTTTAAGCAAATGCAGCATTTTGGGCACAATCCTTTTTGAGCAAGGAGGAGTTTGCAAAATAATGCTAATTTTGCAAACAAGTATGGGCTACTGTGTACTGATGTGTTGCTTGGTAGATGGCCCAGATTATAAGTGGATGTGATGAAAAAGGTTGTTTCTTGTTAGGCTGTCTGAAAAACTGAAGTTAGATTAAATTATCTAGCTCAGTCCTTTGGCTTCTTTAACAAGACAGAATTTTAGTTGTTAAGCAGAGAATTGTACCAGGCTTAAAACGGGCAAATTCCCTTTTGGACAACAGGTATGAAATCTTTGCATATCCTTTTCTCAGCTGCGATATTTTTGTTTTGTTTTATTTTTTTATGCATTAAATGCGTAACTGACTTGGCTCTGTTGTATCAACTTTGTTTTCCTTCTGTCATCCTGCTCCCAGTGAATTTCTAGATGTTTATTTTTTTGGAGATTGCAGTCTGTGTGAAGAAAAAATCATGTAAATAAGCCTAATATTGGGGGAGGTTGTTAATTTTCTTCACCTTTCAGCTTCTCTTTTAATGAGGTACTGTAGTGGTTAGTTGTTTGCTCCCGTGCCCTGTGTCAATGTCCTCTTAAATATATTTTTTTATTTTAATATAAATATATTATATTCTAGAGACTGAAGTTGTGCACATCAGAGAGCCAAAATTTGCTCCTTAACTTCTGTGGATTGCCATAGTTGCATGAGTTTTCAGACCAGTTCCAATCTTTGAGGCCCTCCAGGAGATTAATTCACTCTTAATTTGTTTGTTTATTCAGTAAATTCTTTACTGAATTCCTTTATAAAAGGTGATATATCCTCGGATCTAGCTCAGGTTTTCCAGTTGTTCTACTGCTTATTTAGAAGACAATTATAAATGCAAGTTTACAGAGTCTTTGTTACTTCTTAATCTTCCAAATATGAGTACTTAGCAAGCACTTTTTCTGAACTAGTCAAAAGAATATATGTGTATCTGTATATAAGAACATATTTGTCAGTATATATCAATGTTATTTACATATGTTAAAAAACCAGTTCTCTCAGGTGAGATTTTAATGTTGGCTTTAATTGTTGGATTTTAATGGGGTTTTTTTGTTGGCTCTGGTCTGTCTAAATTCATTAATCTCCAAGATAAATAGTTATGGGTTTTTAAAAGGAACTGAACGCTCTTGCTGAAGTTCCATCTGGTTAACTGTTCTCTGCTCTACAGTCTTTCGTCGTATTTTCAGGTGAAGTTCTGTTTATATTGTAAGTGGGGGGTTGTTGGTGGTGTTTTTCTGCAGTTTTTTGGGGGTTTTTTGTTTGGTTGGATTTTTGGGGTTTTTTGGGTTGGTTGGGGTTTTTTTTATTCATCGTGATGAAGGTATGATAAAACATCCTGTGAAACAAATCAAATTATAACTACTGGTAATTTTTCTCCCTTACACATATAAGCTGCTTTTTCTTGTTCATGATGTCCTCTGCTCTTCTCGTATTTATACGTGTCACCTTATGATTTGGGAATATGGTCTGAAATTTTAGTTTCTTCTGACAGGTCAGGTATTTTTGCTTTCAAAAGAATTGATTTAGGAAGTTTCGCAAGTATTTTACTAAATATTCAATTTGAGTACTAGAAGGGGCACATCGCCTTTTTTTTCTGATCATTTTATAGTGTTTTGGAGTTTAATTACAATCGTTAACAAATTTTACAGTATTTCAGAGTTGATTTTCAGTATTTATTCCATGAGTAGACTTCAGATGCAGATGATTCAATGCCAGTTCATGTGTAGGGTCTACTCAGTTATTTCAGAAGGTCCCTTGCCAATTGAAGCCACCAGGAAAAAAAGTATCTCTTGTTATAATTGAGTTTTCCTTATGTGTGTTAGATTGGAACATTGGCTGGACATTACTGAGCAATGCTTATGCTAAACTAGTTAGTACCACCCTAAATAGTACCACTTCAATAATTTGAAGTTTGCATTTAATTTCAAATGAAGAGTTAGATTTGCATGGACTCTGCATCCCATGACCTGTGAACAGTTCTTATGTGAAATTCAACAATCATCATCATCATCATCCAAAAGCCTAATAAACTTAACAACCCTCTCATGTTTTATTTCCTTGCTTTTATTTATAGGCTTAGGCTGTCATTTTAGACTTCATCTTCTAAGATTTTTCTAAACGATTTTGTTATGTGATAAGAACTGTTTCAAACTAGGCTGCATTGTAAAAATGTAAAGCTACTCCTCTTTTCTAAGAGCTTCCCTATTTTTCTTCAGTTCCACTTTAAATATTTTTAAACCCTGTATGTGGGCCACACAGATGAAATAAAGCTAGATCTAAGGGAAGTAGAACTTCTGGTGAGTTTTAATTGCTGGATTTATTGACAGTGTTTCATGCCTCAGTTTTTCCTTTATCCTCTTAACTTGTAGCTCCTTTTATTCTAGCTCTTGATGAGGGAGGACTCCTTGTTTACTTAGTTTTTACAAGGTAGTTTGGTCACTTAAACAATTTCCCATATATTCATTTCTTCATTTAGATTTAGGACAAAGACCTAAGTTACCATTCTAAGCAGACTTCTGTATGCAGAAGAGTCCTGTGCTTGTCTTTTACCTCCCAAATAGGATTGGAAAAATCTATTAAAATTCCATTTAAACATGAAAGTTGCTCATTGTCATAGAATTCCTGCAGCAACCTGAAAATCACAGAAAATTTGGGATTAATTATTCTCATACTCTGACTAATTATCATGGTGCATGACAAACTTGAAAGTGCAGTATGTTAACATCTTTCAACCTGTGCTGTTTTAAACATTTCATTACTTCTTAAGATAGTGTGAGATGAGCAGAAAATCTTTATACAGCTTTTGCATCTCATGCAGATGTGTAGCTTCCTTTTGAGTACTGCATCTAACAGTTCTCCTCAGTTTCCCCCCACGTGTTGTCTTTGTGCATCTTAAAGATGAATAAGCCCAAGCATGGAGAAGATTATTTTCAGGAATCTTCTCATGTTTTTACTCAGAGACCTAAAAAAGCTTTCTGGGGAAAAAAAAAAAAAAGGGGGAGTGGTGGGGGGAGGACATGACACATTTTTATCCCATTGTGCAATTACAAGAGTAAAAGTGCATTGTGTTTTTTAGCAGGATGCATTTACTTCAATTCTACTTATGTAATTCGTGTCCATCCCTTGCTAAAGTTAGGAATTTTTTTACATTTAGAAGGAGAATGGGTGGGACTTGGCAAAGTTGGGAAGTGTCTTTTCAGTATGCTTGCCGTGCAGGCTTTCAAAAGCTTAAAATGAAGACATTTTTCCACTGTGTAGTTTGCTTCTCTGTGTGGGAATCTGTGGGTGTTTGTTTTGCAATTGTTTTGGGCCTGAGCTTCCACTAGAGTGCAGTTGTTTTGCAGATACTACCCAGAGCTGCTTGAAAAGTAAATAAGTGACCTATTTAGAAATAGGAATTTCAAACAGGGTAAGTTGTTGGGTTAAGACATTTTTCACCAACTAGTGGAGTCAAACCCCCTTAATGATCCAGGCCCCTCCTAGCAACCCCCTCTCCTGCACTGTTAGGAACAGTCATGCTGTGCTATAAACAATGTGAGGAAGCTGATTAGTTGAAAGCCAAGCTTGTGTTTGGGAGGAGGGGAACTGGAGACAGGGATCAGCTGAGCCTCCAGCCAGGTCTGTCATGGGACCTGCCACAACACAGTAGTGCCTGCACAACTCCAGGTGTGAGACAGCATGGGAGCAGACAGTGGGTTTCTTCCTGACACTCTGTGTGAGCGCTCTCTTAGTGTCATTGTAATTAATTTATTATCATATTATTTTAAGAATACTGGAATGTGTAAATCGTGCTTCACTGCTGGCCTCCAAAGTAGTTCTCTCTGCTTAATGCAGTTTATTTGGGTTGGAATTTTTTTGCACTGATTATTTAACTGGATTGTAAAAGCACAGAACGGAAGTGTTTCTCGTAGTGAAACTTAAGGGTGATGTACTCCAGGTATCAGAGTTTTTAAATACCTTCTTCCCTTCTTCTGTCCCCAGTTCACTATTTGTCGAATTCTGCTCAGCTGATACTTTCCTTACAGAACTTTTCTTCCCTGGGGTTCTGTTTTGGCCATGCTTTGTAACAGTAGATATAATTCAGAGGTCTTCAGAATAGCCTTATACTCAGTTCAGGAATATTGTCACTCAGGTGAACCGAAGCAGCAGTAGCAGGTTTGTGGGGTTTTTTCTTAAACGGTTACTTAAAGGGAAGGATTTCACAAATTTTTCCTCAAAAGGGTATATTGTTTCACTTTCTGCAGGGATTGTGGGAAAATGTTACATCGAGTGTGAAAAATATACTGGTAGCACTAGAGTGTTTGGTATTGTAGATAAGGGTTTTTTAAAATTTAGAATATACTACATTATTTTTTGAAAAATGCTTGAAAATGTTTTGAGGGTTTCGTATTTGGTTATGTGTATTTGTGAAAATGTGCTGTAGGTTTCACTTTGTGACTCCTGGGGAAGGGAATAAGCCATCTTTTTATGCTTACTGCATTCTTGCTTTCCACGGTCATCTGACTTCTTTACAGTTGTGTTCTTGTGTTTGGACGAAAAGCTGTATGGATACACATGCTTGTGGTATTCAGGAAGTGGAGTGAAAAGAAGGTTTATCATATTATTGTTACTGATGCATGCATGTCATCGCTCTGTTTTGTTTGTGGGGGAACAGTTTTAATTACATTGACCTTCACATTCCTTTGAAAGAAAAGCAGGTTAATAAGTAGTTCACGAAGAAATCTGTTTTATTGTAATGTCAGTAAATGATAACAGAAGAACTCATGTGGCGTGTATGATAATTTTGTTCACTTTGGAGTTTAGTTTGTGTGACTACATATTAACAATGTTTTTGTGTTTCTAATAATTGTATATTTCCTTCTGATGCAGCCTTCTGGAAGGTGGAACTAAAGCAAAATTAAGTCTGTTTCAACAGAAATTAAGAATTTGGATTCAAATTACTCTAAATCTTAGGGTAAAATTTGAAGGAAGATGATGAGTTGATTCTAAGGATATTTAGTGAGAAGTCTTCCCAAGCTTGTCAAAGCACATGTGTGTTAGAAACATGTTAAATGATGTAAATTAGAGGAGAAACTCATTGGTGCTAATAATACATGAGTAGATGTGGTAGCTGATAAAGATCTTTTTTTTTAATGTAATCTCAACAGAGATTTATTTTAAAATAATTTTTATGCTTTCAAAATTCATTAGTTTTGTATTTAAGTGAAATGACTTGGAGCTAACACATCTGCTCATAACTTCCCTTAAAAGAACAGGAAGGAGATTGACAGACTGTGTAGACCTCATAGAAATATTGGAAAAGAAGGAATGAGGTTCCTTTAAATCATAGTGAAGAATTACTGTCAGGGTTAGAGTGTAGGAGCAGTTAGAGCAAAAATCCAGGTGATATGGTGTCTTCCATCTATGGTGCCTTTAGCCAAAGAACATAACAAGTGTAAGATGTATCTCTCCTGTAAGGAAAGGTTGAGAGATTTGGGATTGTTCAGGCAGAAGAGAAATTATGGCCCTCCAGTATGAAAAGGGGCCTGCCAGAAGGCTGCGGAGGGATTTGTTAGATTTGTTAAAACTGGATTTGTTTGAAAAAGGGTAACTTTAGATGTTCGGAAGAAATTCTTGGCTATGAGGGTGGTGAGGGATTGGAACTGGTTACTCAGATAAGTGATAGATGGCCCATCCCTGGCAGTGTTCAAGGCCAGGTGGGATGGAGCTCTGAGCAGCCTGGTCTGGTGGAAGGTGTCCTTGTCTGTGGCAAGAGGGTTGATCTTTAAACTACATGGCCTTCCAACCCAAGCTATTCTGTGATTCTGTAGTTCCTCCTGGTTTCCAGGTTTCTGTAATTTCAGAATGCATTACGTCTGTTCTGAGGGGTTTATGTTATTTGGTTGGTTGGGGTATTTTTTTCCCCGTGAAGTCTCAAAGAGCCCTACCAGGAATCTCTGATTCTGTTTATGCTGCCATCTTAGAGCAGTCTTGTTCCTGGCTGTTTTCCAATTTAATTATGAAATCCTAGGGAAAATATTTTGGGTGGGGTTTTTTTGTTGTGTTTTTTTTGGGTTTGGGTTTTACTATTTAAAACATGCTAGATGTGATAGCAGAAGTAAGCAAGTGTTTTCTGTTGGCCGATGAGAGAGATGATAAATAATTCTATCGGTGCAACTCACAGTCCCATTGGTCTTCACTTCCTTGATTGTTCCTGAGCTGAGGAGTCCATGTCTACTTAGTTGGTTCTCTCAAGGAAGGTATTCCATGTTTCTGATCATTCTTGTTATGCTCTGAGCCTCATGGTTTTGTTGATGTCTTTTTGTTAGGGAGTAATCAGGATTTTAAACAGTTTTTTAAATGTGACCTTTTTAGATTTGTAGTGACCATGGTGGTTTCTTCTTTGTTTGTTCTTTTCTGTTAGTTCTGCTGGCTTCCAGATTTCTGAGCTGATACAAGATGGCTCTGAAAGGAGTGACTAAAAATATGCTTCTTGAGCAGTTAAAGTCAGTTTAGAAACCAGTATATGGGTATTTGTGCAATTGAAAATATTTCGTCACTCTCTGCAAACCAATGTACATATCATGGGCTTATACAGGAGGATCCAACTTCATTTGATGTGCAGTAGCAGTCATAGCCAAGCATGAGAAACATGATGTATATGGAAGGCTATAGTGTCTAATGCAGTACATGTGTACCGAGGTCACAATCCCAAACTTGCTTGATTAATATGTGCACTGTTTAAAGTGGCAGTGCTCCTCCAAAGGTTTGCTTGTTTTTGCCTAATCTTTGTATTAGACAGATCTTTGTCTGAATTTCTGGGCCCAAGGGGATGAGATTCTTGCTAGCATCCTTTGAAGTTAGGACTGAATAAAAATGCTGTCAATTCCAGGTGACTTCAGAGGAATCTGGTTTTCCTTGGTCAGTCTGGCCACCGAGAAAAGCTGCTGTTTGGTCCCTGCAATGACAGACGTGATGCATGAGGTTATAAGTTATGAGGGTGGGTGGGTGAGTTGCTGTTGATTCTTTTGCCCTGTGGAAGTGGAGGAGCTTGCCTGTAGGTCTGTTCAGTGGTTGGAGGCAGAAGAAGGGGCATATAAATTTATCATTTAATTTTCAGTTCCCAACAAGGGAAGGTGGTAACTGGTTCTGCCAACGGTGCCCTGATGGGAACCAGCACCTTAAAAGGTTGGAGCATTACTTCACGTTTGGACCAGTGAAGTACATTTTCACCCCATTATTTCTTGAGTGTTCAGCATCATGTGATCCTTCTCCGACTCTTGGGTTTGACTTCCTTGATGAATCTTCTGTTTGGTACATTTAGTTACATTTTTGTCTGCCTTTTTTTTGGAACGCTTATGAGCATGGTGAACAGCACACTCGTTTAGGGCTCCTCTGCCAACTTCCATTCCTTGTGGAAACTAACAACTTTCAATCCATTATTGAACCTGTTACTAATACACAAGAATAAATTCCTTCTTACTGCATGTCACCTTGAAGTCTGGAAGAGCTCCTGCTAAAAGATCTTGCATTGTCTGTCTTGGAAGCCTAGGTGTTCAACTAGGTCATCCTTCCTCGTGTACATCTTGGTTGCTTGGGGACAAAAAGCAAAAGAGATTTGTGAGGCATGATTTCATTTTTCATTACATTTATCCAGCTGTCTTCTGACTTGTGTTTTTTATCATTTTAACCAATTTTTCTGGTACAAAGTTAGAATTATTCTGCAGTTACTGCGATATTTTGTTAGAGCTCTTTAAAAAAAACAAACAAAAAGCAACTAAATTCTTTTAATTGTCTTTATAGTCTTTCTAGACAAGGCAAGTATCCATATTTCAGCTATTTATTGCATTTTTTTCCTTTTTATCCCTAAGTATGGCTTAAGCAATTACTACGAAAAATTTGGACCTGTAGAATGTTAATCTGGAATCACGAGACTTGGTGGAATTCCTTTTCTGTGGCTTTTGTGTAAACATTTGTGATTAACTCAAGATTTAATGAAAATAGGTCTTTCACTTGCTTAGAAAACCATGTATGTATACCGCTAGCTTTTGAATAATCTTCACCTTGCTTCTTATTTTACTTTACTATAATAGTGGGAACAGTGAATGCTTTTGCTGCCAAGAGAAAAGAATTGAAAAAGGTGGGGGGAAGGAGGAAGCTATGTATTCCATATCAAAGCAATTTGGGGGATTATTTTAGAAAAATGATGTTACAATTAAGATTGCACTTAGTTGAAAATTTACTTAGTACTCTTTTAAGTGACTTGCAGAGTAAAATGGCACCATTTGCTATAGTAGATTAATGACAAGTAATAGTCTTACATTATAAGAGACAATTTAAAGGTTTGTGATACTAACATTTAGACTGATTTGTGTGGTGATCTTGTACATTGGAGCATGTGGATGACACAACAGCATGGCTTGAATAGATGCTTACATTCTTGTGTCTTGGATATGTTGGTTGTCTTGCAATAAATTCACTGTTAACAGTCCTTTCAAAACTTAGCAGAATACTTTTGAAGAAGATGTCTTATGAACAAAATTGCATGGTTTTGCAGTAGACTTAAATATTGGCTCTGTCAATTCTAAAAGACTTATGTCTGCTTTACTTGTTTATGTAAAGCTAGAGGCACTCTTCATTCCTTTACAGTCCTAATGAATGTAAAAAACATTTCTATTCCTTTTTCTTGTAATCTGCAATTTACCTTGTTTTGCTGGGCCACAGTGCACTCCTGAAACACAATACAAAGAGCTATAAATAACTACATGTGTGTAAAAGTGCAAATAAGTATTTCTTTTTACACAATACAAAGAGCTATAAATAACTACATGTGTGTAAAAGTGCAAATAAGTATTTCTTTTTAAAAGGAGACTAGAACAAACTTCTAAAGTGTAAGTTTTAGATAATGTATTTTCTTTCTTATTCAAACTTGCAGTAAGACCAAATATTCTTTGTTTCTAACAAAGCTTGCAGTTTTAATAGGCCTAATACTAAATTTTTCATATGACTTTAATTGAATGTAACTCTTCTCTGTATAATTCATTTTTATCCAGTTTGAAAATATATAAAAGTAATGAGAAAGTAGAGGTTTACTTAGCCATATAAAATTCTGATTAACATTTGAGGAGTCCTTAAGAAATAAAATATAATTGATTAAATTAATGCCTCTTTCTCTGTAGGGTGCTGGTCAAGACAAACTTGGAATATATGTCAAGTCTGTTGTGAAGGGAGGTGCTGCAGATGTGGTTAGTAAAATCCTTAAATGTCAGATTTCAAAGGTAGAAAGAACCTTTGGAAATGCTTTCAAGTCCTTTGTTTATTAGTGTGTGTGTGTATCATTGTTTTAATTTAGACCATGTTAGCATTGGTGTATGAATTTTCTTCTCTTGAATATGTATTTAGGACGGTCGTCTGGCTGCAGGGGATCAGCTGCTTAGTGTGGATGGTCGAAGTTTGGTGGGCCTGTCCCAGGAAAGGTACGGAATACTTTCCTTGGTTGTTTTTATATGAAGAAAATGTTAGATTAATAACATACTGAAATGGGCAGAAGCTCATTTTTTTACATTTTAGGCTTTGTCTTGGCTTTTGTAAACTGCCCGTGAATAACCTTAGCAACAAGTTCAACTGTTTGTGTACTATTTTTCCCATCTTTTCATATGATATGGGTTATCTATATAGAAGAGATTGTATTATACTTTTGAGTTTTGGTTTTGAACAATCTTTATTTAGCTCTAATTTTAAATATTTTGGTTTCTGACCTTTAATGCAGAAACTGGGACTAAATAGTATTTGTCCGTAGGTGTTGATTGCGTGCATAACTGTATCTTCTAGTCATCATCTTCTAATTTTCTTCAAAGTGATTTCAAGTATTAATCAGAAAAATAATTCTTTGTCAAACAACAGATTACTGGAATAGAGATGAGAAAACATGACATACCAACTGATAACACAGATAACTAAGTAATGCAGTACCTAATTTAATTTTGCTTTATTTGCTCTGCCTTTTATTGCAGGGCAGCAGAACTTATGACCAGGACAGGTTCTGTAGTAACACTAGAAGTAGCCAAACAAGGAGCAATTTACCATGGTCTGGCAACCCTGCTTAATCAGCCATCCCCGATGATGCAAAGAGGTAAAGATACTAATATTATTTATGTTAATAACAGCTTTGTAAGTCTGCTTTCTGCATTTATAAGAATGCAGAAAATACAATAATTTACAGTATCTTACCAAGTATTACCATAATAGTAAATCAGAAAATAAACATAATTGCACTGGAAAAAAAAATTTCCTTTCTTATAAGAAGTTTATCTGGTTTTAAATATTGTTTGACATTTTCCAAGTCTAAAAATTAATAAATGCTTTACACATGTACCTTTCAAAACTTAATTATGCATTTAAACACAGTTCTGATTTGAATTATTTTTTATTTTAATAAATGGAATGTAATGAATACAAAGGGCATTAAATATAATGGCTTTTTTTGTCCCTTTCATAAGAGCTTCTGTCCTCCTCCCAGAATATGACTTCCTTGGAACCACAGAGTGCAATGTACTTTCTAGGAGAGAAATAACTAGAAACAGAAGCCCTGGAAATGTATTTTGCCATTTAATTTTAATTTTAAAAAAAAATTTTAGAACTAGAAATCTTGAAACATATGTCCTTTAGTCCTGTGTCTGTTCATAAGAAGTTCTTGGATGTTTCTCCAGTGTTAAATTTTATCATCCTACTTCAGGGTACTAACAAAAGACATACTAAAGTCATATACAAAATAATGCTGTAAAGGAAAGAATTTTCTTGGTGAAGACATTTACTACGTACAGGGTAGTATTACAGTATAGAAAAGAATGGGTTAAAAGAACAAATCCTTATTATCACAGTTTACAACATCATCCCAGATGCCATATGCTTCAGTCAGGAGAAGACCTTTCAGTATAGCACATTTGGCTTTTCCAAATACTGGGGTACCTTTTCTGAAGTTCTTTTGAAGAATACAAATTGAAGGAATCCTGTATACATGATACAAGATTGAGACTGCATATTTGAAGAAATAAAGATTTTTAAAATCCAGCATTTGATTTACTGGGAACTTTTAAATATAAGCACAGTGTAGCACTAGTTGGAAAAAAAAATGCTAGACAGTAGGTAAGTGAAAGGGAGAAAATACATATCCAACTGTTACAGTTTCTGACCGCCGTGGCTCAGGTAAACCCCGACCAAAGAGTGAAGGCTTTGAGCTGTATAACAACTCCACTCAAAATGGATCACCTGAGAGTCCCCAGCTGCCGTGGACAGAGTACAGTGAACCAAAGAAGCTGCCAGGGGATGACAGACTGATGAAGAACAGAGCTGATCATCGCTCCAGTCCTAATGTAGCAAGTAAGAAAGATTATCTTTCTTTTAGGGGTAGATGCCTCCTCCAGGAGTTTTAGAGGCTGTTGTATTCCAAAGGGGGTGATTGTTTTTCAAAATGAATTGTTTAAAATACCGGGTAGTAGTAAATTTGGAGAAAGCCTCTTGCTAGAACTATTTAAAGAAAACATCAGTTACTTTGTGAATACTGTTACTTTATTAAATTTTGTAAATTATTATTAACAGTCATGTAAATGCTTCCTTTAACTTTCCAACAGATCAGCCTCCAAGCCCCGGGGGAAAGAATGCTTATGCATCTGGAACTACCACCAAAATAACCTCAGTCTCTACTGGAAATCTTTGTACAGAGGTCAGAAGTGGCAGGCAAAATGCTGGCTATTAAACTTTCTTTAGCTATCAATAGTGTCAGTGTGCTTGAGTCAAACCAGTATCTTACTTAACTATTTGACCACTGTGCTGGTGCTCATGACTGGGTGGGGGTTTTGCTTATTACAGCTAATGAAAGATTGAGGCAGTTTTCAGTGATTTCATTAAATTTTGTTCATGAAATTGTCCTCGTGATTTCTTAGGTTTGTACAATATTGCATACTTGCTTTGAGACCATAAAAACATGACTCATAGCCACAGTTATATTTGATACTAGGCAACCTCTTTATCTCCTGTCCCAGACGAGCAATGCTCCTGTGAGCCAAAAGAAAATATTTGGAAAATACACATTTAGAACAACCTTCCATACAAATCTATGTGATTAGAAAATTCTACCTAACATTCTCTCTCCCTTCTTCAGGAACAGATTCTGCCACCACGACCTGAAGCTTATCCCATCCCAACACAGACCTATACTAGAGAATATTTCACCTTCCCAGCTTCAAAGTCCCAGGATCGAATGGGTCCAGCTCAGAGTCAGTGGCCAAATTATGAAGAAAAACCACAGGTTCAGGCAGAAAGTAATCATTCTATCAATACGACCATGCAGGTGAGAATCAGTTTTTTTCAGTATAAGGAAACAACCAGAAAGAAACTGCATGCTTTCCCCTCCTAGACAGCTAGAGACTTTTTTCCAGAATAGTAAGCTCTCTATAACTATTCCATAAGACAGGAACAACTGTACTTTTGCCAAGATGGGTTTGGCTTCAAGAACCCTGTGCTTTTTTTTTTTTCTTCATTCTCATTTTGCCTTTTTTTACCCCCCCTCCTTCCACAGAATTTATGTTACCACGTTCTGCAGACTTGTTATCTGGGATATTTTAATCCCCTGTTAGAGGTAATGGGGTGTAAGCAGTAATGAGGTTTGTCTTGTAAAATGTTTTGTGGTTTTCTGAAAAGCAAGCTAAATCTTCCATTCTTCCAAGAAACTTTATGTGGAAAAATGTTTGCCTGAAGGGTGTGTTGTTTAAGTGAGGAAGTGAAGTATTAAAATTGAAATAAAACAGTACTTTGAGATCTATCCAAGGTCTTCACTGACACAAATGCCCTGCTCTCAGTTAAAAAAAGAAATACATGGTTTCAAGTTGTATCTATCATGAAAGTACAGATGCAGCTTGATGTGAAATGATTTTACTTTTAGAAATTAAAAAATAGTGTTGTTCTGCTCCTTGTAAATGAGAACTTCACTCAAATCCATACAGAAAATTAAACCGAGATCTACTAAATCCAGTTACTAGATTATCTTTTTCTCTAATCCACCAGAATTAAAATTACATAGTGAGAGCTTTTTTTTTGCTATTTCTTAAGTAGTGATAAGAGCAGGGCGTCACCCAAGGCTTAGTATGTTTTACTTTTGGAAGAACAGTGTCATGTAAATTATCTTGAGATTCCAAGTAAGTAAGCAAAGTAAGGATTGTTAATTGGTTACTCACACATGTATGGGCAAGTGAATTCAGTGCCTTTTTTTTTTTTTTTAAGTATTGTAGAGATCAAATCCTAATTATTTGGGCTGTTTTTAAAAAAAAATGTTTTATTGTAACTGGATTTTATGATAATTGCTGCCTGGACATGCATCACTCCCCTGCTTAAGACCAGCTTAAGTGAGTAGCTCAAATAAGGTGCTTAAACTGGTAAAGATGAAGCCCATCTATTAAAGTTGTTGACAGATACTGAATTTGAGCTATGAACTTAAGACTGAAGCCAGTGCAGGAAAGTTTTTTGCTAAAGCAAAATAGAAGCCTTAGCTCCTTATAAGCATTAAGAGCAGAGTTTTTCCCTGCCATACAATAGTTCTTTTAAGTTGAAAATTAAAGGAAAATAGACTTGTTACCAAAAAAAAAAATTACGCTTTTAATCTTTGCAGTGAGAACTGAACTTGTAAAAAAAGCTGCTAAATGCCTATTTTATGTTCTGAGGGCATTAGCAAACTGTTTGGGTAGGTGCATCTTTACAGCAGATCTAACACAAATAGTTGTGTGTTCAGCTCTGTTGGACTAATAGAGCATAAAAAATACACTTGTTCCTTTCAAAGAAGGCATTCTTTAGAGGTCATGGTTAAGGTCATTGATGGAGGAAAAAGAAAAGGAGTTTGCTTTGTTAGTCTTCTCTCAGTTGTTGATAATTGGTGTATTATGTGTTCAGTGCTTAGTAGTTCCTAATGTTCAAAATATGAATATTTGCTTCAAGAAAATCATTAACAGATTTAATAATCCTGGTTTATGGTCCAGTGTTCCTTTTCAGGTGGTTGTACAGTGCAATGAGCCCCTAAGCTCATACAGAAAAAGGCTTGGTGTTTGATGCACTAAAAAAGTGACAAAAATCTCAGACCATTACACTCATGCCCCAGGAGCACGTAGATTTAGACCTGCCTGCCTGGATTCCATACCCTGAATGGCTTTAGTAATGGGAGCTTCCTGCTGGTCGTCTTGCCTGTTCATGGAGGGGCTTGGGCAGAGGCTCCCTGCCCCTCTCTCTCTCAGCAGCCTTTCTGTTTGCCTTCCCAATAGGAAAGATGTTCAGTGAAGCCAGTTGAAGCCTGAGTGGCAGAGCTGGTATGACTGAGCCACTGCTCAGAGCTGCCAGGACTCTCGTACTCGCATGTGGGGGAGGGGGTGTCAGGGGTTGTCCTGAAAAATTGTGTGAGCTGAGGAGGTTTGCAGCTTTAACTCCAGTTTGCATTCATCCTTCCTCCCAGTCCAGTTCCCAGGCACTTCCCAGGAGCTTGCTAAGTCTTCCATCACTCAAATAAGTTAAGACCGAGAAGAATATTTTGTTCTTGGTTTTGGGAAACTCACTGGGCGTGGAAATGCTGAAATTAGTTAAAAGTCATTACCTTCAGTAATAAGAACATGTTTTGTAAGCTATTTTCAAATATGTTTTGATATAGATGGACTATGATATACAAGCCTTGTTTAACTTTTTTTCAGCGTGTAGCTCGTTCCCAGGAAGAGCTCAGAGATAAGGTTTTCCAGCCAGAGAGGAATCGTTTGGAAGTCGTTATACGGAAGGATGTGGAATACATTGATCGGAAGTCAGACAGCGATCAGTGGATGAATTCATCTGTGGATTCTAGCACATCTAGCCAGGAACACCTGAACCATTCCTCCAAACCAGTGTCGCCTGGTTCTTGTTTAACAAAAAGCGGACCTGGCCGTTGGAAAACTCCAGCTACTAGCCAGCCAACGCCAGTGGCCATTTCCCAGCCCATCAGAACAGATCTTCCCCCTCCACCACCGCCTCCTCCAGTGCATTATGCAGCCGAATTTGATGAACTACAAATGGATTTGCCTCTGCCTCCCCCTCCTCCTCCAAATCAGATAGGAGCACAGGCATCCTCCCAGGTAGCTGCTGCTGAGCGTAAGAAAAGAGAAGAGCATCAGAGGTGGTATGAAAAGGAAAAGGCGCGTTTGGAAGAAGAACGAGAAAGGAAACGTCGTGAGCAGGAGAGAAAACTGGGCCAAATGCGTTCCCAGCCACTAATTCCCGCTCAGCCTGTGGTTCCTCCTGTTTCCCTTCAACAAGTGAAATCAGAAAAACCCTCAACTTTGCAGAGGTCTCAAGAAACAGTTATTCGAGAGTTGCAGCCCCAACAGCAGCCTCGGACTATTGAGCGGAGAGATCTGCAATACATTACTATCAGCAAGGAAGAACTGTCCTCTAGTGATAGCCTCTCTCCAGATCCTTGGAAACGGGATGCTAAGGAGAAACTGGAGAAGCAGCAACAGATGCACATTGTGGACATGCTGAGTAAAGAGATTCAGGAACTTCAGAACAAGCCTGATCGTACAGCGGAAGAAAACGACCGCCTCCGCAAACTCATGCTTGAGTGGCAGTTCCAAAAGCGACTGCAGGAATCAAAGCAAAAGGATGAAGATGATGATGAAGAGGAGGATGATGATGTGGATACTATGCTCATCATGCAGCGACTGGAGGCAGAAAGAAGAGCAAGGGTAAAAGGGGATTAATCCTTTCTAGACAGAAGTACTGTAAATATCTAGCTTAGTGGGTTTTCATGCTTTGAGTATTTTGATGTTCTTAGAAGGTAAAAGATGACACTTTCTTAAATGTCTGGAATTTTGAAATTAATAACTTAGAGTGGCTTCACCAGTTAACTAATGTATTATGAAGGTATCAAAGCTACCTTTTAAAGAATTGAGTTTAGTAATTGAGTTTGCTTTTCTAGTTTTGGGGAAAGTAAAATTCCCTTTGGATAAAGGGATTTTGCCATGTACCTGGAGTATGAGTAAAAGGTAAAATATGGCAGAAATTTGCTTACAGAAAGATAAGCAAAAATATTTGAAATCATTAAAGTTTGTAGGAGAATCAGGAATATAATAGTGTGATTTCTCCCTTCCCCTCCCCAGTGTATTTACCTCTAAGAGTTTTATTTATAGTCTTGGGACATGAACACAGACACTAATGCATACTGTTTCCAGGGAATAGTAAGCTGAACAGACATTCCGACTTTATGGTCTGCTCCAGCTGCTACCAGTCAGCTCCTACCTCTAACTTTACCACCACCTCAGTGCTGTCCCCAGCAGTGGGAAGCATTGGGCTGAGCCATGTGGTTTTGGGTGTTGTAACAGCTAATGCACCCTGTCTAGGGCTCCAACTCGTACATTCCTGGATTTTTCCTGGTGTCTGATTTGATCAGCATCTGACAAGGTTTGCTTACCTTAGCTTCAGTTGTATGAAAGCTCATAATATATGTGAATTACATACAGCTGAATAGTATGATGAAATTTTTAATCGCTCTGCTGGTGGCTGTTGTCTCCCAAGACTCTGCTAAATCTACTGTTATTGAGAAAAAGTTTCTGTAGGAAAATCTGTTGTTCTTTTCTTAATAACCCAAGTTACATACCAATAGCTATGCTTTTCCAGTCTTAAAAGCTAGCTCTGTAATATGTTGAGTGTCTTCTGTGTGTTTGTCTTGAAAAGTTGACTTAATTCTGTGATGAGCGATGTTTAATTCTTGAGAAATGTTTGGACATGCTTGTTTTGACATTCAGAAATAGCTAGCGGCTTCAGTAGTCTTTGAGTTCAGGATTGTTTTGGCAGCTTCATTTCCCAGACTTACTCTTCTCGTATTTGCTGCAGTCTGCATTGCTTTCCTTTTTTACTTGTGGCTACCTTTATTACTGTGTCAAACAACAGATACCTCAGACTTGGAAACTGAAAAGGGAAAAGCTACATATATATTTGGCAGACAGGTTGCCTTAAAGCCCAGCATTGCTAACAGGCAATTTGTAGCGCATAGAGAGTTACCTATGTGCATAGAACATTCACGTAGAACTGCCATTTTAACAAGTAGTGTCTTTAAAATATCACTGTAGCAAGGCTAAGAAAGCCGTGTGTCATTAAAAAAAAAAAAAGCCAGTTGTATTGCATAACAATATTAGTCTTCCCTGCAAGTGCTGGCTTTAAAACACTATTTGTGCATAAAGTTATTCCAGCTTTTTGGAACAGTTTGAAAGTGAAAAATAAGTTGTCTTGAACTGAATTGATGTTTGCATTTTGGTTACATTTCACTGCTAGAGATGCAGTAAGTAGCATCTCTGCAGAACTACTGAGGTGTTGAATGAGTCAAATAAGGATAAAAATTTTGGATTATTTGTTTTAATTTCTGTCTTTCAGGATTATGTCAATTCAGTTCCTCGTTCTAAAGCAGCCAACTAAAAAAATAAAATGCTTTTGAAGTAGCGCACGTCTAACCTATCTTTATTTACACTGTGCATCTTTCTTTTTTTCCCCTTTCTTACTACCTGCAGCAGACTGCTGTGCCAGCAATCTCTGTTCTAGATTTGGTATGTTTGTTTCTTTCTCTTCAATACCATTTTCCTGTTTCAATTCTTTATATTATTAATAACAACCCTATGTGCTTTGGATGATGATTTGGCATCTTTGGGTGTTCAAAAATCATTGTCATACAGTAAGCAGTAAGTTAACTGCAAGCATGCATTTGAATGTTTTTAGATGTGATGACTCCTTTCCCTGTGTTTCCTTCCTTTTAGATGTTGTGTTCTGCTTGCAGATTTGATTTGTTTGTTGTAGCAGCGGTCTAATATAAAACTGTGTATCTGCTGTTTTGTGCAGTTGTGTGTATAAAATCTTACTAATAACTTTGAATGAACAGGCTGTGAGGTAAGATTTCTTCCTTTCCCTTTCCCACCCATGCAGGCTTTACAAGAGCTCTAGGAACACTATCCTTTTCAATTTGAAGTGAAATTGTCCTGAGAACCTAGTAGTACAGCATACTTTCCCAGCATGTGGCGACAGCCTGTTGTTCACAGGTGTTACAGTTTTGTCATTAACACAAAAATGGATTGTAAACTCAGAAATTACTTCTGAACTAATATTTCCAAGTAGCTGGCATAAACATGCAATTATTAAGTTACAATATAGTTTCAGTTTCAATTGGTTAATACTATTCTCTTGCATCTAAAACACGACAGGCTTTCAAACTGGAGCAGTGATTGCTACGACTCCAGCTAATTCTGTATTTTATTGCACTCATTGGACATGGAGAAATGGAAAAGGATTTATGTAGTCTTCTAGAGAAGAAATACACCCCCTTTAAAGTCTATTTCTGTATAATTAGTATACCAATTTGAAAGAAAGGTGATGCTTGCAAGTCCCGTTAGTATAATTAATTTGTGCTGCTTGAAAAAACTGCAGACGTGTCAGTTCAAAATACAGATTCGGATATTCAGCACTGCTTTGTGGGAAAAAGAAAAAACCCACCTTTTAAGATGCATACTTCAGGTAACTTACAAATCTAAGGTGTTCAGTTTCGTATCTGTGTGGTACGTGAGCACTAAGCAATTTACAGCAGTGGGACAGGTAAAGCGTGTCAGCTTTCTGAATTAATGGACAAGCCAGAAGTCATGGATTTTTCAGACTTAGTATCTATCAATATTTGTTCTCATTACTACGCCTATTTTTTTTTGCTTAAATCTTGGTCCCTGGAGCTGCATGCAGCTAGGTAGATAACGTACTTTGTCAAGCAGACTGTAAACATCTGGATATTTCTGCGACAGGAGGCTGGTGAAGGCAGATTACGGTATCATCAGCTTAAAAATGGGTTAGACAAATGCATAGACATCACGCCTGCAAACAGCTACTCTCAAAGGATTACACGAGGCTGTACCAGCTGACATCTCTAGTAGCGTGATGAGTGCTGGGCGAATACTGAAGGAAATGGCCCGGCTCATGTGCAGCTCTTCTTGACATGGTCAGAGACAGAATACTGGGCTAGGTGTATGCGTGACCAGAATTGGGCGATGATTTATTCTCTTCATAAATATAAGAAAAGACAGAAAGCTAGTTCTGAAGTAGATGATGTTAAATGCTATACTTGGCAAATACTGCTTTTTCCTAATTTCATTATTTTCATACTATTCACATAACTTTCTGGACATAAATCCATCTAAACGATGCCACTTCATATACCCAAGTAATTGCTACTTTGTTTCTTAAAGCTTTCCCATGTTTGGTGCCATTTATGTATGTCTGATGTGAGCATTGGTGATAGCTGTTCTGCTAATGACTAGGCTGATGAAAGGTGAGGAACAGTTAATGCATGAATTGTCAGCTTGGCTAGTGTATTTTAAATTTCCCAGGCCACTATGAGATCTGACACAGCCTTTTAGCTGTCATAAATAAATAGGTATAAATTTAAAGTTCTCCTGGAACATCTTTTAGTGCTCTAAGCAGTGCTTGGAGAAATGAACATAGTCTGAAATCTGAGACTTCCTGGATGCCTGCCAGTCCTGTGAATATCTTAACATTCCTGATATGGATCAGCCCACTGGCCCCTTTACAAGGGGCAATAGCTCAGAAGAAAGGTGGTCTTCTTTGCCCTCCTAGGTAGGAACAGTGCTGTGAGTGTATGTTGGCAATTGGAGGACAAAGTTGTATAGCTGAGCGAACCCGTTGGCACTTTGCAGTGGAGCTGTGTCAGAGCAGGGGAAAAGAATTGGTGCTTTGTGCTCAGCTGCTTTGCTCAGTTACAGCTGGGAGAATGCTCTTCTCTGTCACTCTGGCTGTACAAATCAGTTCTTCCCTGTTAAAATATAAGTGTGTGGCTTTGGAGAAAATGTGTAAGTACAGTAGGTCATGTGAAACCATGACTTTTAAACAAGAGAAAAACTCATTGGGATAGAGAAGCATAAAATCAAAATATTCAGTCTGGGAATCTTACAGCTCTCTTACTAGAAATGGGACGCAAAGCTAATTTTCCTTGGCATCTTGAAAATTTGGGATGAAGTTAGAATTGAGTACTGTTGTACACATGCAATTACAGACATGTGTAGTCTGCGAGTGCTCTGGCATGCCTCACCATCCCACTGCTCCCGGCCTTGGTCTGGGAATGCTCCAAAGCAGAAGCTAGTTTCTGATCATAAGGAAATGAAATGTCATCTCTTAATAGTCGCTGTATTCTCGCTTCTGCCTTGAATATAATTTTTAGCCATTTTACTAGGTATTATGTTTAGATTAGCCTCTGACCTGGATGCAGTTGTCTCCACAATTATTACGATTCAGATGTTAATAACAGTTTCCAGGTGGGCAGCCTGCCCAATTTTGCCTTCTTTCTTTAGTTAAGGTCACAAGACAATTAAACAAACCAGTCCTGCTTTCCCTTGTTTAAGTGCATTTGAATAGGAATATTTGCAGCTAAGCAAAAAGGCATCCATGCCATAGTCTGGGAACAGTAACTGCCATGTTCAGGGTTTTTTTCTAAACGTAGTTGGGACAGGAATTTTCCTGTATTTTCTCACCATGTAGCTTTGCTTGCTTTTTTTTTTTTTTTTTTTTTGTAAGAGGAAATGACTTCTCTTGTATAAACTCTTATGAATTACTAGCTGTCTTTCCTTTTGACAGCAATAAAATCCTTTGCTAAAATGTCTTTAACAACCAGGACAAGAAGAAGTCTTAATCCAAACAGGGATTTGGTTAACTACTCTGTTCCCTGCTCTACAGTGCAAACTGAGCTTGTTATCTGTCTTTGTCATTTTTAATTAGGAATGACAAAGTTTTAGCCCTAAATAAGGGGAATTTACTCAGAGGTAGCATCCTCTAATATATATTCACCAAAATAATGCCTAAATGAAATTAATTAATTTTGTTCTTTAGCTTTCATGCTCAAAAAGAACAGTGGGGGGAAATAATTCTAAGAAAATTAGCCAAAAATGTTTAGACTTCTTTTATTAATTAACTGGGGGGGAAGATGCTTGCATGAAGGTTATCCTCTCAAAGTCTATTTAGACTAAATTTCTCTTACTATATTGTTACTGCTTTGTGTCTTAATGGTCTTTTTCTGTAAGTGAAATTGGATTGTAAAATCAAATCCAGGAGTAGAAAAGTATCCTTGTTACATGCAGTCTTTAGCAAGATCAGATGATTTACTGATTTATACCAGTAAGTATTAAAAAAAAATCTTGTATGGAGGAAAAAAACCTACTTTAAAACATATGCTACAGTAACAAATAACAGAGCACGTAGTCCAGTTAGTTTCCATTTATGAGTATTATTGTGCCAGTGAATATTCCTGTCCATCAAGGCTTTAGATACTGTTAGCTTTAAAGAATCAGGCAGAGTTTGCATTGTGCTGAGTTTTCTTACCTGTTCAGTATCATACACGTATATAAGGTACTATTGTCTCTTGGACATGAGTTGCTCATGTGAGCTGTTAAATGCCAGAAGTCAGAAGTTTTCTTTCCTTCTTTCTCTGCTTTTTTCCAAAACACATCTGCTGCAGATACAGTGGGCGATTTTATTTCTCTCCTGAGACTATTTGCAGACTTGCTGAATGAGCCTGTTACTTTAAATGAATTGACCCTTTGACTAATGAGTCATGATTTTCCAGTGCTTAAATACTAATCCAGACGATTGACTGCTGGAGCTGTGGACTGTTGGTTAACTTCAGATTACTGTACCTATGAGACTATGGTTGTTGAAGCTGTTTGGAACATGAGTCACCTCCGTCTTCTGCTAGGGATTCATATATGACTGCTGGAAATGTCTCCCTGTGTATTGTGTGCTTTTATGTATGTAGTTCTGTGCACCTCTGTTCTTCTTTTTTTTTTTTCCTTAGGTATTTTAGATGAGCCAATGTAACAAAGCATAGTCTTAACAGCTGGAAATTATATTGATGTATGTGTAGTGTAGCATTTTCTACTGAACGAGTTATTTTGGGATGTCAGTATTTGGTTACATTTTTTTGCCCCATCTTGCCCACGAGTGACAAATTAAAGATGTGTCTCTGTTAGTTACAGGATGAAGAACGCAGACGGCAGCAACAATTGGAAGAAATGCGGAAACGAGAAGCAGAGGACAGGGCCAGGCAGGAAGAAGAGCGCCGACAGCAAGAGGAGGAGCGGACCAGGAGAGAGGCTGAAGAAAAGGTTGTGGTCTTCTGAGTGCCAGCGGGGGGTTTGGCAGGCCTTTCCTCTTTAGCCTGGCCAGTAACAGCTCAGTGTTGGGTCAGCCCTCGTGATAAGGGCCGTGGTCCAAGGCTTCAGTTTATCCCATCTAAACCAAAAAGTAATTAAACAAATAGCCCGTTCCTGCTGACTGGAGTTGACTGGTTTTGCAGAAATAGTATCGTGGGCTTACCGGCTGAAGGTTTACAGCAGTGGCCAGGATTTACCTTCAGAGCCTGTCTGTAAACTATGGAAGAAGTCAGTTACCTCCTGTTTTTCTTCAGCTTCCAACATAACTTGCATACCTTCTTTATTATCATGGCTGAATTAGTGGTGTTGGGTTTTGCTATGTTTCAGAGATGGCACTTAAATATTTTTGTAGTATTTTTTAATATAGATAGAGAAGTATGAAATACAGTGGAGTGGTGATGAATATTCCATATCAGTTTTTATGTTTGGGCTGTGGGAGGAAAGAATTGGTTTCTAGAAAGCAAGCAAGTCATTTCAGCAAATAAGTGTGCAGTCAAACAGATTGTGAAAATTCAGGGTTGCAAGCTCCTTCAAAACATTATGCACGAATTTGAGAAGTTTTACTGATAAAACTAAAGGGCAAAGCAGCTCATTTGACTCTTAGCATGTTGTTCCCAGAGAATGAGCAGTTACTTCTGTTCAGATTGCCTGTTAGTAACACTGACTTCAGAAAGAAGAAAGAAGGCTAGCTTTTAAATGCTGATGTTCATCTTGGAAGATTGATCAAATACATTAAAAAAAACCCCAACCTTAGATATATTAACTTCGTTAATTTATTTGTGTTAGATTGTTTTCAAGCTTTGTTAAATTGTTTCCCATAAACAGTATGGGTTGAAGAGTGGAAAAGAGCTAAGCTTCTGGTGGTAGTAAGTGGAAGTGAGGAAGGTATATGTGGACTGAGGAAGGTATGAAAAAATATACTGTAGGAAGCTTAAAAAAAACCAGCCAAGGCTTTCTTAATTTCTGACAGTGGCGGACCCAAATGACTTTTGGATCACACACTTACAAGGGTTTTCACTGACAGATCTTCACTGAGATAGGTATTCATCTACCAACTCAGAACTCGGTACCATCAGTAAAACGGGGTTGGAGAGTAGTACAGGGAGATGAGTTTCACATCTTTGCTGTAGATGAACAAGATCAGATTAATTTATTATTTTTTTGAGGATAACTGACTCCAACTGAGTGTTGGACAGATAAGCAGATGAAGTGGATTTTTTTAAACATGTGGATTAAAACCAGAAATGATGGTTGTTCAAAATGTCATATATTCCCAGCAGAAGTTATATTATGCTTACACAGAAAGGATTTTGTAACATATAGTTCCCAAATACACATTTTACCTTGTTATCAAACAAACTACTGAATAAACCCTTGTATTAATTTACAATATGTATTAGACGACAAGAGCTTAACAGAATTAAATGCTAGTTAATTTAAAAACAAAAATCTGGTAAAGTGGAAAAATACATAGAAGATATTTCATGGCCTTTCAAATGGTCAGTAGCCTCATATAAATATCATTAGCATAGTTTCTGTTATAAATGCTTTTAAAAAACATTTATTTGATGTCTGTTTTGGAGAAGTTCTTTGTAATACAATTGCTGTGTGAAGTTTTCCTGGCACTTACACTAGAAGCTTTGTTAGGAGTCATCTATTTCAAGGCTCTGTTGATTAATTTACATTGTATAAGCATAAAACAAAATTACAAAGTTCTTTTTTTAAGATGGTAGTTAAGTTTACTTAATTTCCTCTGCCACAGATTCTTCACAGCTTCAGTAAATCTGCTGTTACTAACTGCAGTTACATTTTGAGTAATAAACACCGGCATTGCCCTTAGCTTACACTGGCAGTTGCCTCAGTGACCACAGGCAGTGGTGAATCTGCAAGTAACAGCTACACTGTGTTACCTGATGACTGCTGGGTTTTTTCATAGTAGTAAATACTCTTTGTACTAGTCCATATAGATGCCCTGCTTATTGCCAGGAAAGGAGACAAAAAAGATTTACGAAAGATGTTTGTAGCTCAGTGATGGAAAGCTTTTATCTCTTCGATTGAAATGTCTGACCGCTGTGTTTCTGTTTCCTCTGGACTTTCAGAGGCGACAGGAAGAGGAGTATTACAGTCGCTTAGAGGCTGAAAGGCGCAGGCAGCACGACGAAGCTGAACGAAGATTGCTGGAACCTGACGAGCCTGGTCTGTACAGACCTCCGCTTCCACGGGAATATGAACTCCCATCCCCAACCCCTTCATCTAATGCTCCTCCTCCCCCACCTCAGCGAAACACCTCTTACCTCAAAACACAGGTCCTCTCCCCTGACACGATTTATACTGCCAAGTTTGTTGCATACAAGGATGATGATGATGATGAGGAGGATTCCAATCTAGCAGGTCAGGATAAGTACTCCAGCACAAGAAAATCTTATGGTGACTTTCCTCCTGCCACCCTTAAGCCACAGCAGCCCTCCCGCCAGCCTCGCCCAGTTTCAGATGGCATCTTTCTTTCCAACTCATTCCAGTCATCTCCCGTCAATGCCAACAGTACTACTGCCAAAAAAAGCCAGCCCCCACCCCCATCAAACAAACCAAGTTTCATCCATGCCAGCAGCTCTAAAGGTAGACACAATTAAATCAGTCATCTCTACAGAACTATCCTCATATTTTCAACTCTGGTGCTGTAGACTGAATTGCTTATTTTGTGATTTACCCCTCCCTCAATCACTGTTTTCACTCTGGTGATCTAACTTAAATCCTGATATTAATATGAATCCTCCAATTTTTAATTATTTTGATCTCTCAAATTTTCTTGCTCTTTACCCAAACTTTTTGAAAGCAAAAATTCCATCTTTCACACAATGAATCAGAAATGATTTTAACTGCTACTCAATCAATTCAAAGTACTGTTGGTTTTGGCTTTCACTCTATCTTTCAGTGATTTGTTTTGTGTAACTGACCACTGTTTACTCAGGGCAGCACCTGGAAGTGCACCTTTCTTGAACGCAGGAAACCTCTCCTAATGGGTTCATGGACAGAACTTAGCTTCTCCTTTGTTATTGGTACCAGGGTTCTCTCTTTTAATAGTGTGTGCAAATGGCTTTAAAAATTACCGTTGTAGATGTAGTTCTTAAATACACAAGGATCAACTGGCATACAGGTCTTGCAGTTACTTCCATGTATTCGGCACCATTCCTAACATTCTGGTTTGTACAGTGCCATTTCCCTTCAGAGAGACAAAAATCTAAATTTCATCTTAGTACGTTTTGCTTTACTCCTTCCATTCTCTTCTACATCTCTGTGTTTCTTTGCCTTGTCATCTTGTTCTAACTCGAAGTGGCCAACCATAATGGAGTTTAAGTTTAATTAGAGTTCTAGCTGTTAGTAACTTCAGCAGCATGTTTTATCTGCAGAGTGCTACTTTAGAGATACTTACAAATTCAAAATTAATTGACTCCAGAGTTTTTTTGATTTGTTTAACTGCTGCTGTGTAGGAGAAATCTTGCGTGCTTGACTCTGAGTATATCTTGCTGTAGTAAGTTTGCACTTCATTGTCTTGATACAATACTTCGTCTTTAAACAGCAGCATCTGCTGGCACTTCTACATTTGTTTTCTTCTATATTCTTTTGAAGGAAGTGTTGGCCTGTAGTTTATTCTTTTTACTTATGCTGGAAGTTAACAAGTGCCTGAGAACCAAATCCAGCTGATCAAATCATCCTTCTAAAATGAAAAGGGTAGCAAGTCACCTGAGATCCCAAGGGAGTGTGTTTATGCTGGCTTCTAGCTGAATGGCTAACATGTTTGCTGGATTCAAGTCTCAGTGACACAGATGGAAGCCTTCAATATGGTATATCCCTCATCACATTTTTGGCTACCTAACAAATTAGGAAAACCGTTCACTTGCTTTATTCAGCAGTCTGCCCTGGGCATAGGGAGGATGTGAGCCTCCAAATAGGTTCTATCTATTAGAAGCACTTCTAATCCAGCTGCAAGGGTACATGAATCTGATGTAGGATATGTGTGAGACCGCTGAGCTTCCTGTCTGCAACCTTTTCAATTGAGACTCAAGTCATGATTTTCCAGCAAGGCATCCTTTCCTTTGCAGGGCAGATTGGCTTCTGTTAGTCAGACTGCTTCCAGTGCTGAAGAGAAGCTCTGCACAGTACTGTGTAGTTTTAATATTGCTCAAGGGACAGTATTTCAGCTCAGTTACAATTCCTGTCCCACTGATGCAGTTGATGATTAGTAGTTTCACTGTCTGGGGTCAGCACCACACCCAAGTTGCATTAAAAATGTATCCACACTAATCTAGTTTAAAGTGGGGGGAGGGAGGAAGCCTGACTATTTACCTGATGTTGCCTGTATTACCTCAGGATGTAGTAGTCTCTGTGGTAATAGTTTCCCTCCTGCAAGCCCATCTGTCACTCCTGTCTGGCTCTGTGTTAGGTTCTGAATCTTAAAGGAAGATGAGGGAAGGCTTTAGCTTTTCATTGTGTTTTCCTTAGACTGGACTATAAGCAGACATGCTGGACACTACCTGCTGGGTGCTACCATTATGCCTTCCCACCGTGCATGTGAACCCACTGATAAACCCACAGCCAGTTTTGTATGAGAAGGACTCTAGCTTTTGAACACCAGACACCAGAAAGAATTAAGAATATTCTGGAATGGCAGGCTTCTGACATGAAATATTGGCCCTGTATATTTATACTGAATCTTTTCTTTCGAAGGACTTTCTTTTTCTAGAAAATACTATTTGAAAATGACTAATAAAGAGTAAATGTGCCTTCCATCATAACATGTAGGCTTCCAAAAGCTCTTGCTGCCCTTCCTTATTTGGCACTTAGAAGGCTGTACATGTAATGCATTAGGCAATCTTAGAGGCATCAGTCACTAGTTGTCACCACTACTCTCCCTGTCTCCCATCATCCACAACCCAGAATGCCATTTCATATATTATTGCATTTCCCAAATCCTGCTTTCTGATAATTTTAATTGAAAAGTGAATCTCAGGAAAGTGAAATGTTCAGTGGTATTGTGTGGGCACGTTTGTTTTTCCTGGAAGACAATCAAGAGGACAATCTACAAAGATTTGGTTAGGGTTTTGGTAACAGTTAAGGATTATTGTAGAATGATGCTTCGCCTTTAATAGCCTAATTCATAAACCATACAACTAATTCTGAATACTCTTATTTCATAATTTTTAAAATAGCCATGAGAACAGGTTAACTTCACCTGATTGCTCAAGCTTCTATGAAGACTGCCTGCGTAACGTACAAAGCCGTTTGCACAAAATGCAGAATTCACTGTGCAGTTTTACCATCTCCCATCTCGCTGACTCTGTTACATTCCTGTCCTTTACAGCTCTTTCCTGTTCTAAGTGTTAACTCTAGTAAACCACGCTTCTGCAAATTTTGCTCTCGTACCTTCTTCCACTGGGTCTCCTAAGACCATTGAGTCTATCAGCTAACCAAGGAAAAAGCCAATACCCAAATGAAAACCACTTATCCTAATGCAAATGGAACCAGGAACCACAGCATGTGGATCCAGCCTTTTCGAAGTAGCGAAGGTGGTACTTAAATTAGTGTAAAACTCAAGTCTGGGAGAAAAAAAATCTTCATATGCCTGGCATACCTAGCATGAATTGGGCTCCTGCAAATTCTTGGTGGAAAAAAATTTGGTCTAGAACACAGTAGCTAAACTGGCTTGTGTGTTCCAGCCTCATATGCTTCTTACTGAATATTTATGAGAAGTTAGATATACCAGTGGAAGAAGCAAACATCTCCTTTTTTACTGAACGAGGTTCACAAGACATAACATGGACAATACTGAGACCACAACTGTCTGAAGATAAACCTGAGTAGTGTGCTGACACTACTTTTTACTCTTTTCCTGACAGTTATTAAGAGAATATGGTCTTAAATACAAATTACATTATTAAACTTCTGATTGGAAATAAAAGGTTTTGTCTTGTGGCCTTTAGAAAAAAATTAATATAATGTGTTGAACCTGTGTGTTATATCAGCTTAAAGGTGCAGTGCTGCAAGAGAGTTGCTTGAAATTTAAATTTACAGTTGGGAGGAAGGGGGCATCTTCTGAGTGATACAGTTTGCTTACTCAGACTAAACAGACTAAAATTCTGATTCTACTGAATTGCAAAGACGGTATATACTAATCTTTGCTTTCTTTTAGCCTCAGAAAGAGAGCAGCTGCAGCTAACTTACTTCCTGTGGAGCTTGTCACAGGATAATGAAGTGTGTTGCTCTTGCTGTCAGTCTCCATGAACAACTTCTACTTACAATAAGCCATAATAAGATAAAGACCATGATTTGGTGTGTGCTAGATAACCTAAACAAAATGGGTTCTGACTCAAAATTAGGAATAAAAAAATTCAGCCGTTTTAAGAGGGTTGGAATTTAGTAGTACTGGGTTTAAATACTCTAGAGGTCAGATGACCTCTGATTATTTATTATTCTAGTTTGAGATAATTTCTTGAAAGAAGCACTGCACCTCTTTGAAATAATATAATAGAAAACTTTTGTGTTGTAACTGCAGTTTTTCAACTTACTTTTTCTTTTGCATAAGGAATAAATTCATACACTGGATCTACAGGAGCAGCTGCTGGGGAAGTTTATCGGGATCCAAGAGACAAAAGATCTAAAAGGTGACATACAGGAGTCCCTTAACTCTTATACAACGACTTGGCTAACTTCTGCAGTATTTTCTGTTGTCGTCGTCATATCTCTGTGGGCTACTCAAGAATTCTGCTGTTGTCTCTATCATGGGTTACTATAAAACACAACTAAGTTCTCTCCACAAGTCCTTAGATGATCTGAAGCACTGCTCAACAGCAACAAATTCGACGCTACAACTAAGTAAACCAAGTGATCATTGTAAATGAACAACTTCAACTGGTTTAGGTGTATTTATAAATCTGAACAGTACCTCTCAAGTGGGATTCTTACCAAACTTGTAATAGGCGTAAATAAAACAAGCTGAATATATATATCTCATGCAAGCTTTAGCACGTAGCATACTGAAGATGTGACAATAAAAGCTTTGTCTTCTAGTGCTTTTTCTTAGACATATGCCACCACAGAAAAGCTTGCTAGTTTAGCCAAACAGCAATGCTGTGCTAATTCAGACAAAGCCTTATTTTATACCTGCCCTTCCTCTTGAAAATTGGCACGCATTTCCATTTATTTTAACGTGCAATAAATGATCAAGCCATTAATTTGTCTTAAGTCACAGCACAATGTCAGAATGAAAGGTATGTGTGTGGAACAAAACGTTGCAGAACACAGAATTGAGACTCTTCAGCTGTAATCAAAGAAGCTATCAGTCATTACATGTCATTAAGAATGATTATGTTTAAGGATATTGTAAATGAGAATTATAAAAAATACTTTTTGTTTCCTTTCCAGTCAAGATGCAGATTTACCTGGAGCACCAGAAAACTTGACGTTCAGGGAACGCCAACGACTTTTTTCACAGGGTCAGGACGTATCCAATAAAGTAAAAGCTTCTAGGAAACTAATGGAACTGGAAAATGAGTTGAACACAAAATAAGATTAAAGCACCTTATCAGATGTCACGGATGATCTCCAAATTGAGAGATTAAGATGGGGGGCACACTACTAATGAACAGAAAATGAATGTTTTCTGAAAGGAGTGACTTTGATTCCTCTATATCTAAGACTGTTAATTAAGACTTAGAGATGTTGCAATAGCAAGAAAACTGATTACTTTGCCAGGAGCTTGTTGTTTATACAATGAAAGCACTGTAAAATTTTAAAGAGATGAATCACGTGAAGGTAACTTTTTTTTTTTTCCTGTTTTGGGGGTTAAGTTCTTTTGCACCAGACCAAGTAGCACTTGTCAAAGATAAGTTCTGTTTCCTGGTGTTTCACAGACACACTTTTGTTTTAGCTGCTGAGCAGAGAGAGTGAGAATAGCTTGAACTGCCTAAACTAAACTGTGCACTAGAAATTAGTATTTTAGGTTGTTTGACAAGAAGCCAACATCTGGACCACCTTAAATAAGATAACATACGCAAGTTTGACATACTGTATGGCGTTCATAGAAGGATCAGCATACCAATACAGATCTTACCATTACTTAGTACTGGCATAGCACACATTCTCTAGATAGAACCTTGGAATAAGAATGTTTCTATTCCTGTGTATTTGTTGGGTCTAAAATGGATGCCTAAGATTTTATCTGTAGTTATGGCAAAGTCTGTATGTTGATGCATCTCCACTATATGTACTTCAGATTTTGAAAAATGTGAAGATAAAAACATTGGGATAACTGTTTCATTAAAAATTACATAAGCAATAGATAGTAGGCTACACTTAGTGGCCCTTCATCAGCTAGGACCAAAATGTTAGTAATGTGTTAAAGGCAAGGACTAACGATTCCAGTTCTAAGGTGAGCAGAACTGATATGTATGTTTTCTGAGAAAGGCAGATTAGAAATTATTTGGCATGGAACAGTATTGGTAGGTCTGTTATTATCAGTCCAGCAATAGATTTTTTTCCCCTGTGGAGGTGTGAACTGGCATATTAGTGAAAATGAAGTGTGAAGCATCAAATACAATACTGCAGTCTGGAAGTGGGAATGTTAGTAAGGTTGTTAACAGAGCTGGTGTGCTGGCAAGGAACTGAGGAAGCTGTGCTGAGGAAGCAGTGCTAGTGAGCTCTTCTTCAGTCTAGCTGACTTTACTGACATCCTGTTACTGTTGTACTGAAAGCCTTTTTGGCAGTTCAAGCTATTTTTTCACACTGTTATAGCCTTATTTAATTTTAAATTGTTAACCTTTTTCCTCCCACTATCTCTTCGGCTATGCTTATGTAGCTGATGATGTTGGGAATAAGGACCTCATCAGAGTCTTTCTCATTGTGTGACGTTAAGACAATATATATTGTGATTCCAAACAAATTTTCTATTTGACAAAGCCCTTTACTGGCTTTAGATGATTTTTTTTTTCCCCCTGTATCATATTGTTCTCTTATAAATATATATTTAGGGAATTGTGCACACTTCCAAATACAAAGGGGTAGACTTTCACTGCCTTAGGAAAGAAATCACTTTTAATAAGAGTTGTATGATAAATAAATGCAAGTTAATGAAAATTGGAGTGTAAATATTTTTTACGTATTTCAGGTTTCTTATTTGAAAGTGTGCTTTTACCGTTTCACCTGTTAAATATGAAGTAGAAGATTAAACTGGTTCAAAGTGTTAATGAAGGATCTGCATGCTTGCTATATCTGTTCATCAGGAAAAGCAAGCCTCTCCCAATTTATCTTGAGAACACTAGCAGCCTTACAGTGACAAATTTTTCTTGAGGAAAAAAACTTATGCTGTGGCTGAATTACAGTTGCTGCTAGACTCTGAAAAAGGCTTAGCAAAAAATACCTATAACCTTCAGTTGAGTGGATTTGGCCGCTATTGGGCATTCGGGTCAAGTGTGAATATGTGTAAAAGTGCTTTTCATATTTGTCTGTGCATTATTATGAAAAACATCAAAACTGCTGTAGTTTCCCATTTCTACTGTATTTCACTTGCAACCTATTTTTAATAAAGTTTGTATTGTATTTAACTTTGCATTAAATGTTTTTTGTACTGTTTTTTAATTCTGCATTCCTAACAACATTTTCATAAACCGGGGGGGCTCTTAATATGTTTTGCTGTACATGTTCTCTTAAAATGTATTTACAAGAGAAGCCAGTGTATCTCATAATAAGTAGATGAAAACCTTAAAGTAATTTTACATGGAGAATCAACGAATGAGGCTGATCTTTCTTCACTGGTCAGAGGGCAGAATTTCTTGGCCTAATGTTGTTTGATCCCTGTATCACTGGCTTGATAGAAGTCATTTTTACAGCTTAACCAGCAACTTACGAAGTAGTAAGTATCAGTGGGGTCAGTTATACAGACTAGTCATACTGTATTTATATTCTCAAGTGCAAAGTTGTTTAACAGCAAAGAGGAACTTGGAATGTGGCTTCTTTTGGAAAAGTAAATAGTATGACATGCGGAGTCTCCACAACGGGAGTCAGCAGTTTAAGTTCTGCTTGGGGAGGGAGCCAGGTCCCAGTGAAGTGCTGTAGGTGCCGCCTTCTATATCTGTACATCCACTGAAGATGGGATGGAGAGCCACCTATACTCTCAGACTCAGCTTCTAATTTTGAATGTAGAATCTTTAGCCTAGAAGAAAATGGGAACAATCCACTGCTCTTCGGAATATGAGTCCTTCAGTCTAAGCAAGGGAAAAGAGCTGGTACAAGCAAGAAGTGGTATCTTTTTGATGAGGCTATAGTTACTGGAGCTTCAAATTGTGTCATAGAAACTTTTATTTCCAGACCAAAGTATTCCAGGAGTTGTGAGAGAGGAACTGTGTGTGATGTGCATCAGTGGTAACACATTTTTGAGGGAAAAAGTTTTCGACTGTGCCTTCAGGTCAGGTTTGCTCAGTGAGCACACAAGTGTGATGCAAGATCTTGAACAGTGCAGCAGCACCTGCTTTACTTTAGGGACATGATTGTCAGCCTTGGCAGCAGAGCTCTTGGTATTTTAAGTAATGGTGGCCCTTACGGTGATAACTGTGACGTTACATTTGCATATGCAGCCAGCTCTCAGCAAAACTAATTATTTTTAACCTGTGTCACATTCTCCCTTCTGCCCCTATCATCCACGTACACTGTTTTTTGACTCCTTTAAGTTTCATCTGTACTATACACTTTGGTATCTGAGGAAGAGGCAAGGAAATGAAGACACTGACAAAGTCCATATAGTAGGCATCCTGTTTGCTGCAATAATAAGCAATATACTTGGTCATACTGACTGCTGTTTGTAAGTCTAGCAAGGAGTACACAAGTAGCAGAATAAAAAGACTGTTCTTCACCTCCCAGTTCAATTAGATGACACAAATTAAAAATAGCAATGGTAAAAAATGTCTTAAAATATAGTCTTAAAACATGTAGCGACTCATGTAGGTGATGATAAGAATGGGGAAACATTGGCTCTTCCGCTTGTTTTGTCAAATGATGCTGCTGATGTCAGTTACTGGCTGTGTGGCCCAGAATGCAAAGCCTCGCAGCTTAAAAATTTGGAGTTGGCTGACTTGTTTCCCAGCTCTAACGGCAGATCAACCTACGGAGACTACAGTGCAGTACACCTGCCCAGAGAATCTCAGTTTATTGTTACTAACAAATGCTCAGAACTGACCTACAGTTACCGAAAAATGTGGAATGAAGTATTTACAGCTTCACCAAATAATGTTTTAGGAGGTTCAAATGAACCTCTTAAAGGCTGTGTGTGGTACAGCAGTCTCAAGTTACCATCTGCTGGCTGTGGCTAATGCCATCTCATACAGGCAGTAGAAAACACAGGCAGAATCACAGCAGAATCTCTCCGTGTTTGGCAGAAGAGGGATAATGGCATTCTCTCTTGGTATTTTTCCTTAATGGTTTTCTACCCATTTCGTTTCTTGTTACTGCATTTTGGAACGCTGCAAGGGCCAACTTCTCAGAATGCTGATGCTAGGACGTCATAGGTCCTATTGGTTCCACTAGTGAGGTTAAAGTGAAATGCATCACTAAGCACAATGCTTACTTAGTAGTATCCTAAGATTTATAATGCACTGATTGATTTTATAATCTATGCATGGTATTTCTCTGATGGTAAAACTAATAGAGTTAAATGTGGATTTAGACAATTCCCTTAAGTTTCTGGCCCTGAAGTTCCACAGAAAGATCTGTAAAATGTCAGGGCTCTGCATTTGCAGGGGGAGTATGGGATCATGTTGGTAAAGGTTTGGGGGAAAAGCCAAGATTTTTCAAAGCAGAGAGTGTAGAAGGGTGTGCTGGAGTACAGTCTGGCGGCATTTCCAGAAGATAGCTGGATTTTATATTTGTTTCTTGCCTAGATCTCGCAGAGAGGCTGTTCCCTGCCCATCAAGCAATGTCTCCTAAGCTTTGGAAATAGAAGAAAGATCCCTAAGATTTACTGTGGTTATGATGAGCCATAGATCATACAGTGGTTTTTTTGTTTGTTTGTTTACTGATGGGACAATTTTCAGTACTATTCTATCTTCAGAGGTGCATAGAGAAATGACTGAGTAGTGGATGCTTAGTTTTAGGTTACTAAAAGTGATAGTAAATTAAGTATTGTCTGTTACAGCTTACAGAAACAAGATCCTTAATCTCATAATGGGTAAAATCTACAGTAAGGGAGAGATTAACCATTGCACTTCAGATGTGATCCCTCTGAGGTGAAGCTGAGTTTTGTTGGAAAATAACATTGTTCTGACTTGATTGCTGCTGCAGTATAAGCATTACATATAAAATCACAGCTCATTGTCAAAAACTGAGTCACACCCCGCAAGCAACTAAATCATTCTCCCCAAAATAGCTGATGTTAATTAAAATCCTGTCCGCCTTACTTAGTGCCAACATCTTCTACCATCAACAGCATTGCAGCACTTTTGAACTCGTTTTTAGCCTGTATCCATTTGTCAGTTCTCATTTTTCCATCAAAGCAGAACTAGTTGCAAGGAGGAACTGCTGAGTTACACTTTTGTATGCCAAACCCAACTGCAACCAGCCAGATGGGTTTGTTTTTTTTTTTTTAAATACAGGCTACAGATTGTAGCAACTTGTTGAGATGCAGTATCACAGAAGATGGTGGATAGAGCTGCACAGGGGCATTTCATTTGGTCTATGATAGACAGGCTGCATCTGGGTTCCTCTGTAAAGGTGTGCTATCCCTTTTGTGCAAAACATGGAGAGATTCACTGCTGTATGTCTTTGGATTTTCTATTGCCTGTATGAGAGCACATTTGCCATGTTCAGACAGTAACTTGAAACTGCTATTTTGCAGAACTGGATTCCTCTGTAATGATCATGTTGGTTTTGGTTTAAAAAAAAACTCCAAACAACTGTAGTGCAAAAATAGTGCTATTTCCCACTTCCAAGAAGCTGACATGCCTGTAACTGGCATACTTACATATTTTATAGCCAAAAGTATTTGACTGCTTTCAAGATCATGTAAATCTTTCAGTGCAATACAGTAGAGCACTAGGTAATATTACTAATGTATGTCACATTTTCACCTTGGACGCCTCACTGTGAGACCCCCAGCCACGTACTGGATGAATAGCTGCTGTCTCGGACAGCCTCTCAGGACTCCACACCAGCTGAACCCACAGGCTTTGTCCTTGTCCGAAGACCAGCCCTACCTAACCGGCTGTGTTCACAGTTGCTGAACAGACCTCTGTGGTGCCTCATCCAGCCCAGTGTCAAAGCAAGGTCAGCTACAGCTGCTTGCCCAGGGCTGGGTCTCATTAGGGCTTGAGTAGCTCCGTGGGTGGAGACCCTATAATCTCTCTGGGCAGCCTGTGCGAGTGTTTGGCTACCTCACACTACCCTTTACGCTCCTGCCTCTTGTCCTGCCCCTGGGCACCACAGAGCACAGTCCGTAGTGTTCATACTGTCCCATCAGGTATTTGAACCTATTGACCGGATCCCCCTCAGCCTTCCCTTCCTCCAGGCTGCACATCCCCCAGCACGCTCCGTGTAGCAGATGTTCCTATCCCTTAATCTTCTTTGTGGCCCCTACAGCCTTAGCCCGTAGCACACACCACCAACTGCTCAGGGGAGAGATCCTGTAACCAATACTGGAGCTCTCGGCTCTGTCCTTCTCCTCCTCGCCCTTTGTGGTGGTGCGAGGTTTGTGGCCCTGGGCCCAGGAACTGGGTAGCCTTACACCACCCTTGGGAACTCCAGGCTTTCCTTCTGTTCCTGCACTCCCCGCCCTAATCCTCGGCCTTAGTCTCTGAGGTCACGTGTCCCAAGGGACACTGCAGGCGGCGGGATGTCCCCCGCCTCTATGGATAATGGATATGGATCTCCGAGGTCACTTGTCCCAGGGGACGCTGCAGGCGGACGAATGCCCCCACGGCTAACACGGCCGCTCCCTGCTGAGGGTGGCTGCTCTCCCTCCCGGCCGCCCGCCACGGCCCCGCCCCATCCCGTTCCCTGCCCGAGGATTGGTTGGCTGCTCTGCCACTCAGGGGCGGGGCGCGGCTGGCAGGCGGTGGCTGTCGCTCAGCCAATCGCAGCGCTGGGCGGGGAAGGGGCGGCCCCGTCGCCATGGCAGCCGCGCCGCCGGCCCAACGCATCCCGGGTTAAATCCCCGCTGGAGCCGGGGCCGGGGGGTTCTCACTCCGCCTCGGTGCGGGAGCGGGGAGGACGATGTGGCGGCGGCGCGGGCTCGACCTGGGCTCCGTGTGGGCGCAGCGCCTGCGGCAGCTGGAGCAGCGGTTGCGCGTGAGGGGGCGAGGGGCGGGGCCTGCGGGCGGGCACGTGGCGCGGGGCCGCGCCTCGGCCGCGGAGCGGGAGGGCCAGGAGGGCGCTTCCCAACGCTGCGCCTTCCCGGGGATCCCGAATCCGGCAGCCTGTGGGGGCTTGTTAGGCCGTCCGATGTCGGGGAGAGGCTGCTCCAGCCAGGACTGGGACAGAAATAGCGTGTCAGAGCAATAAGCCGCTTTCCTTCCTTCCTTCCGCCCTCACCTTTTGCGGGACGGGCGCTCAGCCCTCTCAGGTGACGCCACATGTGCTGAGGAATTGTCTGGCCCAAGATCTCTAACAGTGCTGCCTTGGAAATGGAAACTTACGTGCCTATGTATAAATAAATAAAATAGCAATTTTCTAAGGACCACGTCTCTGGGAAATGCCAGGAGAAGTTGGTTTCGTAAAGCAAAAGCTGTTTAAATTGTGTACCTATGCATTCCCACACAAGCAAGCAAAATGACAGAAATTATAGAAATAATTATTTATTAAGATAAATAAAAATTTATCCTAATTTTTGCATGCTTGTATACAGATATTGTAATTGGGAGCTGGGGAGTAGGTAGTTCTTTGATCTCGGAAGATTGAGAAACAGTAGAATACAATAATGAAGGCTATCATAATGAAACAGTGTTAATAAGCCTAATATTTTTTAAATTTTCACTTTTGTGTGGGTTTTCTTCCTTAGACCAAAGAAGAAAGAATAGTTGTCTTGGAAACTGAAAATGCTGCTCTTCATCTAAAACTTGCAGAGGTGACTTTATTTTTTTTCCAAAAGAATTCTTGTGGAAATAGGAAAGAAAAAAAAGACACTGAAATCTACCTTCCTCTTTTCAGGTTTTACACTCTTTACCAGTTGGGAAAATGTATGAAGGGATTAAGGCTCAGCGTTTCTTCCCTTTTCAAAATCATAAATAGTAGCAGTAGCGATAGACTGATTAAGTAACTAGGAGTTGGCTTAAGTTTAAATATTTGCTATTGTTTTAAATCTGTAAAACTGAACTGTGGGAATGAGTCTGCAATTGTTAAATATGAAACATTGCTTTCTAAAAGACAATGGTAGATTTTTCAGGAATACTTTCTAGACTCAATTAGGATGATGGTTTGAAAAGGACTGTTCATAGAGTGAGGAAAGACATTTCATTGAGTTGACTTCCCAGAGATGCCCTGCTGTGTGTGTTTGTAGCACTTGTGTTACGCTTGTCTAGAAAAGACAAGGCATTGATGCCCACATACCTTGTCACAGAGCACAAAGCAACAACTGGATGCCCTCATTTCCTTATATCCTTCTACAGAAGCATAGGTTGTTCCTAGATCCTTAATGAGATAAGGAGCAGCCTGTGATAGTGTTTGGGGCCTTCAAAGGCAGGATTTCAGAGATTTAAAGAATTTTGAATATAGATCTAGGCTGCTAGAGCAGAGCCAGCTGTAAGTATTAGTAGTGTTACAAGCTATTGGCCAGGAGTTTCTAATCTGGACTGAAACATTAACTGGTTGAGTGACGTGAGGGAAGCCATTTGCCCTCTCTGTGGGTTTGCTAACACCCGTGGATAAAAGTGAGTTTAACATTTTTCAAAGTCTGACTGGAAACAGATGGTACATCTGAAATGAGTTTTGCTAGGTTTACAGAAGAACACTAATTTATTCTGAGAAAACTTTTTTATTGTTTTTGTTCTGTTGTATAATATTCACTGAAAGGCTTAAGTATTTCATCTGACTTATTTCTTGTGCTTGTGAGGATAAAAAATTTTATCCTAGTCAGTAAGGTACATCAGATGCAGGAAGGAGTTGCCTGTGTATTAGATAATGAAGCCTTGGTTTTGAAATAGAGCAAGCACTCTGCTTCATTTTATTGAAAAATTTACTGGAAGATATGAGCATCTACAGACATGAGGAGCGTTGCAGTGTTACCACCATCAGTCAGAAACAATGTCAAATGATTCATGGAAATACTTTGCAATTAAACTTGCAATTAAATGTTTCTATTCAGGTTATTTAAATACACTTAAAAGCCTTGCTTCTTTGTGGTTAATTTGTCCCAGCAGTCTGAAAATGTGAGATGCACTGACATTTATGAAATACTTTTACCTTAATTGAAGACTTTCTGTTAAAAACAATCCTAACTGAAATTAGTATTATTTAAGTTTGTGCAGTGTTTCACCGTATCTCCCAATATTTTACCAGCTGTGCTGATGAGATAAGCTACTGCTCTCAGCTCTCTGTTCCTGATCCTTCAGGTCTGCTGGTGGAGCTGCCTCAGTGATTGAGCTGTAACAAGTTCAGTCACAGCAACCAGGGTTAACAGAGGTCTCATTCTTAACTTGTAAAAGCTAATTGGATTCGTTGTGTCTGGAGTGAATTGGGAAGCTTTGAAGACAAACATCTGAGGATTGCCATAAATTAGGATTTGCAGTGTAAATGTTTGTCTGTAGGTTGCATCAGTCTAATAGAAATGTTACCTCTTGCTGTAGACCTTCCCTTATATCCTTGAGACAGTGATGAATTTCAGCACTTCTACAATGTTCTGCAGCCTGGTATAATGTTATCCCAGAAGCATATTGTAAAGGTTGTTACTGAACACAGGAAGTCAGATTCTTTCTAGGTAGACTTCCTTTTGTCTGTTTGAAAATGTATTTATCTATCTGCATGCCCCTTGCTTTTCTCAGCAGTCTTTGAGGTCCTGATCCTGCAGCCTTCTTTACAGAAAGCAGAGTCTGCCAGAACAGGTCCTATTGCAAAGCCGAGATTTCACTTTGGAGAACACTATTAAGTAGTTCAGTTTCACTTCTGCTTATAATAAAGCTGACTAGAAAAGTTTTCTAGTCGATGTTTTGCTTCCATGCACAAGTACAGGTTTGCCTGTTCTGGCCTGTGGACAACTCTCATGAATGTTAAAATTATTTTAGTGGAGAAAACCTCAAAATCAAGGCAACATTTGCAATAAAAATGAACTTGATAGTGGAAGTGATGAGAGGGTAACTGCAATGACAGTAACATTGGCCTTTCTGCTTCTATCATTAGTGTTGAGAAATATGGAGGGTCTGGGGGAATCTGTGCAGATGGTGCAGATTAGGTGTTTAAAGGAGGTTTTAACTAGCTTAAGCTTACTTAACAATAAGGCTTGAGTACTGCAATTGCTTATATATATGCTTAACTTTTCATGTGTGATTAGAGATCCTGTTTCTGGTGCACTACTGGTGTGTGTTTGTGTCAACCTGTTTGTAAATACTGCATCTGAGTAACGTGAGTCTTGAAAGGCCTCAGGGTAAAAGGATGTCTAAATACTGTATAGAGTCACTCTCAATTTCTGGAAGCTTAAAGCCTGTAACAAAAAAAAAAAGATATTAAAAAAAAATATTCCTGATATTTCTTTTCCATGTAAGAACTTTTTATATTAGTGTTAAGGTGGTGCATTGTTGTACAGAGCTTCCTGTTGCTTTTGTAAATAGAAGATTCATGCTTTGTGAAGGTGAAAAAGCCACATGAAAATATTGGTTTAGATAAGTGAAGTACTTTTTTTTCAAAAATATGTTCTTTCTTTATCCTAGAAGCTCCAGGACATTGGAGACAGTATTGGTTTTGCCAATATCATTTGTAGTTAAACTGCAATTAAATATTTGCTTTTTACCTGTTGTTATCAGATGATTTGAATTAAATCAAACCCATTGTGTGAGTAGATTTAGCGCTTTCATGTCTTTTGTTGTACTCTTCTATGCTTTGCTAATTTGAATAACAGGGAACTGTAGTCACAGAATTTATGGTGCGAATAAAGTAGGAAATAAGTCTGTGCACGAGACAAGTGCATTTCAGAAATGAAGAGGCAATTAGTACTGATTAAGGAATGATATGTGTCAACAGATGGCAGGGGAAAGTAGATGAAGACCTTGGAGCTCATTTTAAGCAGCAGGACTGTCAGAAAATGACAAAAATGCATTTTTTAATGTAATACAGATTCTTCCATATTGCAGAATTTCACAGGAAATCTCTACGGAGATTTCTTGTTTTGTCTTCATGCCTGTAAATATTTACAGTTGCACTATTTCTATTTTCCTTTTGATTTCAACATCTCAAAACCCCAACTTGGCCATAAAAATTGCATTTGCATAGTAGGTCATTTTAGACATTTAGAAAGCATCATTTTCCACATCCTTTAAAAATTGCTTTGGTTGCTTTGATGTCTGAAGACCCAGCCTAGAGCTTTATTGGCACAACTTGGCACCATTGCAACCCTACTGAATGTAATGGAGTTGGTGCCGGGGCACTAAGCTGGGGGCTGTGTATTACCAGCTCCTTCAGGATTTCAGCAGTTAACACGCGTATGTGGGTTTTTGTTCTGGTTCATGTCCTTCCATAGCACTTTCCGCATTAAATCTAGTTTGCAGCAGACACTTCATCCAGCTGTGTAACCAGCCCTTTCCCTAAGTGAAGGCACAATTTTAACCCTTTAGATCCACCTTGAGTATAAGTAGAAGAGTTTAGGTACTGCAAAAGCATTTTAGTAATCTGGTGCTCAGGTTTACGACCCTAAGAAAGTAGACTTTGTGATGTTGGCCAGTTACCATGAGGTGGTTCTTCACGTGACTCAAAAAAAAGTAAAAGCAAAGAAATTACATGTTGACAACATCCCATGTAATCAAATAGTTGAATTACACATCTTTACAGAGACAAAGGGGGCAGAATGCAACAGGAAACATGAGCAGTTTAAAGTGATTTTTTTGTGTTTTTTTTTTTTTAATTTAAATAGTATCAAGGGTTGGCTGGAAGAAGCACAGATGAAGTATTGCAGCTCTGTGCTGCTCATGGCCAGCAGCTGAAATTGCAGAGGAATTCTGTTGTAACCCAACTGCATGGAGCAATAAAGGTAAAGACATTTAGTAATAATGTAAGCATAATCTATGCCCTAAACATTTACATGCTTATCAAATATAGTAAAATCCAGGAAATGGTGTGATATGAACCGGACCTGTTGTTTTATTATCTTCACAGGAGAGCTTGCAGTGAGGTGTAGTAATGATTTCGTAGTGGTTTTGCTGCAATAGGCTGCAAAGTCACCTAAGAGGCTGGTAAAAGTGGATGCTCCTGAGCTCCAGGGTCTTACATATAGGCTGCTATTAATACCTGAGCTAGATATTTTTGTAATCAAAACTTTGCAGTTCCTGATTTGACTGTCATATAGATGTCCCCTAAAAAACAGTAATTGTGATATGTTTTAACCAGATAGGCAGATCCTTTAGAAAAAGCATTTGAGAGCTCCATTGACTGCGAAGAGTTCTCTGTCATATCTCAGAAGTAGTTTGCTGTATGCTCACTCAGGTTGTATTAATTTTGCATCAGAGAGACTGAAACTGCTCTCCCTGTGCTAGTACCGTAATATTTTGCTTTGTTGAAGTATTTATTCATTAAGTTACTCCATAGAATAGGGACTTCCTTTTAAGGACACCAACAAATATCAGCTTTTCTCAGGGCAGCACTGAGAATACTGCCTGCATAAAATGACCAACAAGTATCTCAGGAAAAAATCTGATTCTTAATAGGCAGAAGGATGCAGCTTAACTGTAGCATTGTTGGACTAGATGATCATTGTAGGTCCCTTCCAATGGAACCATTCTGTCTCATTTTAATTACAGTGGTTCTGCTTTGTAAATTTTGTGGTGGCATTATACATTTTTGCTTAGCTAGAATGGCAGAACTGCTTGTGGTGCAATACCAGTGGATTGAGATGGTTTACTCTCAGATGTCAATGAATGCTAGGAGAGAGCAAAGCTCTCTAAATAAAATCTAGATGAACAGTAATCCTATACCCATAATAACAAAAAGGTGTTTCTTTCCAGTTGCATTCTGTGGCTTTCAAGAGTGAAAAATGCAGTGATTTTTGTCCCTTTGGTTTAGATTGCCCTTTTTATCATTGAAACTAGTTGATTAATTCAAGATCAGTACCACAGCTGGAAAAATAAAATGTCACAGAATATGTAACACTTTGTACCAGGCTTACTAATGAAACATTACAGTGCTTCTGTGAGACAAGGTATTGCTAAGTTCACCTTACAGATGGCTTTACACGTGCATTTCAAGACTTAGATGTCAAGAAGTTTACTAATCCTAAAATCAAGTCAATTTGTTTTCATTTAGTTTGACTTGTATGTGAGTATACACTGATTTTACAAACATTTAAAAGTCTCATTATGTTTCTTACACTGAGTTATATCCATAGTACAAATACTTTTCTGGACAGTAACAGTTTCTGATCTTTTCAAAATACATCTATTCTTATAGGAAGACATAGAACTATCTTATTTAAGAAATTACTGAAGAGTGAATCCTAGCAAATACCTCCTGATTAAAGTGTGGAAAATGGAAGTAGTAAGGGATATACAGATGTCTATTTTTCATTGCTGTTTCTGTGTATGACTTATAAGTGGGCAGAACATGCTCACACACGCTTATTTTTGTCTGGTGAAATAAAAAAGAGACTTGGTTATACCGGAAGCTCTGTTATGGTCAAAGAATGTATGATAAGATGGTAAGTCTTGCTGAAATTTTTAGGAAATGACATTGCTAAATGTTGTGCAGGATCCTTCTCTAAATATTCTGAAAGATGTATTCCTGAAGGCTTCTTTCCATCAACTGGAGGGTTCTTCCTGTCTGTGATACCTCACCATAATAATGTGTTATTATACTGATTCTTCTTAACTGCTGGTTTTGTGTCTTTATAACATATTTTTCTTCTTGCTGAGAAGAGGCTTAAGCAAGACCTGAAGAGCCTCCATTCATTTGCTCTTGAGCTTTCAAAAGACTTTCAGCGTCAAAGCAAGACTTGCCTTTACCAAGTTCTGGCAGCAGTCCAAGGGATACAGCTGCAAAATGAAGCAATGCAAAGTAAGGCTCATTGCAATCACATTTTGAACATGTAGCATCAGTAATGTAATTGTTAAATGTTACTAACATTCAAAGGTTGAGTTTGATTTTTGACAAACGTGTCACTGAAATTGTAGCATTTGTTTCTTGTTTGACATGAAATCATCAAGGAGCTCTGAAGCGTTAGAAGCAGTACAAATAACTCTGCAGAGTTTATGATTGATAATTTGGATTTAGCTTTCATGTGGATTAGAGCTGCTATTAGACTGCTGCTGAGTTGGCTCAGCTGTAACATTTTAAAATTGAAGTTCTCAGGCTTGTTATCTTGGCTATTTTAGAATAGCTGAATAAAGAATGTGTTGCTTTATAAAGCTGAAATTTGTCTACTTCTGACTGTACCGGAAAAGGACTTGTCTGATTTCAGAGATTTCTGAAAATACTGCCTGAAATTAGGATAGACTTGATTTTTAATATTTCTGCGTATTTACCAAAAAGAAATTTACTTCCAAGTCAAAAACCAGTTCCACTTGCTGGACTGTAGATACTAACAGCACACGGACTGCTGTTTGGAATGTGGACGCTTCCTCGTTCATGTGTGAGACCATGTTCGTGACAGACCCGGTGCACTGGTGTGCTCTGCCCTCATCACTAAGTGCATTGGTCCTACACCTGGATCTCATGGTGTGGATCTCTGCACCTGCTTCCAATATCCTTCATTCTGGTGAAGCTCCTACCAGGCCTGAGAAGCCCGTGACACATACAGTGCTTAAATTGTTTGAAGCCTGAGGAACTAACAACAAATACACACATTTATAATCAGAGACTCTGTGTGATACTCTGACATTCATGTGTTGGCCTTTTAAAAGTATGTTTTCCTCCTGCTTTACTTTTGATTGAATTATTTCATTTTGGGACTGATTTGATTCTGATGGGACTCCTCATGCCAATTGCAACAAACAAGGACTCTTGGTGATGGGTGTTTACAGAACATATCCCTGTATATTATGTACTAAGTTGTGATTAAAATTGATTTGATTACTGTATTATTCGTGTAGAGAAAATGCTCAATCAAGGTGTCTTTAAAATGGGAAAAAAGGGGACAATTAACTTTATCTAAAGGTAAATGTTTCTCTTACTGAAGCAGGGGCTAGATGAACAGAAAGGAGATTGGATTTGGCACTTGAGCTATTGTGGTGTAAATAAATAGTAAGTATTCCTTCCCAGGCCTGGCAAAATTCTGTTGACTGTTCTCAATTTGCACTTCGTGGTGCATTGTTCTGTGAAATTGTAAGCAGGGGAAGCTTCCCTGACTACAACAAAATAGTGTGTTGGTACTTTGGTGGGTGACTTTTGTTTTGAATTTGGCTGGTTTTCAGTTCTCTGCCAAAATGTTATAGATGGAGATTCTATTGTTAAGGTTAAATATGACCATTGGAATTGCCATCCTTAAATTACATATAATCTTTTGTAGACAGAAAGCCTTAAGTATATATTCTGGAGACAGTATATATTACAAGTTTAACCTTAAAATAGAGGTTGAAAACAAGGGAGAAAACTATAGAATAAACATTTGACTAGGTTAATGTCAAGGTTGTAGTTAACATGCAACAAACTTTCCTTGGTAATAACCAAGTAGTCCCTTGCTTAGAATTATTTATTCACAGTCTGGAAACCAGGCTTCTGCCACCTTTCCCCCTGAAATTTAAGTAGTAGCAATTCATAAGTGTGAGAAGTGCCCATTATTCTATTGTTATAGGCCTGTTTCTCTCATAAACAAAGCTGCTATCATTCTAGCTAAAAATATTGGCCACCCAACTGCAGATGATACGACTGAGACAGATGCAGTAATTCAGCAGATTTTTGGAAGGGTAGGAACTTAGAAAAATTTAAGATTACTTTTTAGATTGCTTTACCATGCAGTTATTATCAGAAAGAGGAAATTACAGTTTCTGTACTGCTGCAGCCCAGTGACTTAGATATGCTTTGCAATTCTGGGATGCTTTCTCTCCGGGGTGAAGAAGATGGAAAAGGAGCTTATTTCCCATTTTGTCCATATGCGAGCTCCTATGTGCTTTGCTCCTGTTGGAGAAAGCTGAGCTCTGCACTGTGCTAGTGACACTTGTGTTTGTGGAATGTGAACAACAATCACCTTTTATCCTCAGCTCCACAGGTGATTCTCACCAACTTAGCTGCCTTTTGAAAGCATTTCCCTCCTAGTGTGGAGTAGGGGTGTAGGAGAAGGACCTTGGATCCAGCAACAGAAATATTGTAGCAGCCCAAAGAATAATCACAGAATCATAGAATGGTTTGGATTGGAAGGGACCTTGAAAGGTCATCTAGTTCCAATCCCCCTGCAGTGAGTAGGGACATCTGCAACTACATCAGGTTCTCAGAGGCGCATCCAATCTGACCTTGAATGTTTCCAGGGATGGCAAATCCACCACCTCTCTGCACAACCTGTTCCACTGTCTCACCATCCTCATTGTAAAAACTGCTTTTCTTACATCTAGGCTGAATCTACCTTCTTTTAGTTTAAAACCACCACCCCTTGTCCTATCACAACAGGCCCTGCTGAAAATAATGTTACAGTCCAGGGTATAAAACACAGCTGAATTAAAAAGAAGTTTTGGAATTAAGTCTGTTGCATCATAGCTGCTTGTCCTAGAAGACGTGATCGGCTTGATCTCCTTTTTAAACTGGAGTCTAGGCTGGCAGAAACATTAAAAACCCCAGAGGCAATGGGGACAGCTACACGCCCAAATCTCACCTGTGCTAGGTTATGCTGCTCCTGTTTTCCATGTCCCTGTCATGGACCCTTCTGTTATGCTTGTGTAACTGTTTGTGTAACCACACAGAGGACAGATCAGGGAGCTGATCCAGGACAGAATCTGCTCAGAAAGAAGGATTTCATTTAGACCTCTATGTGACTGTAGAAACAGTTGTGTGAGCACAGCAGAAGGTCCGGTGCAGCACTGAATGGCAGGGAATGAAAAGCTCCTTAACCAGGACTGTCAGTTAAAGGAACATTACAGTCCTGAATATGCTTGCAAGACATCACAACTGTTACACTGATGTTGATGTAATCAGTAATGTTTAAACAGGAAAAGTGACATTCCCAGCTCCCAGAAAATTTCCATATCGATTAATGGGATGTGCAAAGGATGGGGGAAGGGGAGGTCTCTAATGGCTGCAAGCACGTAGTGGCTACTTCTCTTGCATAATGAAGAGTGTGTTATTAGTATTTTAAAACAGATGTAGCCAATGTCTACCCCTAAGTTAAGGTTGAAAATGTAGCTCCTGTATAGCTTGTAGCTGATGCCAAGTAGAAAACTAGGAAAATGTTAAATAAGTGTTGTTTGTATTTATAACTGTATAACTCTACTTTCAGGAAAAAAAAAGTTCAGAAATAATTTATGCATTAGGAAACTTGTGTCTGTGAAGTTTTTCTGTGCTGCACATAAAGCTTTACAGAAGATGGACATTAAAATTGCTGGCTCAGTCTTACAAATATCAAAATACCACCTACTAAATGCAACATCTGACTCATTTTGTAGAGATTGCAGGCCTCTACCTGTTGCTCAAAGTCTCTGGTGTCAAATTAGGAAAATCCAGGTTTACTTTCTGTTTTCAGTTATCTTTGCCATAGAAAGGCTAGTTGGGGAAAAATAAGGTGTAATTAGGGTCTAAGTTAACTGAAACTGGATCTGTAATGTCCAGTCAGCTTCTCTGAGTCCTAATGAAGAGACCACTTATATTGAAAAAAATTAGTAATTTTTTTTTCCTTCAAGACTGGAATAATGGAAGAGTACCCTTAGCATCCATTGCTTTGCCTTACTGGTTATTTAAGAGACTTAGGGAACTCAAAGTGTGTGTACACAAATTTGTAAATGAAGATAGTTATTATGGAGATTACTTAAATAATCAATGGATCCTAACTTTGTGTTTTAAAAAAATACAGTATGGTTAGGGGTCAGTGACTGTAACAGACCCTTCTGACGCTTTATGGTAACATTTTTGCATGGGATTCTCCAAACCAAAACATGCTAGTGTTACTCCGCATGCAAGATGCAAGAAAAGGATTTTTCATAGTGAAACTCCTAGATTTTGATTCCCCAGCTATTAACATGGTGTTTCCCCTGCGTGCATGTTCTTGTGGAGGAACAGTCAGCTGGATGTGAACAGATTGGGTATTAGAATAAAAAGGTCTGAGAAATCTCTAGTGTAGAAAAATGTCTCTTGAAGTTGTCTGACTTTTAGTCTATACCAAAGAGAATAAATCATTTGTGTGACCATGCTGAGATACTAAGTCTGTCCTTTCTCTGTAAGGTAGCACACACTGAGGCTGGTGGTGGTCCTGCTAACTCAGCTCTCAGACCTTGGTTTTAACTTCTTGATGCTCTACATCTTCAAACTGCTCACTAATTGCTGGGGAGATTCATTTCCCGCCAGGGTTCATAAAAGCTTGCTTTCTACACAAGCTTACAGTCACATTAAGTGCCTTCTGGGCTGCATGTTGGTTTTAGGCCTGCTCAAAAAAAAACCATTTGTGAAGTTGGAAGGCTTTTATGATGACCCATTTCGCTCTTCTCAGTTTTGTGAAAGAGACTCCCTACGGTTCAAAAGATCAATCTTTCCTATGAAATCCTCATGGAGTGATGCACCCATCTTAAAAGTGAACCCTGCAGCTGTTGTAAAGGATTAGTAGCACCACAGGTGAGGCTGAGGATAAATGCCAGGTTAACTTCTTGTAAATGTAGCCAGCATGAGTCTAACAACTGCAGGTGTGGTATAAGCTTTGCAAGTGACAGCCCTATCTAGCAGCAGGTTGCTTCAAGTTTAGGTTTCAGGCTATACTGACAGGTTACATTGCTTTAATTGACATGTTTGAACTGCCTTTAAATATTATGATTGCTTTTCAAGACTTCACATGTATACTTGTGGTAATTATGTGTAGCTTCACAGAGCAAGAACTATGATGGGATTTTTCTAGTAAATCAGAAACCAATCTTCCTAACTGAAATTTGGTAGAAGTTGAGAAGGTTTATGCTTGTATTTCATGAGGTGCTACTGGAAAATTCATTTTGTAAAGTCACAGAGTGTTATTTCTTTAAAACTGCTTTCTGCTAGTGTTTCAGATAAAAGCCTTTGATCTTGAGCAGTCTCTACAAGAAGTGACAGATAGATATGAGAAAGAAAAGCAGAAGAGGAGGGCTCTACATAACAGCTTAGTTGTAAGTATATTTAATGACAGAACATTTACCTTTTTTATTGAAATTATTCCCATAATTTCCTCACCAATAAAACTAATGAATATACTTCACATGGATATATCACCTCCCTGGGGGAGCTAGGTATATATGATTTATTTATTTGCTGAGGCACATTTGTCTTACAATAAACTCCACCTCTTTCTTTTTACACAAGCATCTTCCAAATGCACTCGTGATATATTGCCCTAAGGAGTATCATCCATTTTGAATAGTGGACAGAAGTTGAGTTTCTTCATCCTCTTCTCTAAATTTGCAGCTTCTGAAATGGTTTTAAAATTCTTATAACTATGAAATAGACATCTTTTATGTTTCCAAATATGTCTAGGTATATTCTGCTCAACCATTAGGGATGGTTCATTTGGGATTAATTTTTTCTTATTTGTACTTTAAATTTACTTTTCCTCCCCACCCCCACAGATCACCAGTTTTGGGTTGCCAGATTCAGGACCCGATTTTTAGAAACACAAGCCACCTTCAAACAAAATCCTTTAAAGTTTTTCTACCTGGAAAAATGAAGCTCTTTGTTAAAAAGTGCTTACCTTCCAAATTTTGCCTTGTGTTGCAGTTTACTGAAAGAATATTCCCCAGAGCAGATGGATGTTAATGCCAGGGGTCCCTGGTCATCATAGGAAAGCTGTTTTCAGTTATACAAAATGAGAAGAGCTGATCACCAACAAAAAGAGAGAGATAAACTGATGTCTAAAACAGCCTGCAGAGGAAGATCAGTAGCAACACTTCTTAATCACGTAGGAACACACAGTGGAGAGGAAAATGTACAACATATTTTATATCCACATCTTCCTGAGGACTGCTGGGAAGGAAATGGAGTGTGTAAGGTTGTTTGTTGAGTTAGTACAGGTATCTGAAGAAACTCAAGTAAGGAGGAAGGGGAAAAAAAGGAAGAGAAGGGGAGGGAAAAATGGCTCAGAGGGGTTTTTTTTGCATATAAACTGGAGAGGGCTACACACTTCTAGGGCTCTGAAGAGCTCATATTTCCTCAAGTACTTTCTCCTACCTTACCAAGACAAATTACATTGATTTTATTTTTCTACCCATAGAGACTAGGGCTATGATGCAGGCTACACCTGTTCATGTCTGACAAATTTCAGTGTATTTGTCCTCTCCAGTAGCTTGTGCTAAATAGAGCTTAATATTCTTTCCCCAGGAACTGAGAGGAAATATTAGAGTCCACTGCAGGATTCGACCATTGCTACCTTTTGATGATGCTGCTGGGCATTCAATATCACAAGATAGGTAATTTATTTTGGTTGTGTTAGAACTTACCTGACTCATAATTAATGTACAGAGAATACAATAGTTATATTTATATGAGAATAACTGTATCCTTGATTTTTCTGGTTTTATGTGTGTGGGGAGAGAATGATGGTATCATAAAAACTAATTGCTGTTTTCTTTCTCCTGCTAAATTTAGCCAATCTCATCCCCCTGTCTAAAAGTATGTCCAGCTCAAAAAAAAGCCATAGCTGTTCTGCCAAGCCAGGATTACCCTTGGCTTGGCAGAAGTAACACAGCTGCAATCAGTTTAGAGTGTATTCACTATTGTATATAAATTCTGGGATGCAGTAATGTAATAGCTGCCAGAAGTCGTGGGTAGAGAAACACACTCAGCATTAGAGTTTTGTAATGCAATAGAACACATTGGCTGTCAGCACAAACACTGGTAATTCCAATTCAGTCTAATTTGGCTCTGCAGCCCTAATTTATAATACATTTACAGTAACTGAAGTGTCAAAACATTCCAAGATCCAAAAGGAAAAGAGGGATTAGATGCAAGTATGTGCTTAACAAGCTGAGTTCTCCATAGATGACTAACATGAAAGAAAGTAGAGATTGAAGCATATACAAAGAAAGAAAGAAGGGGAAAACTAGGTGGGTGGCTGAAAACCATTTGCTCTATCAGTAAATAGCTGATTTGGGGCTTTATTTTACTTTTTTGCCTGGCAATTCTGAAGGAGTACATTCAGTGTTTTAGAGTTTATTAATTTTTGGCAAATCTTAAAAAAATTGGAATTGTTTTAATTAAAACAATGTCAAAAATAACAGACAAGCTATTTCAAGGGCCTGAAGGAGAAACTTGCATTAACTTGTGCTTGATATACCTGGGAAGGAACCCATTCACTGTTTTTGTTGCAGTATGAAACAGTGCAATCAGGTGCTGACTTTCATTGTAGAGCAGGATGGACTGGGCCAAACAAAAAATTGTTAAGGGTAACTTTTCTTAATGTATCGAAAAATAAGTTAAATAAAACTTAGCTGTAAACCTAAGCACTGATTCTCCAAACACTTACAGAAATGAATAAATTTATACACCACAGCAATCCCAGTCAGTGTTTGAACTAGTCATGGATGCAAGATCAGGGACAAACCCTAAAAAGAGGGTGTTTTTCACTTTTATGTTCTAAAGTGAAAGCCTGTTGTTTCAAGCTCGTGGAACAACCTCGGAATAATAGAATGACTTACATGTGAATTAGTCTTAATTTGGTTTGTTCTAAATGTCTTTTCTAAGGCAGATTATTTTGCTTGATTGCATTTTAATTTGTTCTTTATTCGCAAGTAACTGTGGTGGTAGTATGTACAGTAGGGTACAATAATAGTGGCAATTCTGAAAGGTGCTCTTCAGACAATGTGTAGTTCACAGCCTGTTTAAACAGTGGCTTTCTTCAGCTAAGTGGAACACTTATGGTTTGAAAGGTACCTATTTTTTCCCCTATTGGTGCTTTTTTTCTTTTCCCCTTACAGGCAAAGAAACTTTTCAGAAAAAGTGGCATATGCAGCTGATGATGTGAGTATTTGATGGTGAAATGGAAAAGTGCATTCATAGATAGCAGTAGGAAGAGGGACATGAGAACCACGAGTTATAAAAAAAAAAAAGGAAAGGTCAGGTGGTGCCCAGATTTGATCACCCACGGGTGCAATAGCAGGTGATTTGTGCTATTTTCATCCTGACTCTTTGTAGTGGTAATAGCCTGGAGCTTCTGCTGGTGCAGCCATCCTTTAAATGGAGGTTGAATATTTGCAATAGTCAAACTGCTGTTGACTTCCTGCAGTCTGTCCCTTTGAGCCACTTGTATGTGCTGTAACTATTTCTAAAATTGTCAGGCTTTTTTCAAATTTGCAACACAGCTGATGCCTTATGGAGAGAAATATGATACCTCATGAACCACAGCAGCCCACATGGTGCTGCAGTCAACCATGTTAAAGTATCCTGGCTGAGATCCATCGGAGGAAGGAGAATGATCATCGAGGTTGCAAATCCAAATGACATTCCAGCATTAATTGAGGCCATTACTAAGGCATTAAATTTTAAAATGTACAGTAGTGTGAGCTGAGGTCAAAGTATTAACTCGGGTTTTAATTTTTTTAGCTGCCATAGTTCTTAGTTGGCTGCTCACTGTTGCTTACATGGTGATGATTCAAATTCTCTTTTATAGTGTAGTGCTTAAAATATTGCTGAAGTGACCTGCAGTATGTTATGCATTTAAATCTCCCAAATTATAGTTTCATTAGGCAGATCTCACTTGCATAATGTGGATAATTATATATATACATTATATCTATATCTATATCTATATATAAAATGGAGCATATGAAGAGACTAAGAAAGAATAAATATGTCAGGAGATAAAAAATAGGGAACTGTAATGGTAGGCAGAGTATTCTGGATACCCTGACACATTTATTGTTTTATAAAATACCACAACCATTTCTGACCTGTTAAATTTTATTGTGTAAGGACAAAATGTGACAATATTTAGGTTTTGGATTATTTAATATAAATATCTGATGTATTACAGTACCTATATGTTTACAGGCAAGGCAGTGTCTGCTTGCTTATGCCAATTTATGAATTTTAGTTTGTATGAAAGAGTGACCTGGTAACCATCAATATGCTAATCTTACTAAATATTTCAGGAAAATAAATATAAGCATGGATTTGATTGTAAGATGAAATTTGCAAGATACTAACTTCCTGGTTTTGGAAAACACAACATAGACTTCCAATGTTTTATTGGTTTGCCTTTGACATTTATTTGGCTAAAATACTTTTCAGTTTGATCAAAACACCCAAAGTCTTTATGATAGTCTCTTAATATGAATTTCTCTTTTTAAGAAAAAAAATTTGTTCTAAGAATCCTTCTTATAAAAACCAGTCAATTTAGACTAATCTTACAAAAGTAAAGGAAAACAATGTTTATTGCCTGTTTATTTTGCTTTTAGCAACTGAAGGTGTGGTTAGGATAAATATGCAATTTTCAGATTAAAATATGGGGTTTGATTTGTTACTGAGCTTTTATGACTGCAACACAGTCAAAGCTTGTATTTCTGGAAACAAGTTAAACATTTCCCAGATAAGTACTAAGGATTTAAAGGAAATTTTAGATCAAGGTGGAGGAAGACTGTCTGTGATAGAGGTACTGAGTTTATTAGTTTTGCTTTTTAGGTCATGACTGTCTTTCCAGACTTTTTCCTGAAAATACTTCATGTATTACTTGCTGTGGTTGTGTTAAAAAGCAGAGCCGCATTTGAGAACCAGATTCACAGAGACTACATAACTTCCATTTAGTCTCTGAGTGGTTTTCTTTTGTTTTATTTAGAGATTCATATCATTCTTAAAAGACACGTGGTCGTTTTTAACATCTTGCTCATCTTGTCTAGAGAATCATTATTCTGATTCTAAGTCTAAAAAAGGCTTAGGATTTTGCTAGATATACAACAGAGTATTTCGTTTCAGTTTTCAAGTTACTTGAAGATTTTTGAAGTTTTTATTTTGCTTTCCTGTGTATGCCCAGCTCCTCAAGATAACATTAAGAAGTGTCTGAGCCTTTCTTCTGAAGCCTGTTGTACAACAGTGGTGGAGAGTGAGTGCACACTACACATCAGGTTGAACCACTCCACATAGATGAGGACACTGAGCAATGCTGGTATTTTCACTACCTGAGAAAATGAGCAGATGAGATACTGAATGCACAGACTCTTCCTGGTGGTGACAGCACAAGGGGGAATGGGTACAATCTGAAATATGGGAAATTCAGCCTAAACATGAGAAGAAGCTGTGAGGGTCAAACACTGGCACAGGTTGCCCAGAGATCTCCACACTTAGAGATACTCAAAACCTGACTGGACATGGTCCTGTGCAGCCTGCTGTAGGTCACCCTGCTCTGAGCAGGGGTTGGTCTTGACAATCTCTGGAAGTCCCTTCCCATCTCAAACATTCTGTGATTCTGGTCCAGAATTCCACTTGCTGCTTTTCTGTAATTCCAGTCCATCTCTGGCAGTGTGATGCGTGTGCTAGTGAATTTGTGTTTGACTAAGCAGCTGTGTCTGGTTAGTCTGGTTTCACAACACCAAATGTAGACACTGCGATGAGGTGCCTAGTTGCTCCAGACTCCCCTTGTGGTCCCTGAGGAAAAGTAGCCACCTCCAGAGGGAAAGTAATTCACCTGTGATCTGAGTTAAAATTTAAATACATTTGTCTGTCTCCGTGACTGTAGGCACCTGAGGCAACTGCCCTAGCCTAACACCTGAACTTATGTTGGAATCCAGCTCCTTTAGCACAGAGAAAAGAAAGCATCTGCCTCTACATCACAGAATCACAGAATCAATTAGGTTGGACAAGACCTCTGAGATCATCAAGTCCAACCTCTGACCTAACACCACGTCAACCAGACCATGGCACTGAGGGCCACATCCAGTCTTTCCTTAAACACCAGAGTTGGGGACTCCATCACCTCCCTGGGCAGCCCATTCCGATATCTAATCACCCTTTCTGTGAAGAAAGTCCTCCTGATGTCCAATCTAGACCTCCCCTGGCATAGCTTGAGGACATTTCCTCTCATCCTGTCCCTGGTTGCCTGGTAGAAGAAGCTGACCCCCACCTTGCTACCGTCTCCTTTCAGGTGGTTGTAGAGAGTGATGAGGTCACCACTGAACCTCCTTTTCTCCAGGCTAAACAACCCCAGCTCCCTCTGCTGCTCCTCAGAGGGCTTGTGCTCTGGACCCTTCCCCAGTGTTGTTGCCCTTCTCTGGACTTGTAATTAATTCCTTTCAATTGGATGGCTAAGAGGCTGCTCTGAATATCAAGAAAGGTGCAAAATTCTGCTGTTTCTTAAAGATAGTACTGGAAAAACATGAATTAACACTGCCAAGACCCTCCTTTCCTTGCGAGATAATTTTGTAATAGATCAGATGGATGTAGCAGCTGGAGGCATTATCACACCCTGGTTGCTTATCACCATCCTAGCTAGAGGTTTCTTCCCCTGGTGCTTTCCCATTGTGGGGAATCCTTTAAGCTGTCTGCATCAGCCTTAGTGCTATGTCAGCCAGCTGTACTAAAGCTGATAGTGAAACATGAGAAGCAGTCACAGTCTCTCTTACAGTATCTCTGCTGTGGAGCAGTAGTCTTGGGAGAGAGGACAGAGCCTTCAGCAGATACAAAGTAACAAGCAATGAGAAATTATAATTACCCCAGCTGGATTCTCTGGTCATGTCTATATCCAGTATTCCATATAACTTCCTTGAAATTATTTCTCTGACTTACTGAATTTCACTTACGGATCTGTTCCCCAGGTGTGGGGAGTCAGGCTTGAGTATGGGGACAGATTGTGAATATTTATGATTGTAAATATTTCTGAAGTGTCCTCTTGTCATTTTCATGATTCATATGGCCCCGAAAGAACTCAGACTGGGAGTATTCTGTGACTGTGGAGTGAAAAAAAGGTTCTTCAGTGCTCATGTGAGACAGCTGTATGGATTTCATAAGTCCTATTGGCAGGAAAACCTGATGAGATTCTGTAGGCCAGCAGCCATGGTGGATATGTTAGGCCATACTGACCTCCTGAGAAAGGAAGGTCATTACAAATGCTTATATGAAACTTCCGTTTATTAACAGTCAATTCTTTTGTTTCTATGTTATACAAATAGAGTTTTTTCTCTCATTTCTCACCTTGGGCAAAGCTGGTCTGCAAGTAAATTTGGTATCTGAATCAGAAATGTGTTCCATTAGTATATATCCTTTTCAGTTTTTTAACATTCTCCTTCCCCTGGTCCCTGTTGGTTACCAATCCTGTTAGAATTTCTGTGTCAGGCCATTTCATAGCAACGTACTGTCATCTGTACTCAGCTAAATTTGCCAGTCCTGGGGTGGGTAAGGTAGCTCATTCTGTAGAGTGTTTTGTCATCTTTAGTTTGATAACTTGCTTTCTCCAAAGAGGAAGAAATAGTCATAAACTCAAAGCAAGAAATACAGTGTCTATTAGCCCTTTACGTGCTGGACATGCTGTTGTGTGACTGTTATTTGCTGAGCTCTTTATGACCTCAGTCTGTGGCAATACTCTCTTGAAGGCCACTAGTTCAGCACTCCAAGCTACTTGTCTGGAGCACATTAGGAATTTCAGCACTCCTATCAAATGCTGTAATGTAACCGTAGGTTGGTAAGCTCCAAAATCTCCTTGGATTGGATGAAGTATTTTGTGTGCTAGCTAGATTCCACCCAAATTGTAAACTCCCACGACTTTTTTCCTTGCTTTTCTCAGCAATTAAGCAACATTTGCTGTGAGGAGCAGAAAGGCACAGAATTTGCTACATAAGCCATGTCAGACCGCTGTGATTGTACTCTGGTAATAGTTTAAGGAGATGCTTCCATATTTGCCAGACTTAAAAAGCTACTGTATAACTCATCTGGAAAGTGGATTCCACTAAAAACTCATGGAATTCTACTGATTGTCCTAGTGCAGCTCTTTCTCTTAGTTGTGGACAAGCATGTTATTTAATGAAATGTGCGTCTTCTGCTTAGTTCCATTCATAACTATATATGAAATCAATCTGAAAAAGCACTGTGAAAATGTGCTCAACAGTAAAAAAATAGCTCTTTTTTTGCAAATTTTTTCTACCTATGGTGGCACTTAGGAAGGTTGGGTTTACTTGCCTGTGACTTTCTATGTACTTAAGAAGTTCAGATAAGGGTTTGGATCTCTCTCTCCAACTTAAATGCACATTTTGTGTTGATTGTTATTTAATAACCTGAATGGGTTCTGAGAGCCTTTCTTATGGTTTTCTAGTTTACTGCAGTATACAGGCTCTAAAGCCTCATGTATTAGTGACTGCTGGAAAAGGGCCTTGGACTTCCTGATCCTTAGTTAAAGCTGTCACCTGATCCATTAGAATTGATGCATATTTCTTTTTGTGTGTGTGCCTGTGATATTAACTACAGATATTTTGCTTTTTTCTCTTAGGAAACCGTCGTTGTCAAGTGTAGCCGTCCTGGTCATGCATCACTAAATAAGACTTTTCAGTTTGAGAGGTAGGTAGTCCTGTGTAGAAATCTGAATTGCTGGAAGATTTGCATAGTGAAGACTAATTTTTTTAGTATGCATTTGCTAGAAGGTAATGGGTTTTTTTGGTTGGGTTTTTTGAGCAGGGTCAGGGGAGGAATTCTTGGTGTTTTTTTTAATGTGGTATTTATGTTCTTCCCAGAACAGAATAATGCTCTTCAGGGTATAGATGACAGTCTTCCCTCTCAGTAAAGACTACTGATATGCCTCAATTTGAATCCTGTATAGAGACTTATCTGCCCCTTTTCACAGTCTGAGCGCTGTCATGATCCTTGCAACATGTTGCAAGGTAGCAGAATGTTTTAAAAGTAAGGAAGTCATGTTTGCCTTTCAGTACTTAAAGGGGGCTCATAAGAAAATGGGGCCAAACTTTTTAGTAGGGCCTGTTGCAGTAAGAACAGGTGTAATGGTTAAACTAAAAGAGGGTCAGTTGAGACTAGCTATAAGGGAGACTTTTTTTACAATGAATGTGGTGAAACACTGGAACCCATTTCCCAGAGAGGGAGTAGATTCCACATCCCTGGAAATATCTGAGGTCAGGGGGATGAGGCTCTGAGCAACCTCTTCAAGTTGAAGCTCATTGCAGGAGGATTGGACTAGGTTCTTTAAAACCCAAACAATTCAATGGTTCAATGAATTGAGGTGGATTGCATGACTTCAGCATTAGACATAGAGCATGGCTGATGCAGAAACTGGACTGAGCACTTGCATGAATGATGGTTGAATGGCCTGAGCATGGACAGCATGGCAGAGCAGTGGCATGTGAGTCCGTGCTCCCTGAGGGAAATGCTATGGTGTAACTACTTTCCATATTAGATGCTCAAAAATCCACAGAGATGGGTGTGATTTTGAATGCACTAGTTGTGATAAGGGTTTTAATGGGACACCACAGTTTCTGTCAGTGAGACAGAAAGCTACTGGGAGTCAGGCTGAAGGGTGCCTTCTGTTCCTTCAAAACGGTGCTGACCTGAACCTCTGGAAACAGGAATGAAGAGTTAAATTAATACAAATTAGAACTCTGTAAATGAAGAAATACAAATATTTACCCAAATGCCTTTTTTCTAATGCAAACTTTGCATCTATATGTTGCACTGACTCAGGAAGCTGTGTACCCTGAACCATGCTCCAAAACCCTCTGGAAACTAAATGCGTGAGGACAATTTTGTGCTTCCTTGCTTGAAGGCAAAACTTGATTTAAAGTCAAATGTACCCAACATGAATTATCTGTCCTGGTTTAAGCTTAAGGTCTGAGCCTGTTCAGCCTGAATTGCTGTAGGTTTGCTAAACATTGTTAGTCATTGACCCTTTACTCAAGGCATCCTTCTAAAATGCTACCGTTTTCTACTCACAGATAATGGGGACTGCTGTCATGTAGGCCACCAAGCACCTGAAAATTCCTGAGATAATGCAAATCTTGGGGAAGCTTTACAGATCCCATTGGTTATAGGATTCCTTTATGAGTCCATATGAGATCTCTTAGAGACATGGCTCTCTTACATGTCTGCTAAGCTACTCAAAGTAATGCCTTTCACTCTTCAGCCATACCTAACCCAGCCATACAGTTGAAGTAAACACAGAATAATGCTGGAATTCAACTCTGTAGAGCAACACAGTTAATGAGATTGACACAGGACTCCAGAGGTGCTGTGACTCTGGAAATGTGGTGTAGATCCTGGTAATCAGGAAAGGGGTTAAAAAAATGTAAATCCTCCAAAGAATGCAGTTCTCCAGGAATGTTTTTTTAGTGTCCCAGTACAGCTATTTTTTTATAAACAGAAAAGCATATGGTTCTTATGAACTCAAAAATGTTTATTTTTTTAGCAATGTTTTATGGAACTAATAAATGTCAAAATATTTGATTTCAGCTCAGGAAGAAAATTCCAGCTTTCAGCATGTTATGCTTTTATAATTTTATTGGCGAACCAGTTAGCAAAATAAAAAGGAAACTCAGAATTTTCATTGTGAAATTCACATTAATCAGTGTACAGGGACAAATCTATCATTCTGGTAAAAATACATGGGGTTTTAGAAAGAGATTTTTTGGATTTGCAGCATCTTTCAGGGTTTCAGATAGCTAATGAAGTGGGTGTCCACGCTTCAGCCAGAGCTGTGGTTAGAGTACAGTATAAACTAGCTCAAGACTACTTTAAACCAGTTTATTTCAGTGTGGGTAGCACCTGAAGCACAGCAGCTAAGTAGTGCCAATAAAACCCCTTTAGGAAGTTGAGTAAATATTGGAGTAGTTCCTGCAATGTGGAGCCCCGTGCCTTTCCTCTGATCGGCTGCCAGAGCCTGACCCTGGCATAGCTGTGCTGACCCCAGCTGTCCCTGTACTACTTGGAGGAAATGGCCTCAAGCTGCACTAGGGCTTAGGTGTGTGTCCAGCCTGTGTTCAGGTTGGGCATCAGGAAGATTTTCTTCACAGAAAGGGTGCTTAAGCACTGGAACAGGCTGCTCAGGTGGGTGGTGGAGTCACCATCCCTGGAGGTGTTCAGGAAATGACTGGACATGACCTAGTGCTATGGTTTAGTTAACAAGGTGGTGTTCGGTCAAAGGTTGGACTCGATGGTCTTGGAGGTCTTTTCCGAGCTAATTGATTCTGTGATTCTACTCTGCAGTGCAAATGAGCTGCTAAGACTGATTGATTCCAGCCCAGGTTGTGGCCAGTAGCAATCAGTTTGCTTTCTTAGGCAACAGAAGTCATCCACTGTGAATGTTTTAGTCTTCAAAATACATTTCTAAGTACTTTTTCTTTTTTTCTTTTTTTTTTTTAAATTTCTGTAGCCCTGAGATGTTTTGATGTGTTGAGAAAAATTATTTCAACACGTACTGAGTTAGGGACCTAGTTGGTTAAGACGGAGGACTGGGTGCTAATGAATATTTCATCAACTGCAGATGATAGATGAAGCAGAGAAAAGTGTTTGTAAGTGCTTTTGCTCTCTTACATTGACCTTGCAGATTTGATGTGCAAAGTTTACTGAAGCATATGCTCATGTGCAAGCAAAGCAGGGACAGAGTATTGCTATTCAGTGCCCGTGTCCTCCCAGTACTGTGCCACATCCCTGCATATTTTTTGGTTTCTGGGTGTACTATGATGGCACATCAGTGGAATGGCAATAGAAGCAGTATTTGTCCATCAAGCCAGACAAGTGCTCCTTTCCTGATTAAAGGGAGTACATTTTCATGCAGCTTACAATTAGTCTGTGGAACACGCTGCCACAGGATGTTGTTCTGGGCCAAGAATTCAGCAAGATGCAAAAAAACCCTGAATGCTAATTCTAATAATATTTCTTTTGAAACAGAGATTCAACTCATATTTCAGTTTTGAGGCCAGCATACAGCTTTTAAGGATTAGGATGAGGCAGAGAGATGAATTATTGTGTCTCCAGCCACCATATTGTTTCTTGCTCCTTCCTCTGGCTGCTCTAAGGAAAAATGCTGAATTCAGTGTATTGGCTCCAATTCTTTATCTGTTTATCAGTGATCCCTCTGTACAATCTTATTTATGGAGAGCATGAATAAAAAAACTATTTGTGCAGTCTGCAGACGGTAGCAGACAGATCACAGTCAGATATACAGATGGACTTGAGTAAATGCTGAAAAGCACACTTTGTCTTAATTCAGTTAACCTTGTAATATCCTATACAGTCTGTGGGATACTGTTAAGTGAAGTGTGCTGCTGTATATACATAGGGAAGTGACTATGCTTTGTAATGTTTGCTGCCACCAAAATTCCTGTTTCTAAGTAACTGTTTTGCTGTGAGTTATAAAGAACACATATCACTCATTGGAAAACAGAGCTAAACAAAAACAAAACCAACAACCAATTAAACAAAAAAAACCCTACAAAAATACCCCAAAACAAAAAACCAAACCGACCAAAGAAACAAAAAAATCACCACAGAAAGATACCAGAAAAGGAAGCTTTTTTTCTAAAGATAGACATTCATATATCAAATATTCATGTGTGGGTAATGACATTCGTGTTTTAGATTCTGTCCATCTTGTATAAACAGCACATGCTGCAGGCTGTAATCTTGGGGAGGATACATTTTTGGTGTGCTAGAGAAGAAACGAATAAGTTAGGATATCCCTGGTTTATGATCAGAATTTCCTCTCTCTGATGATATTTTCAGGTCTTGATTTTATGTTGTACAAACTTGAAAGAGTTGGAGGAAAAAATTCTTTGAAGATAACTGTTAGGTTTTTTTTCTCCTTGCATTTGAAAAAACATATGGAGTTGTTTCAGACGTTATTCTCTTGGCCCAAGTATTGAACTGTCATTGCTCTCTTCTAAGAGGTAGAATAACTAATGCAATTTAACTGTCTTTAATTCCATTTAAAAATCAGTCTGCAATCCACATAACAATGTGAAAGAAAGTCTTCCATTGAGTGAGAAGTGTTGATTTCAGAGTAGGTAGTTCATTGGATGGGGATGGAAGTACCTTAGGCTGATATTGCCCACAAAGTGCATCCTTAAACATGACCCTCAGGAGCATTCTGACTTCTGCTGTGCCACTGAGTCTTCTGAGACAAGTTCCTGGGCAGGTTTGCAGCTTCTGTACCTTTTTTTTTTTCCAAAGTTCACTGCCATTTGAAGGGCAGTACAACCTGACCCCTGTCTAACTTAGTGTGACACAAAGCAGGCCCAGGCAGCAGAGCTTTTTCACATTCTGGTAGATGAGAAAAAGTATCGGGGTCCAGTACAGCCTAAAAAAGGACTCTATGTGCCAGATGGGCAGGCAGAAGGCTTAGGATGAGCTCACAAATCCACAAGTGTAAACCTATGGGTCATTCCCTCCAGCACACACAACAGCTGCTCCCAAAATGTGAGTGAGAACTTTGGAGTTCTAATTTTCAGTTCCCTGACATAGAAATATCAGCAGGTCCCAGGTTTTATGTCACTGACCTACCTTTTCTATAGTTTATGTTCTTGTATTGTGATAAGATTTATATTTTTTTTTTGGTTAATCATTGCACTTTGTTCCTCAGAGTGTACAATGATTTGGAGTCTCAAGATGCAGTATTTGCGGATGTGGCCCCTTTGCTAACATCTCTCCTGGATGGGTAAGTTAAAAGGTTGCAGTAAGAAAACTAAAGCACAATAATCTGCTGAAATCTATCAATTAAGAAAAATACTTAGTAGTGGTGATCCAATCAAGTTTTATGGCTTTGCAGTTCCATTTTCCTGTTTTCTTTCTACTTAGCACTAAGGGAATGTTGTTTCCCTGTATAAACAGTGAAAATATTGCTTACAAAATTAGCAGAGCAGACAGATTTGTAAAAAAAATATTTTTTTTAAGTTTTTTTCCTCTGGTCTGCCTCTGTTGTACTGAAGCATTGCTTCTAATGGAGGATGCTTTTTTCTTTGTATTCTTATAGGTTATGTTTTATAACTTTCCCAGTTGCAAACATTGTATGATACATCTTTTCCAACAGCTTGTTCACTGTGAACACTGTCTGTGCAATGCAAAAGGCCTGCCAGGGCCACTCTCTGTTCTGGTTCTGTGTCCAGCACAGGCCACAGCAGGTGGTGTGATCGACTCCTGGTTGAACCAGAACTGAGCATCCTCAGTCATAGTTTTACTGCTTCTTCAGGCACTGGGGTAAAACAGAATTCTGGTTTGAATACAAAACTGATCAGTAACACCCACTAACAAAAACATGAAATTATTTCTAGCTACTGAAGCTCATAAAGTGTGACTTTTCATAAGAAATGAGCCAACTTGAGTTACTCGTGCAAAGAAGCTTTGAAGTGCATTTTGTTATAATTCTTGAGGCTTGAACTGAGATTTATTCATAACTTCCTTTCTGCTCCTTTTTCATCCCTGTTCCAATACCACTTAATTATATGGTAGGGCTGTCATGGAGCTTTCCCTCCCTCTGGAGGAAAACTCAGTCCCTTTCCATCCACAGTGGCATAATTGAACAGTGGCAATCCTCGTTCCTGGCAGTCAGCACACTGAGGTTTCCATATCTCCTTTCCTTAAAAGCATCCTAGAAGAGGTACCTCAGGATAATGTGAATATTGGGAAATCCCAGCCGTCCCTTTACATATGTCACAGAGGGCCTTCAAGGGCTTCCTGGCTCAGGGAAGTCATACATCACATTATTCTTGTTTACTGGTGATGCGTAATCACAGTTTCTGTACCTGAGCAACCTAGGGACCAGTAGGTTGGAGGAGTTTAAAGAAGTCTTAAAACTACTGCTTTCTCTCCCTGCTTTTCTTTTTGCAACGATCATAATTTTGCCTTGGCTCAATATGTCCCTTAAGTGTCTTCAGACATACCTGATCTGTACCTTGATCTGCTGTACTTCCCACTTACTAATTTTCACATGGGGAGGATCCTGTCCCAAAAGCTAAGATTTTTGTATTCAGTTACGAAATGTTCTGTTATTGAAAACAAAAGACCTGTCTTGTTCCTCCAGAAGTGCAGTTTAAACAGAAGCAGATTCTCGGGAAAGGTGAGTCTGTGCATATGAGCACAGCAGTCTTCCCATTGTAAATGGGAAACAGACATACTTATTCTGAACCGTGAACCTCTTTGCTGCTCCTGATTTTTTTAGTCTGGCTTCCAAAGTGGTCTGTAATAACTTTTAGCTTGTGTAGAAGGGAGTGTTCTTCTCCTTTTCCTTATTTTTTTCTATGTTTTTCTTTCTTAATGGATTGTTTCATTTTTCAGTATAAATATACAGGAAGAAAAGATTGTTATGTATGCAAAACAGACAAAGTACAGCAGGCTTCAAAGTTTACTGTGAGCCCTACAGGGCCAACAAGGGAGTAGGATAACTTCTTTACAGCGTTGAAGAATCAAACTTGTTTGTTTGTTTTAAAGAAGAGTAAACTTCTCCTTCTTTGATTTCATTTAACAGTGTTCTCTCGTAGTGGTAACTTTGCTGGAGTGAACACCCACACTCTCTTCAGGAGAGAAGTGCTACAAAACTATTGGTATTTTAGCTTTACAAGAAGAACCTTTCTAAACAAAAATATAACTGTTATATATAATGATAAACAGAGTGGAGAAGGAAAAATATCAGGGCACATAGGTGAATCATACACAGAAATTTTCAGACGTCTCTATTTGAAACCTTGATGCTGGAGGCAGAGCACCAATTAAGTAAACAATAATAACTATTATTATATAGGTAAATATAATCTGCTGCTTGTCTTCTTGTTGAATCTCCCATTAATCAATTATCTCCTGTACTACTTAGATATAATACTGCTTTGGCCACTTTTAGCTCATTTGGGCTTACTGAAATACTGTTTTGGCTTTGACGGAGAAGTTATCACTGATTGATACCTGATGTGCATTTCTGTTTTCAATGTTACAATCCCTTGTCCACTTAGCTTCTAATCATATCATCTGTATCTTCTTAGAACTAATTTGTCCATGATGCTTACTGTCTTCTAACAAGCTGCAATTAAGGAAAATTTTAATAGCTGAACTATAGGAAAGTCCTTTGGGAGAGACTTCTAAGAAGACTAATTCTAACTTTCCTAAGGAAAACTACTACTTGGAAACATCTGGCTCCCTTTTTGGTTCCAAAGATCTGTTTAATTTTGAAGCAGGGCTAGAAGACTCAATAAGCTACAGGATGGCTAGGCAGTGTGCATGACAAATGGAATTGTGAAAATTACTCATTGTTAGCCTAGCTAAAAACTACCGAAATTAGCGTGAGCTTTTCTACTGAGTTATGTCAGCAGTGAATACTTCAAGAAATCCTGCATTTCAGATTCACTGTCCTAATTTCTATCACATTTAATTTTATTGTAGTGCTCTTTGTTTTCAGTTACAGTTATCTCCTTTACTTCATCAAATCTATGACTAGACTCCTATTTATACTCTGCATGCTAAAATCTGGAGGGACCTTACTATAGATTCATTGACTGTAACTTTGACTTCACATTCCCAGAAAGGGTACTCGGGTGATTTGCTGTGTGGCTGATCAGCCCACATATCTTTCTAACAAGTGAAAGTTTTCTAAATAATCCTCCTGAAATAATTGCTTTTATGCATGTTTAATATGCAAAAAAGTGCTGCAGTGGCCATGTAAGTATTTCATGACTTGAAACCATACATTAAAAACAATAAGATGAGGGGTGTTCATTGAAATACGCTGGCATGTGCTTGAAACAACATTTTTGATATGAGGAAAAGGATTGAATAATCCAAAGCGGCTGTTTCAGGTCTGCCCACAGAGAAGGTAGCTTAGGCAGTGAAATTTTACTCCCTGTCAGAACAGGAGCAAGTCCATTCTTGCAGCTTTCTAGTAGAGCAGAAATTTCTGCAAACTGTGAAGCACTCCTCGTATATGGAGATTCTGCTAATGTTGTGTCTCCGAACACACAAGATAGTCCAGGAAGGGAGCAGTTCTATCAGCATAACTGCACGTCTTCCAGGGGGTTTGCTGGCACAGTTCTGTGGTCAACATCAAGGTGCTGGCAGGGACTGCAGAGCAGGCACAGCCAAGAGGGCTAAACTTTAGCTGCGCAGCACAGTATTGATCCTGCATACAAAGCAGTGCTGTGTCTGGATGCATCTGGGTCCACCCACTTGTTTTGCTTAAGATGTTGGCTTTGATCCGATAGTGTTAGAAACACACCACCTAGATAGGAGTCACATGTCTCAGTTCAGATCCCTGTGGCACCAACATCCACAACAGAGATCACAGCTGTGAACTATTCTTTTCTTATTATTATTTTCAGGGCAGTGAAAGAGGCATTTTCAGAGTTCTGTTCATTTGACATATTTACTTGTCTACTTCAGAAGATGATGAATTGTGTTTCATAGGTGCCAGTTCCTCTGCACTGACATTGTACAATTTCATCTTCTACTTGTGCCTCTCAGTTCCTGCCACCTTTGTTCCAGAGCAGTCACTGTGTGCATGCTCATTCTGAATTAGTGCTCTTGGTTTAAAATTCATGCCTCCTGTTACTCGGGCAGTCTTCTCTGACTGAGGGCCATGTCTGATAGGCCTGCCTGAAAAAGGCTATGAGAGATGAAGAGTTCCCAGCTGTTGAGATAATAGTGCAGTGGTTTGCAGCAGAGCACTGTAAGACAAATCAAGCCCAGCAATGGTTTACTTTGAAATGCTGTGCTGTAAACTGCAGTGGTTCAGGAGCTGATTAACAAGCAGCTCAGTAGTGCACAAACTGGAACTTGGGCAGACAGGAGGTCTAACAGCATCAGTCATTCCAAACTAAGTATCCCTCAGACTTCTTAAAAGCATCCCTTCAACTCTGCTTAAAAAATAAAATCTGCTGATGCAATATTACGAACAGTAATTATTGTCAGACTTCAAGATCTCCAGAAAGAAATCAGGGGCAGTGTATTTATTTCTTTGTTTCAGTTTGAGTTCCCAAATTGTTTGGAGTTTGACTTGCCTCCTAACAGACACATTTGGTAATGGTAAAATAAATTAGAGTGCTTTTATTTTTCAGGTACAACGTGTGTATCATGGCTTATGGGCAAACTGGAAGTGGGAAAACATACACAATGTTGGGACCACAGTTAGAGGGGGACTTAGCATTCTCCACAGAAGAGGAATCAGAACTTGGAATTATTCCTCGAGCTACCCAAGAAGTGTTCAGGTAAAAACTAAGTAAAGGCTTGTTGTCAGTGGCAGTCACTTTAAACTGTATAGAAAGGATGAAATAATGTTTGTAATGTATTTATCATTACACATTTCAGCTTCACAATGATTGATATTTATAGCTTCTCTGACCACCATTTGATATTTGAGTTTTTATATAGATTTCTAGTCTCTCTCTTGCTTAATCTGATTTTCTAAGACAATAAGATTATGCAGTCTGTGTGTTGTCTGTCCATCTGTCTTTCAGACTTTTAATTAACTTCTGAAAATGTTTCGACCATAGTTGTGGGAGTCCAAAAGATAATTAAGTTCTTACAAGCTTTGTGAAAATTGACCACTGGAATATATGAAGAGGATTCAGATTAGAACCCAGTCCCAAGGAAGAAGGATAGTAGAATTTTTAACCACAATTTGGGTTTTTTTTAAGAATTCTTAGATTTTTTTTTTTTTGGTTGAACCTAATATAGGTTTGAACTGATATGCTGCTCGGTTATAATAGAAGAGCCATTAGAAGTTTTTCCAGCTAAGCCTGTTTCTTTGGGAGAAGGGTATAAGCCAAATCAAAGAAGCCATTTTGTATGAGAATAACTGTCTAACTGTAAATACTCTCCTGAATAGACAAGCCCTTAATTTATGGATTTTCTGAGGCTGTGAACAGATAACTTGTTACAGATACAGTTTACCATCTCTATTCATTGCTTGCACTCTGCCAGATTTTATACACTCAGCTCTGGATGCAATAACTGCCAGCAGAGAAATGGTATTAAAAAAATCCTGAGGCAGGAGGGTAGTGAAGAAAAACAAGCTGGCACAACTGTTTGGAAAATTAAGTTCTATTTACTTTTTCATGTATAATTTAACTATATGCTACGATTCTTTATCTTAACATAGCATATGGATGAGACAAAGCCACGGCTGCAGATACTTAATAAACACTTTTATCAGATTGTAATTATATTACAATTAAAGACTAGATCTTTATTTACAGGTTGTTCACTTGGTGTTTAGCTTCAACATTTTTTTCCTTTTTCTTCAATATTTTTTCTTATTTTTATTCTCCAGGCTTATTTCAGAAAAGCCGCCGGGAAGTTACTGGGTTGAGGTTTCTGTTGTAGAAGTGTATAATAATGAAATTTTTGATCTTCTGGCCAAAGACAGTTATGGAAAAGTACTTGGCATCAGACGTGATGTTGTCACAACCAGAGAAGGAAAGAGCGACGTTCCATTGCTTACGCACGAGTAAGTGCAGGGCTTGGGCCTTACCATCCACACCTGATATGCTGGTAATGCAGTGTGTAGCTGTCACAAAATTGCACTAAAAGCACCAGATCACTTCTAAACAATGAGTACTTACCACATGCAAAAGAACACTTCTGTTTCTGTTAGCTCAGTCTATTAGACTGCAGTTGGCTGCAAATGTCAAAATACTTCCAGAAATAACTGTACAATTAGTATGGGTTGTACTCCTGTGTTAAGTGCATTCCACTCAGAATACCTGAAGATTGCTCCATATTTTGGTGTTGCTGGATCTATGGCATCTTGTCAGCTGTAGAAAAAGAAGGGATAATCTAGTCACAAAGCACTTGCCATTCAGTCTTACTAAATTATAAAATTTACAGATTATAATAGAAATTTATGTACTATTTGTAAATTTTTAAGCAGTTGTAGGGTGTTAGCTTTCTCTACATGCATTGGAGTTTAAAAAAACTAGAAAGAATAAGATTTTAAGTGATCTTTTAATACAAATACCCATCTTACTACTGCTTAATGTTCTGTTTTCATAACTGGAGGCATTAAAGTTGGAATTGTTGTTGGTATTTGAACCAGTAGTTCTTGAAAATCAAGGTTCTTCAAACTAAAAGCTAAGAAGCAGTGAAGCTTCTAACCATTCACTTCTAAGATGTTTACCTTCCCTACATTGGTGTACGCTAAGTTTGATCCTTATTTACACAACTTGACAGTGTAGGGAGAGCTAGAGTATTTACAGCTATACTTACTTTAAAGCCTTCTTTTACTTACTAAGCATTACAAAGTCTTGTTCTATTACTCATGGGAATGGTTCTTGGCATTACGTAAGTGTGGTGTTATAAATTGTGTTATATATAAAACACTTACCTTGGGTAATTAGATGTTAAAAATCTTGTGCTCATAAAACTCCATCCATTAACAAGAGGGAATCTGTTTCAGATGCTTTATTTTAGTAATGGCTGTGTTGTTTATCATAATATGACCTGAGTGGGAAGGGACCCACAAGATCGTTGAGCCCAACTTCTGTCCCTGCACAGGATGGCCCCAAGAATCACTATTCCAGTGCCTGACCACCCTCTGGGTGGAGAACCTTTTCCTAATATCCACTGTAAACCCTCCCTGACACAGCTTCATGCCATTCCCTCGGGTCACCAGAGAGGAGATTGGTTCTTGCCTCTCTGCTTCCCCTCACAAGTAAGTTGTAGACTGCAATGAGGCCTCTCCTCTTTTCCAGGCTGAGCAGACCAAGTGATCTCAGCCACTCTCTCATATGGCTTCCCCTCTAGGCCTTTCACCATTTTTGTGGCCTTTCTTTGGGCCTTATGGTAGTAGTACCAAGATTAGCATGAAAAAAAATTAGGACAAGCAGTACTAGTGGCACCAGAGAGGTGATGGTACCCAGTGGAATTAAACTGGGCATCTCTCTGTGAGCACCCAGCACAAGAACAGATTCCAGAAGGGAGCATTTCTGCTTGTGCATTACAGAGAGATCTAGAAACATTCAAACATGCCCTGCTCCTTGAGTAAATGTTTATGAAAAGAAACATCTTGCTCTATTGAAATGCTTAGAACAGCATTATAGTTTTCTTTGTTTCTGGGGGAAATGTGATGTTTTTCTTCACTTCTCTATAATAATTCTTGTCATGCCCTAATCTCTACTTTTCCAAGGGGAATTAGCAGTCAGATATGAAATGCATCCCTCTCCCATGCCAATTAAAATAAAGTGCACTCTCAGTGGAAATAATTTTGTCTTGTGGGACTTAGTCACATAAGCAGACCAGTAGTTGTTTGTTTATGTGAGTTTATGCTATTGCCAGCAAGCCTTGATAAAAATACAAGAATGTACTGGAGGATTGCACAAACATACTTTTATTTTACCTAGTGATACACATTTATTAATTTATGCTAACAATTTTAATTGCTTATAGAAAAGTGGGACCCGAGAGAATGTCAAGTAGTTTTCTTTACCATAGGAGCTCCTTTCTTTCTAGGAAACAATATGCACTACAATATTCTAGGAAGGATTAACATTTGTATCTGGAGTATGCCTGCTCTTTGGTCTTGAGGAGGTTAAATACGATTTCCATAGAAATTCTGCAAGCTTGATTGCCCTCTGCATGCTCCATAAGAACATGGAATGAATTAAAAGTAACTGGTGCTTGAAGTGATGAATCCTTTTTCCCTCTCTGACTCTATTACACTGACTGGTGGGTTTCTCTCTGTCTCTATTCTTGGATTTCCCCAATGTGACTCTACTCCAACTTTTAGTATCTAGGTAAGGCTCTGCTGTCAAGGGAATGAAAAGCTCCAGAACAGGCTGGGAGCAGAACTTAACCCGTGTGTGCTGAATCTTTCTTGAAAGAGCTAATCTTTTCTTTTGACTAGACAGCAAAGGAACCACATGACTTAGGAAATGAAGATGAGTGCATGTAGTGGGCATGATGGGAGTTGAACTTTTCCTGTTTCATCAAAACCTCCAAGTAGTTTTTAAGTATGGTATTTGAGTAACTAAGATGCTGGCCTTGTATGTTTTTATTCCTGAAAAATGCCTTTTCCATTTCCCAAGGGAGCTTTGCATAGTTAGTGGGTGATCCATCTCTTTTCATATGTTTTGGGGAGGGGAGAGGTGAAAAGCAGTGGGACTTGTGCCATAGAGACAAAAAATAGAAGCTGTAACAAGGTTTCATTTGTCCTTCTAGTTAATAAAATGGCTGCTCTATTTATTTCTGTAAACTTTAATTTATGGTAAAGAAATCTGGTGCCTTGAGCTAAAACTCTTAAAAGCTACTTATCTCAATCAGTTAATAATAAATTCTAATGCAAATATACTTAAAAATATGGACTTGTATCTCAATTACAATGCAAGCAGTGAAAAAAGTCCAATTCATAAACAGGTTATATTAATAATTACACAGAAAGGTTAATAAGAAAAAGCAAACCCAAACAAAGTAAGGGAACCATTGAATGAGGCCACCCAGCTGCCTGAAATCTAAAGTAAACAGCTGGTGCTTTGAATAAAAACACATACTCATTTATGATAATATTTCATCTAGAATATATTGGCCTGCTGGGTCTTGTTGGCTTCTCCATATATCTATTAAAGTACAGTAGTCTCTTTCCTGCTAACATGTTCATCTTACTGAATCACAAAAACCTCAGTCTCTTTCTTCTTTTATAGCTTGGTTGACTTTGGAGAACATTCAGCATCAAATTTTTAACCTAACCACAACAGGACTTCTCTTTGTAGAATCTGGTCTGGAACGTGCGGCACATAGAGAATGATGAAGTTGTAAAGATTATACTAAAATATTATTTCTGTCAGTCCTGCTGAGGAGCTTCTGTGCCAAGCGCGCAGCACTGGGCTGGGGATGTTGCTTACCTTCGAAGCAGTAGGTGACCAGCACCACAGCACGCCCTGAGGCCCGTCTTCCTCGGCAAATGCAGGGAAGGGCTCGGAGCACTCACCACTTGCCAGTGCACAGCAGCAGCTTGCAGAAGCTGACAGCACGGTGCTGCATCCTAGCCAAGGCTGCTTCCCAGTCAGGCCATCCAGTCCTGGCTGAGCAGCCACTGGAAGATGCAGTTCAAGACTTGGGAAGGCAGGATGTGTGCCTCCTTGGATGTGAGGCAATAGTCGGGTCACCCCAGTGTGAGGCTCTGACTGTAGGAACTACAGCCTCTGCTTCCCTGCTGGTGCCAGGTCAAACAAGCAGGGAGATATCCTCAGTGGATGCCCAGAGATAGAGGTGCCACAGTGGAGGCTGGCATGTGAGACTCTGGATTCATAGGAGAAGTCTCTAGTGATGGTTTACCTCGTGCAGCTCTGGATACACAGGGAACTGCTTTTAGGTGGCTGCTTCTCCTAAGTGCCTATAAATATGGTATGGCCAAGTGCTTTTCTGTTCTTCAGATGCCCTTGCTTTATTTTTTGAGGAAATTGTTCTAGTTGGGTGTAGTTTGTTTTCTTTTGTTCTTCTATCTCTAAACTCTTCAAGTATGGCTCTTAGCACAAAATAAATTTGTGCCTGGAGTGACTTCTACTGAAATCAGCCAAATCTAAGTCATGAAGACCTTGCCTTTTATCGCATGCTTGCTTTCGCTGACTGCAGCGTTGTGGAACCAAACCTGTGACCTGTCATGAGAGTTGTTAATGGCTCTGCTGTTAGAGAGCATTCAGTAACCAGGCTATGATACCCTGTCGTAATTTATACCCCACTTAAAAACCATTGTTTAGGAGCTGTACTCTGAATGATGGTTGAAGAAGGCAACACAGTGAAAGAAAAGGGTAGGCAGTCTTATCTCATTTGTTTTAAACATTGCAAAGCTAGGGAAAATCATAGTGGTTTTTGTTCTTTACCTAACAAGTTTATTTCACTTTAAGTGTTTATTTCACTGTATGTGTTTGGTCTTTGCCCTTCAATTGATCATATTTGCAGTACTTCCTTTAACTGGAAAAGAAAACAGATAGTATGAGATAAATGGTCTCTCGAAACTTAATGCCTACCAATTTTGACATTGTGCTCATTGAACAGTGGAATTGAACTTTTTTCCAGGGATTCTGGATTTAATTCCAAATGTGAAATGTGCTTTCCGGAGGCCCAGATAAATTTTGGAGGGGGGCTGCCTAATTCTGTACCTAAGAAAATGAGCTACCTTAGCATAAATTGAACAAATTCACTTCTGTAAGGTCAGAGATTCCTGCAATGTCTAAACCTGTGTCTTTTCTTCCAAGTGTGGAAATGTAGAAATTTCAGTTGCTTCAAGAGCTGAGCACAGTGCATATGGACCTACAAGGCTGACAGGCCACTTCTGCAGAAGGACTGTATCACAGCTTTTGTCTCGAATTTTCATCTTTATCCCACCTGAAAAAGTCTATATACAGTTGTTTGTACAGCTCAAAACTGAGATTAGTATAAGGAGAATAGCAGGGAAGTGGAAAGGCTGAGATTCTCATTCAAGTTGTCAGCTTTCTTGTGTGATTTTTCCTGCGAGTCAGTTAAATATCCTTTCTGTTTCTTTACTTCTTAGGACTGTTGAAAATGCATCTGAGTTTTTGCACCTAGTCAACAGAGGCCTACAGCTGAGAGTCAGGCACCCAACACTGGTGCATGCTCATTCCTCTCGTTCTCATCTAGTAGTGACATTGACCATAACCACAGTTGTCTTTGGAGATAACTTTGGTAAGTAGGATGTTACTAAAATACATCAAGCCAGTTGTTTCTAGAAAAACCATCTGTGGAGTCTGAGATATTCATACTGCTTTTTCTTCCTTTTTCCAATGTTTGATACAGTCCCTCAGTTCTTTTCCATTTTTCTAACTTCTATGTACCTTCTTAAATAACAGGCCACTCTGATATTTGAATGCTACTGAAACTTTCAGTTTTGTAAAAACATTGCATTTTTCTTTAATGTCTTGACTTAGTTGTTGAAGTTCTATCACATGAAGCAACTAATGAATAAATGTTATCAGAAAGTTTTAAGATAATGTAGTCATAAGATAGTTTAGATCTCAATAAGATATATACTCAAATAAAGTAGTTAAATCACTTAGAATTAATAATTACATATCATACAAAGTTTGTGGTAAAGCTAACCATGCATTTTAGGGATCATCATATGCTTTTTTTACCCTCTGCCTTGCAAAAATGTCCTTTAAATTCAGAGGCTCTTGAACTGTTAATAATAGGCCACTGTATGAAAAGACAATATAGTTGTCTTATTTATTATGGCAACATCTGTATTTCTACTCTTCACTTCTGCCCCAAGACTTACCAGTTTATTGGTTTAGGAACAACTTCCTTTTGGGGCTCTTGGGGGTAACTTTGTTTTCTTTTGCTCACCTTATAATTAGCGTCTCTGCTTCCAGTGCTGTGGTCCTTCTCCTTCATACTCTGCAACAATAGGATTTTAGCAAGTGGAAATATTTAACATTTTTTCCCTTAGATTGCTATCAGAAATTAAACCAAGAGTATCAGCAAAGCAGAACAAACAGTGCCCTCACTTACCTATGGGCCTTGCCAAAAGACACAGTTACCTCACAAGTTGCAGCTCCAGCATTCCCAATGTTAGCTCTAGCTAGCTCCAGACTCTTGTCAATCAGACTGATGTTACTTTTCAAAACTCAGTGTTTGCACCATTAGCACAGCAGCCATCTTGTCTAGGCCAGAATTCCCTTTGCCACTCCTAAGTGCAGTCACTCCACCATGCCATGTTGCCTGGCAACAAACTCCGTACAAATGACTAATTTTTTTTGAATGCAAACTCAGGCTTTTGACTCACAGCACATGGATGAAGATGTGTACTGCAGGGGAACAGAGCAGCACTGCAATTGGGACCTCACTGCAGCAGTGTGACAGCACTTTCTGTCTTGTTTAAAAGGAAAAGATCCTGATTTAAAAGCCAGGTGCAATTGTCAAATATGTCAACACCAGATATCTAAGTCAGTAAATAAAAAGCTGTAAAGTCTGTGATGAGCTCTACACCTAAAGCCAGGGTTGGCAAGCCAGCACTTTTTCAGGTTTGATTAAGGTATTTTAGCATTTTTATCAGTATTATCTGTTGTTTGAGGAGAGCTGTTTCTTAATTTCATTGTCTAAAACTGAAGAGGAGTGGGAGCACTTAGTTTGACAGTGTATGGCCTGAAGCCATTTATTCTGTGTAAACCAACACAGCTGCTCTGTCTACACTGTGAAGAGCTAGCTTGGGGTTTAGCAGCAGCCCACTTGGAGAAGTGGAGTTTTGCAATGCAAGTCAGTCTGCTCCTTACTGGAAACCTGGGAACTTTGTACTATTCCAGCTAGAACTCTTCAAGCACCCAGGAAGTTCTGTTGTCTCTATGACCTGTAGCAGTGTATGTGCTTTTATTCTTTTTTCTTTCAGAGAGAGAAAGAAAGAGATGGATGAAAACCTACTAAGAACACTAAGTAAAAAACAAAACTGCTTTGGGACATCCCTTTTGCATATATTCCTGCTAAGCTAATGTGAAAGCAGCTTTCCCAGAGAACCTGTCTTCCTTCCCAGCAGAGAGTGAAAGCCAGATGCTTCTGCTGAGGAAGAGGAAGTATAGTAGTAGATAACCAGCCTGACTAAGTGGGAATAATACTATTGAGGCTAATAGCTCAGCATGTGGAGATCCAGCAGTGGGATATGAAGGCTGAAGGAAATCTAGGGGAGACAGCAGCAAAAGACCAAATAGAAAAGGCAGGATGACAGTTTTTTGGGGGTTTTTTTGCCAGAGCACTGGCAGGTGATGATTCAAATACATAGAACCAGTTTTCAGAGCCTACTGCTCCTGAACATCCAAAATCTCACTTTGGTTGCAGTCAGTCTAAAACTTGAAAAAAATGTCTCTTTAAAGTCCTTACTGGACTCCTGTTTCTTGTTTTCCACACTGATGTGTGAACAATGGGGATATTGGATACAACACAACCTACACCAAAGCTTGTACAATTGGTTTGATGACTAAAACCTTAAATAAGATAGAAAAAGTCATTCAACCCGCCTGTGCCATGAATTCTGACTTGTGCAGTGTTTCTGTTAGATTAACCTGAAGCAGCAGATACTGTACATCCCCTACTGATGCTGCATTTTTTCCCCATCTCAATTTTCAGTGTCAGTGAGAAGCTGTCATTGGTTTTTTTTTCCCATTAACCAGGTACTTTATGGGAAGATGAACAAACCAGTCAGAGACTAAATAAAGAGGTTTCCTGTACCTTTCCACAAAAAATGAGAGACAATAAATCCACCTCTTCTTCCAGAGCCTCTTCACCAGTGCAACTTGAAGCAATTGAGAAAATGAAGCAAGTCAAAACTAGACTGCAGCTGGTGGACCTGGCTGGTAGTGAGTGTGTCGGTAAGCGAACGCGTCTGCTTATGGGCATGGATCCTCCTGGCTCTAGGTTACAACAGCTGTCTTAGTTCTTCATGCAGCGATACATGCTACCCTGCTCTCACACAGGGGTGGTTTGAACCCACAGATCCTGGCATAAACAAAAGTTTGAGGTCCGATTGTTCCAGTTTTACACTGGTATAGTTTAACTTAAAATATGACTGCATAAACGTGATATAAGCCCAGGACGGTTACCCATATCATAGATACATTATTTGTTCAGATTGGTTTTATTAGGCCTGTTTTTCTACTCTGAAAACTAGCATGTCTTTGTACAGAAATGTTTAAAGGGCATAAATTATTTAAATATTACAAATATCTGTAATAATTGATATCACCATGTGTGGATTTTTCTGCCTTATTGTGGAAAAAGTCTTGGAGGAAATTAGTGTTGAAAAGATAATATTGTTTTCATTGTTTCTTCAAAGCATTTTCCTCCTGCCTCCTCTATGCACACAATAATTTCAAAAACCTGATTATTTCCTAAAGGACAAGCTTTCTTACCAAGAAAAACCATGCAGCCAAATGTATCATTCCAGAAATAATGTTTTGAAAAGTGAACCAGTATTATGAAAGAGTCTTTTACTTTACTGCCAAGAATTCTTGCTGTTGCTCACTGTTAAACTTTTGTTCTACAGAGAAACCTAATATAATACATTATTTTTTCATTTGCTCTAAATGCTGAAAACATGTAATTGAGCAACAGGGTGTGTGTTTGTTCTCTCAGTTAAACCAGCACAAACATTTCCTTGGTTTGGGGCTCGGCAGGACAGATCCTCCAGTGAAGCCAGAAGAGCTGTGCTCACATTAGTGTTAGATGTGGCCCAGCACATGCAGCAGACTGACCTCTGCCATCAGCTGTGCTGGTGGACTAAAAGTGAGGGCAGCTCATAATTGTTTTAAAATGTGGGCAAATCTAAGTGAGCAGCAGTATGTCAGGCTTCTCACACACTTCAGCACCCTATCCTGTTGGTTCTACAGCCATCCCAGGTCATTTGCAGCATTTACAAGCCTAAGTGGTCTCTTTTTACCAAAGTAGGTTTCAGTTTGAAAACTCAGCTAAATACTTTGTGAAAGTTCATCTTACCAAATGTAGATAATCAGCAGTTTAAACATGTACTTCCCTATTTGCAGTTTTCTGTTTTAGGGCAGTATCTGTTGTCCCAGGAGTCTACTTTTCCTTGATATAAAAGAAGCCTGGGGATGGCTGTATACATGACACCAGTAAAGTTTGCCTGAGATTCATCCTATCTTGGATTATTTTACACCCTCTGGCAGGGTCTTCCAAACTGTTTTGCTCTGTGTCTCTCTGACAAGAGACTCTACCACTCCAACCTCATCTTCTCCCAGAGTCTCAGTTCTCCAGCCCTCACTGTCTGGACTTCTGGGATTTTGCTGTTACTGTGTCTTTCCACATTTCCCTCTTGAACTCCTCATTTGCTCTCCCAGTTTGGAAAATGCTGGCCTAAGGGGAAAACAAGATCTCCAGGCACACCCTGTACCTGCCTAAAGGTGGGAGAGTAGGCAGTGGAGGAAGCTGTTGGCCCCATCTGATGATCACACTACCATCAGCTCTGCCTGATGTGGATCATGTGCTCTGGGTAAGGAGAAGTGATTGCAGGTGCATCTGTACCTCACCCACTGTCCTGAAGAAAGCTTGAATTTGAATAATGTTAAATGCTAATAACAAATTTCTCTTCCCCAAATGGCAGAGGTAAGGACAAGAGGATTGAATTACTCTTGACTGCACACTCATCCAGACTGATCAGAGTTGATGTTGCAGCACCTCTTTGAATTGGTGCAATGTATTTCATGGACCAAACCTTTTCCAGTTGCTCAGGAGCAGCATAGCTACATACAGCCATGTCGGGTGGGTGGTAGAAGGACATCATTTTCCTTTATCCATTTCCTTACAAATCATGCCATAAAACACCACCTCACAGGTTTTGGTGAATACAAACTCTTCACGTTTGTGGCTGTTGTACAGTTTTGTTTCTGCAGCTTATGCCATCAATGCCTCTCCTCTTTTTCCTAAGGGATACAGATGGGGCAGTTAACTATTATACAAAATGTGGAACAAATCAGGCTTACCTCTGGAGACATTATGGACTGGTGTTTTCAAAAGCAGTGTTGTCTTGTCTGATCTTAGGGTGTTCCTGCTTTCTTGGTTCCTTGTTCTTAATACATTTGGAGCCAAAATACATTGTACAGCTGTAGACATCAACTTTAACATGAGATGCTTTGGACCATCTGTAGACACTGAGTCTTTAACCTTTTGTCCACATTACAGTTTTGAAACAGCTTTGCTTAGTGTCTTTTCCTACATTGTACCAGGAATGTCTGGAGTGACAGGGGCAGCACTGAGAGAGACATCCTTTATTAACCGCAGCTTGTCTGCCCTGGCCGACGTTCTGGGAGCAATAGCAGAGCAGCGAGCTCACGTCCCATATCGCAACAGCAAACTGACACATCTGCTTCAGGACTCTGTAGGTGAGGACTTATTCTGACTTCTCTTTAACAACAGAGATTTCTTCTCCTAATTTCCCCCTGCCTTTGTTGTGTAAAACTAGAGGGTGATCTTGTACTCCTCACTTGTATGTAGCCTCTGTTCTCAAGACTCGGGCTCTGGAGCAATGTGAGTACACAGTGAGACTTCTGAATTCCTGAATATGGCTAAACCTTGCTGTTCCCAAGGTTCAGTTGAGGAACAACATCTCAGTAGGATCATGTAAAGGGTAAAAATTGCATTTCACTGGTGTTTCATGTCAGGTACACGTTAAAAGTTAGAATTCAATCTTTATTACTACAGGGTATAATCACATACTTGCACATTCCTTAACATTGTGCCCTGTAGTAGCGAGACAAAGGAGGAGGCACAGCACATGGCACTGTGCTACAACTTCTTTTTGTGATTGGGTCACTTCCTCTTCTTTAGCTCCTCATCTATGCAGAAGCAGTTTTACAGCAAGCATTATTCCTGCAGTGATGTCAGATTTGTGTCCATGTGAACAGTACATTAATCCATTTTTCTTCAGCCAGAAAATTTTAGCCCCTTATGCTTTTAGTCTCCAGTTCAGGACATTGACAGTGAATGAGGTAACAGTACTTCAGAGTTTCTGAAATACTATTAATTTTTGCTTAAGCTTTGATTTTCACTTAGTACTAGAGTTCCTACTGTGAAAAGGGAAAGCCAAGAAGAGGAGTGAGTTTAGGAACTATGCTGTTTGGGTGCTGAGCCTGGTTATAGCCATGCCTTTTGTATGGCTTAGGTGAACTGTTGAAAATGGCAGTTTCCTCCTTTGTTTAATCATTCTCTGTAAGCTTCTGTTTTGTTTTATTGTCACACAAGCCATTTTACCATTACCCCAAATTTACAAACATTTGACAAAACTCAAGTGCCCAGACCCATAACATAGGCAGTGATTAACCAATGGAACTAAAAGGGGGAAAAAAATCTACATTAGAGATTGTGAACGCATGGGGCAAATACGATATTGTTAGATATAGACACCCGAGCTGTCTGTTTTCAACAGCTCTCTTCAGGAGCATAAAAGCCCTCTTCTGCTTCATAAAAGCAATGGTAACCTACACTCACTGTTGTGTAGATCAGTACCTTACCAGTGTATAACTTACCAAAATAATGAGGTAAGTATGTTTTGTCTTTTCCCTGCTTTTAGGAGGTGATGCTAAGCTGTTGGTGATGCTGTGCATCTCTCCTGGCCAGAAGTACTTAACAGAATCAATGCAGTCTCTGGGATTTGGAACTCGTGCTCGGCAAGTTCAGAGAGGACAAGTCAAGAAAAAAAATTTCCCAGTGCCGAGTAAAGCAAAATAAAACCCAAGACTCCTGTGGATTAAAGTATCATTAATGAGTTCCTCAGACTGAAATGTATATTGTTGTCCTTAAGCCATTCTTTTAGATATCAACTGCCAGATAAAATAAACAATCCTCAACATGGCATTAGTAAGCAATAAACTTGCTAATAATGTTCTTGCTCCAGAGATAATAGTAAGTATCGACAACAGTTATCAACCGTGGTGGAGTGGCAGAGAAATAAATTGGGCTTTAAGACATGGCTTTGGTGATATGTTTCCTTAGGGCATGTAGAACTAAGTCAACAGAGTCCTGATTTAGGATGGTTCACTTCTGAAAGGCCAAGGGTGGATTCTGTTTTCTCAGTAGAAGTCAGGAGTCTAAATATCATTCCAGTACTTCAAAGCAGCAAGCGCAATACTTCCTCCCAGCCTGGAGTAAAATGAGACATCATTTTGGATTGCTCATCTGTCTAGCATGGATGGGGTCATTCCTAATGCACTATCAACAGGTAGGAGTGTAAAGGAACACAGCAGCTGTACTGAATAGAGTTTTGTTCTCAGGTTTTAGGTAGGAAATAGTGGCATTAGTAATACGGAGAAAAATGAGTAAGGCAGTATCTGTTATCCCTCTGGAATGTAGCTCAGAAAGCAAATGAGGGATTACACACATTTTTGAAAACACATTTAGGTTAAATGGTTGGAATGAATCCCAGCTCTGCTGAGTTCACTAAACCCACAGCTTTGCCTGTTTGGGGGTATTTTTGCTCCATGAGTGCTGAAAGACCCAGAACTACAAATCCTAATGGGACCCAACTTGTACAACTGTTCTAGTAGTCTGGCCTTTGTTTCACTTGCTTTTCTGAAGCAAGTTAAACACATCACAACCTTGAAAGCCTTGCCTGCAGATTAAAAAAGGATAACCACACACATAAAGCACCAAACAGCTTCTTGTGATATGCTATTTGTCATCTACAAGAGGCTTCACCCTTTTACACCACTGCTGACACAACATCATGCACCATTTGTGAATGAAGTCACACTGGGAGAAGTTTAAGCAATGTTAGAGATGAGAAGTGGGTCCAAGATGAGCAGCTCGGTTCAAGTAACATCTGCTGTGTTTTATGCACTACAGTATTGCTCAGCAGAGACCTCAAGATTCACCCTTAATTTTTTTCACCAGCAAGTACTCTGCCCCTAGACTGGGAGAGAGGTCATAGTTAGGTCACTTCAAGAAGGCTAAAATTGCAGTGGCCTACCCCAAAGGCTGGAGTTTATAGTACTCCGAGTCACTTAACCTTCATAAGCATAAATATTTATCCAGAGATTATGTAGCATACTATTATTGGAATTTCACCCTTGAATGTATAACAGCTGCTGTGCTGCTTGCAGTGCACTGGTGCTCAGAGCATTAGTATCCAACCAGAGAGCTGTAATAACACTTGCTTTCCTAAATAAATAATGTCATGAAGGTAAAAAATGCCTTAACTTCACCTGACTCCAGCAGTAACAGAGGGCTAGGGAAAAAAAATTTGGTCACAGGAACTGATGAAGCTGAGTGGTCAGTAAAGCAATCTCAGGTGAGAAAGTGTCAGTGAGGAGTGCTAGCCTGGTAAATGAAATGCAGGAGGCAGCTTCAAGCTCACCTTACTCTCTGGACAGCTGGGCTACTAAAGCAGCCTGGATTACAGCTCAAAGCAAGGGTAAGTAACAAGGGCTAGCTGATGCCACCAGCATCCTTACAAGTACTTCAAGTATTTTAAGGATTTGACGTTTCCAGGTGTTACACAGAAATGCAACTTGTCATGCTCTGTGCTTTCTGAAAAACTGTTTTTCAAAATTTTGCATTTATTTACAATCTTTGTGGTAGGAGAAAAGCAGCAATACTTACTAATAAAGCAAAGAAATAAAAGCCTCAAGTATGAGCAGATACCAAAAGGTTAAGTTTCTACATTAACTCTGCCAAACTGAGAGTATGCAGCATTCCCTATTCCTGTTTTCCTTGTCAGCATAGCATATCATTCACTGTTTGACCCGCACAGCGAAGTGTACGGGATACACAGGGCAGCAAGGTTAACATTTTATTCTAAGAACCTTCAGGTTTGGAATTTCCTGGGTTGTAGAGATGTGATTGCTCAATCCCAGTGTCAGATGGGAAGAAGGGTAAAAGCCGTAAGGGTGAAATGGCTTTACTCCCACATTTAAGCTGAATTGTCTTCTGTCCCAAGAGTCACTCAGACCTGCCAAAGGAGGATATTCAGACATGTAACTGATGTCTTGGGGAGCAAGGAAAACAGCATGTGCAAGGCCCTGTACTTCTCTGCTGTAATTTTTCAGTGTATAGATCTTTCATGCTTTGAAATTACATCTATTTTAGAAAAGCAAATGTGACAGATATTCACAGAGCTGACCTTAAGGTTTCCTTAGTTAACTAAAACCCATCCTGATAAACCAGTCCTCACCATCTTGGCACTGTAAAGCTGAAACATACCAACACTGGGAGAAAGAAATAAAGATATTTGAAAGTGTTATAAAATATTGAGGGCAGGGGCACAAGCAAATGAGAGTAAAAACAACATAAATCAGGAGAAGATCCTTTCAGTGAAGTCTAGGAGCACATAATGCAGCATTCAGCTGGTGTCTTAGTGCTCTGAAGCGAGAGCACTCTCAATCCTGCTCTACCTCCTGCCTGCTCAGAGAAGTCACTGGGTCATTTTTTCAGAATGCTGCTCAGTACAGAGGGGTGCTCTTTCCTATCCGTGGTCCACATGCCTTGGTGGCAGTCAACACGTTAACCTTCCACTGCTGGGCTCTCACTGTCCTCCCCTGGGTCACGACTTTCTCCTGTGACCGTTCAGTCAGTGCTCAGCCACGTCACACCTTCCACTGTCCCCTGGCTGGCTGCAGGAAATAGGCTCACATCCACATGGTGATGGCAAGGCACCACAAACGCCAGCTATCCATGGAACTGGCCTTCAGGTGCTCCTCTTGAATTTATGCTGCTGCCCTCATCCTGCAGAGGAGCTGAGCTAATAATTTTGCAACAGTAGCCAGAAGTCTCCAGCTCTTCCTCAAAGAGCCTACCTATTACAGAAACCACAGCAAACCCAGGAGAATTTGCTCTCATGAATACTTCAGTACTCAGCATCCTGGTCTAGTATCCAGCTGGCCAAGGAGCCAGTGGTGTGAAGCCTGACCAGCACAGCACCTGCCTGGAAGGCCCAGGTCTCACAGGCATGAGGATGTACCCCAGAGCACCTTATTTAACAGTGGAAGCTGCTTCCACACTCCAAGCACCCCTTGCCCTGGCACCCTACTCACACATCTTCTAAGCCATAGGCCGAGCACCCTCCCAGAAAGCAGAACATTGGGGTGCAGTTCAAAGACAAATGTTTGAGTTCCTGTCTCTCCCGGCACATGTGAATGCTCTGACTTGTAGGGCATCCAGCAGATCTGGGGATGGGGCAAGGGAAATGGGACTCTGCCAGATCAATCCCCGAGTCCTAATAGCAGCAAGTGCTTGTCTAAGGCAATATGCACAGATATATGTACACACAGACCCACACAACGTTAGCAGAAGTCTAGACTTAACTAGAATCACACAATAACTTTCAAAGTCCAAAATTTGGCCCAAAAGTACAGTCTGGTGCCCACATTTCTCTGTGGATTTATCATTACAGATGGAATTTATCAACTGCAGTTGGTGGTTCACCTTGCAGCCAAAGGAAAGGGATTAACAGGATAGATTCACTATCAGCACACCTCTGCCTTCCCAGTCTAGCAAGGGAGTCCAGGCAAAGGGCTTAGAGCCCCAACTCTCAGTTTGCCACAGCCAGAGAAACTGATCACTCAAGGACCTAGTCTTGAAGAACATACAACTGCTGTGGAGGTTTTTCACTTATTTTTCTCAACCTTGATCCCTACTATACCTGCCCAGCTCTGCAGTCCTGTCCAACATGTGTCTTTCAGCCTTTGCACATCTGTCCCCAGCTCACCTGCAGCACCCGGCTTTCTGAACTGGGGAAGGCAGCATGCAATGAGGCAGAGCAGATCATATGGCACAGGAGGTCCCCATCAGCTCTCTCTGAAGATGTTTTACTCGGCACCTGCAAGGAACATCTTTGCGTGGGGCAGTTTACCAATTTTTAGCTTTGAGTACCAAACTCACACTGCAGTTCACAGCACTCTGCACCCCCTCCAGACAAGCCTTTAATCTTCCTCATCACCTAGGAACACTCTTATCACCAGTGCCCAAGAAAGCACTGTGATCCACAATTGCTTAAGAGTGTTGCATCTCATCATGCGGTTAAAAAAAATAGTAATTAAACCAGCCAGTGCCTTTTGCCTGCTCTTAAACAAAACCTTGACCTATGCTGACGTTTGAAAATTATATATTTAATTTCCATGTGGCTTCATGACTTGGCAGTAGCAATACCACAAAGAGAGGCTGCTCTTGGTTTTAGCCAGGCTAGAGAAACCATAATCAGCATTGGAAGATTGACAAAAATGTTTAATTTGTTATTAAATTGCTGATTCCATTTTATGAAGCACTTTTCCAAACCTTTGCAAAATGCAAAGAACAGGCAGAATGAAAAGGTTATTGGAAAAGGCTTTTGGCTCCTGCTATGAAGAAGCAGTTACAAGCTCATGGGTTTGCAGGTCCCTTCCAACCAGAGGAAGATGCAGCAGCATCTGCTCATGTAGGAGCAAACATGCCCAGAGTGCAGGAATGCCAAAGGTTCTGCAGTCTTTCAAAAAACCGACTTGGCATTTCAACAAGGATATTAATCACAGCCCCAACCAAATCAAAATGCCACACACCATACAATGGAGGGCACAGGGGGATCTAATCGAAGGGCATGGGTGAGGGGAAATACTACCTACAATAATTTTTGCCTTCTCTTACATCCATTCTTATCAAACCAGGTTTTATCTTGCAGCACATATTCATTTCATTTATTCAATTTATTCATTATTTCATTTATTTTTAAAAAATCTAAGATTAAATTTGAGCCATCTTAAAATCATTCAAGTATCTCAGGAGATTAACATATTTTATCCACAGACTTGCAGGCCTAAAGTTTCACCTCTGTTCATTTCCCTGAGGAACCTCAGTTAAGTCAAATTATCACCTCTTGTTTTTCCAGCTCGTATGGCTTCATGTTTGCAAGTATCTCCTTCAACAAGTATCCCCTCTTACTCTTTTTCTGTTACATGAAATTACTATCCTGGTTGGGATGAGTCAGTGCCCAGCTGTTCACTTACAGGCAAGCACCAGAAGGAGTGGTTTTCCTTTTCATTTTCCTCTGGACTTTACTAATTAGTTGCATCCCTCTTCTAAATAAAACAAGACAAAACAAATAAGCCCAAAACACCACCAACAAAAAAAAACCCCACCCCACTATTATATAAAGTTTTGGAAGCCACACCAGAAGCTTTGAAGTTCCAAGAGACAGAAGATGATAGCTACTCCTTCACTTCAGATGTCTGGGTTTTTTGCAGCGTGAGCCTCCTCCACCTCCTTCTGAGCATGCACAAACACCCAGACTCTGCCCACTACATGCTCTGAGCTGGCATTTTGAATTACACAAGATCCTGGGTAACCACACAATTCAGAAATGGGAGCATTTTTCAGGACAGCTGACATACTAATGAGCAGTCCTTCTTTAGGCTTAGCCCTGGACCTCCAATAGTTCCAGCCCTGTGTGCTTTGGACAGGCAGCACCAATGTTCGTGTCACAATGTGCATTACACGTACTCTGATAAGTTTAATTGCATTTGAGATCCAGGTGTCTGCAGTTCACTTCTCCCGGCCCATGTCCCAGGCCCTCCCTGAGGTAGGTGGCTCAGTGTGGGATGATCCACACACTCATCCATCCATGTGCTACCTAGAAAGGAGCTGGACAAGGAGCCCATGCTGCCCCAGCTGAATCCATGGAGAACAGCTAACCATGCCTGTGTTCAGTGTCTCCTAAGGCAACCAAGCTTAGGCAGTCAGATCTGACAAGTTATTTCACAGTGTCTGACTTGTGGGAAGCACTTCCCAACAGAGACAGGACAAAGTTCACAAGAGGCACTTCAATATTGCAGTATCTAAACAGGGACACCTTACAGAGATGGCACAGAGCTCGGCCCAGAAGGACAACAACCCAGGTGTTGGGGAGGTGCCAGGCAGGGCAACAGCCACTGCCTGGGCCACATCCAATGAAGGCCATAAAGGGCATTGCACCTCTCGACAGCCCCCACTGATGCTCTCTTATGGAGAGGTGTGCCCAGCCCACTGCCCTCCCGGTCTCCATCCAGAAGAAAGGCTGACTTCCGTTCCCTTCTCAGAATCTGGTTTACCTGCTAGATTTGGCATAACACTTGCAACAGCGTGGGGCAGGATGTGACTGTGGTGCCTGAACACAAGAAGCTGTACCTGCATGTTCACCAGCACCAGCTCTTTTGTTTGCCAGTGTGAACAAGGAGAGAGCACTTCTGATGGATACATTGATGTGGGCACCACATGACTGTAAGCGACTCACAACAGCCAGTTCCAGGACATGGGATACAAGCAGTAGGCCTGCAGTTTTTCAGCACACATAGGTCTATGTTAAACCTTCTACCTTAGTCCCATAAATCCAGGTACATCAAAATGTCATAACCTTCGCAGCTGCATGTCACGAGCTCAGCTCCGGTAGCTTACAGCCGAAAGGCAGAAGAATTGGGGAATAACAAAAATGTTAAAATGTGCAGTTGCATGGCGACATGGAGCAGATAAAGATACACAAGCCACCTGCACAGGCTCAGGAAGGGCCTGTTTGCAGGCAAGTCTGGCACTGCATAAGGCAGGACCAGCTGCCTTCAGCCAGGACATCTTTTTGGAGACACCAGCTGAGCACTCAGGATCCCAACACCCCCAAATGCTCTGGGAGAGCCAGAGAGGGTTACACACCACTTGGCCAGGCATGGACAGCACACATAAGATGCCTGCAGCCAGCTGTGCTCTGGGCCACACACACAAGGTCACAGTCACAGGGCTGTGGGAATCTTGAAGGCAAGGAGACATCTCACTACAGGCACAAGAAAGCAAAAGTGTTCAGCCTCAAAAAAGGCCAGGGACTTTTGGACACCATCTACTTCCCAAAGAGAGTGGAAAGGGAAAAAGTGAAAAAGGCACAGAGTCCTGAGGGAGCTCTGATAAAGCAGTGGCAGGCATGAGATACTGGAGATGCTGTCACCCTGACTCAAACAATGATAACTCATTGAAGTCCTGAAAACAACCCTGGGAGATCAGATTTCATTGGCCCTTTGCACTGGGCAGTTGAAGTCCCACCCTCAGTGCTAAGATTTTGCCAGCAGTTGGACAGGGCTGCTCCCAGTTTGGACTCAGCAATCACAGCACATGTCCCCAGGGAGAGGACACTGTTGGACAAGTAACATGTATGAGGCTACAGTCCTCTGCAGCTTGAGAGACCACAACTGCAGAGCTGTTCTCCCAAGAGGATCCCAAGCTCCAGGCAACATGAGAGCCACAGATACAATAAAATAAGAGCAGTTGCGTAAAATAAGGCCCAGCCCAATGATGCAGTGAGCACTGAAGACTTATGAAGGTCCTGCCACATTACTGCTGCCCTCACCCATGCCATTGTTGCCTGCAGTCCTCACAAATTATTCCTTAGACCAGCACATCCCAGGAAAGAGTCAGCAGTTTCATCATTAGGATGCACCAAGACAGGATGAAGGTAGAAGCAGTTTTCAGGCCCCATCCCAGCAATTGATAGGGCTCTTAGAGTCAACAACATTTGTAAAAGACTAAGAAGCAAGAAAGCCCTACCCCATCATCTCAGCAAGGCTCTTCTTACTTCTCTTCTGGGCAGCTCATCCACAGGACCATGACACTGGAGCCTTCTCGTAGCTTCTCCCAGAGCTTCTGCCGAGACCTTCTCTTTTCCTTGGCTCTTCTCCTCTGAAAAGAGCTGATTTCTTGTGCCTTGATTGCCTTCTGGAGCACTCTCCTGTACCTTCTACCAGCTGCAGCAAGGTAAACACCTGAGTCACCAGAAACCTTTTGTGGCCCCTGCCCACAGGCAGAGGAGGGCAGCTTAGGGACACCAGAAACCACCTCATGTTCCTCCACACCTGGGAAGTCACCACTGAAACATCTGTCCCTGCAGTCACCATGCCTTGTGGGGCTATCTGTTTTAACCATTCACCCTGAAATGAGAAGAAATTGTACTTGGAGCTTTGTGGGCACCTGTCTGGGGTTAGAGAGGCAGCTCTGAGTCTCAAGACAGCTTCAATGAAGCAAAGCCAGAGTGGTGGCAGTAGCAGTCTGGGGCAGCAGCTTTGAAGAGTCTTTAAAGCTTGTTAACGTTGAAGATACTGTCTTGTCCAAAAGCTCAGCTGATGCTCTGACAGTGTCCTTGGGAAAAGAAGACTGTAAGAGCTCCCACCCAACTCTGTTTATCCTGAAAACAGGATAAAATCAGCATTGTGGCTGTGGAACTCTCCCTAAGCATGCTTACCCTACATTTTTCAGCAGTAATTCTGAAAATTTTGGATCTCAAATTGATTTGTGTTGAAATAGATAGCAAAGCAATGGTTTGTGCCCTCTCTATTATTTGCAGAGCACAAGTTAAGCAAAATCATACCCGGCTGCTCCCACAGCAAACCCTGCTTCTCATTGTGCTGCAGGATGTGGCTCACTGAATGCCAGTGCTGGCAGCCAGGCTGGGCTGGGAGTGGCCAGGGGCACAGCTGCTCCAGCAGAGCTGTCCACACCCCCAGCCTCAAGGCATTGCCTAAGCATGGGTTTGGATCTAGATGTTCTAAAATACACCTGTGCTCGGGGCTCTCTACTACCCTTCTGGCATAGGGCCCTTGAGCACTCCTATTGCCAAATTTTCCCTTCAGCCAGGTATGCTGGGAAGCATTCCTTGTTTTCTGTCTTCCAAGCTGTAAGCCTTATGAAAAAGCATGATTCAGGGAGCTGGGCTTCCCAAAGAAAACCTAGAGCTGCAACACCTGCAAGAAATGGGGTCAAAGTTGGCAACAATAACACTGTCCCCTGTCCCCAGGTGCCTCACCTGCCTTAAAGCACCCACTCTGGTGACTGGTACATCCTTTCTTACCATCCCAAGAACAGAAACTCCCAAAAATTCATCACATAACCCATCAGCTCTTTAACATAGGAGTTATGGGAGCCCTCTGTTCATGTCTGACTAAAAAGACCATAGGCAGAAAGTTTGCAATAGCCACAGAAAGACCACATGGGCAGGAACCCCTCCCTGCTGGCAGCTGTAGTGCACTATGTGTGCCAGAGGAGTTGAGGGGGACACTGCTGGTGTCGCTGGTCCTGCAGACACAGAGAGCTGTGGATCCACTCCAGGGGACAATACAGATAAAGCCCAGGCTGGCTTCCCATGCTTCCTCCAGACACCCAGTGAGCCACTTAACCCTAGATACAGGAGTGCAGCTCATAAGCCAGGCAAGGAAGATCTCAATACTAGTGCCAGGAACAACAATAAACGGCACCATAGATCTTATTTCCAGCAGTGGGTACCTTAGAACGGGGCAAAAAGCCTCCTTGTTCTCATCCCCCAAAGTTAGGCACGGAGGAGAGAAAAGTATCTGCCTTCTTGCAGTGCAAGTTTCTGCTGCAGAATCGCCATCCCAATAGCCAGAGCTCTTTTGAATGCACTTGGATCTGAGAGGGTGCAGAGGGGAGGTTAATGCTAAAGCCTGCACTCTGCAGAAGAGCAGGGAGGGGCTGCCTCGATGCAACTCTTCCAGTCTGAAAGCCCTTGGTTAAACAGAGCCATAGTCAAGGCTTTCTTTTTCACAAGAGTGGAGAATGTGGATGTGGGAATCAGTCTCTGTCGTCATGATTGTCAAACAGCTCAGGCTGTTTGTCAGCTGGTTGTAGCAAAGGGGCTGAGTACTTTCTGTGGCTAATGCAAACTAATTTTTCCTACACTGAATGCTCTGCTGTTGCTAAAGTGGTATTTTCCACATGGTGGCTTAAGACTTAAGGCTGTTAGCATATGCCACATCCAATTATCTCCTTGCATATTGAGAGCAGCATTGATTGGAGAAAGAAAAGCAAAGATTGGTATCAACATATTTATGAGATTTAAAATAAAAATGTGAGGTTTATATTTCCAGGAATAAAAATAAAGCAGATTTTTAAAATACCACAGCTATGCTCTTCAATAGCCCGTACTCAGCTGCCCCCGCAATCTGCCAGAAAGGATAAATACGATTTTTGATCATTACATCTCTGCAGTATAATAACAGACTTCCCATGCAAGGCTTCCTATCTAGATCTTATTCTAACAACTACAATCTCCTCCTTGCAGAGCCAAAGTCAGGGTTCAGAAGGACAGATACAGCCAGTACGTGCTAATTGGCAGCATAAAAATGCAGCATGACCATCAGCTGGAATGTGCCCTCAAAAAATGAGCTCTAGTGACACGCCAGCACAGGAAAGATGGGAATTACTCTGAGGTGGGTTTACGTTATAAAATGCTGTTTAGATGACAGAAGTAAAATCAACCGTGGGAAAACAAAATCCTCTCTGTATATTTCCCCATCATCTCATCACTTCCTTCAGCCCATCCCTGCAGACCAAAGGCACCTTGCTGACACCAGACTCACTCCTTCCTCTGCTCCCCTCCTGTTGAAGCCCAGCACCAGTCGGGGCTGCCACAGAGTGTGCCGTGCCAAGAGGGTGTTGGGCAAGAGGCACTCTGTACCCGTGCACTGCCTCACCAAGCCACGCGCTCCGGCACTGTGCCAACTGCCCCAGCTCCAACTGGGCTGAAGGCAAGGACAGAAGGGCTGTGAACAGGCAGCAGTCCAACACTGCTACCCGAAAGGGGTCCTGGGGGTGAAGCTGGACGGTGGGCAAGTGATTGCAATGGTGCTCAGATATCATTAAAAATTCCACATGGAACTAAAAATTCAGTGCATCTGATTTCCTGGGTGTGCCAAAGGCAAATGCCCAGCAGTACTGTTCTGACACCACAGAGGTTCTGCAGAAAGGATTCTCACTCTGAAATAAGGCAGCTCAGCATGGAGAGAAAAACCACTTTGCTGAGTGGCACTCGAGGCTCATCTGCACCCGTCCTGCCTCCAGCCATGGCCCGTGCATGACACTGAAGGCAACTGAGGCACAGAGCCGGCTCAGCACACACACAGCCGTGCTGCTTCGGCCACAGCCTCTCTCAGGGTGCAGCTGCCGGGGCCTCTGGGACTTCCCATCCCATTGAGCAGCCCACCTTCCTTAAACCAACTTGTTGGAGGGGAGGTTCTAAGTTTAAATCACCGTTTCACACCTACAGCATCCCGTGCCAAGGACTTGCTGAGGCTAAAAGGCACCAGCCTCTCCCCAGCGCAGTTCGGGCGTACATCCCTCCTTGCAGGAGCTAGACCCGCAGGACCTGGAACCGCTCCATACGCTTTTTGTGCGGGATTCAGTGAGCGTCTGACGGCCACCGCCGGCTTTGGGCTCTGCTCATTTAACTACCAATTCCCCGGAGGACGGCGGGCAGGTTGGACCCCGCAGGGTGCTGCCAGAGGCGCCTGGGCAGCACTTGGCGCCCGGCCCGCCCGGAGCCCGGGCCCTCAGCAGGGCCGTGGGGCAGCGGCCGCCGCGCTCCTCGGGCGCCGCCTCGCGGCC
>WBMZ01009095.1:0-207729 GCA_013400975.1 Atrichornis clamosus | reverse complement strand
AACCTTGGCATCGCAGCACCCAGCCCAGCTGGCAGATCTGCAGGGACCCTCTACCCACCTGCCTGAAGAAATACACTCCTGCTGGAAAAGCCTCTGCTAGGGAGAGTGGTACTTTGCAAGGTGACACACAGCATGAGCTAAAGGAGAAGGACTGGAGCACCACAGCCATCCCACTCTGGAGGTGACCAGGTCATTCCCCGGCAGCCTTAGTGCTTTCCCATATGTGCCTGGGAATGCATTCTGGATCATTAGCCAGAAATTATTTTTTTCATGCATTAATATCATTGTGATCATAAAAAGAAAACTTATGAGAACAAAGGTGTTAAAAAAACTCTTACATTTTTCTTGTTTTATTCCAAAATTGTTCTTGGATTTTTATTCATTAGTAACCATCCTCATGGTCAACCTTGACATTCAAGATATTATTGTAGTCTAATTAAATTCCGGGACTGAAGTCCGGTGTGTAGAGTGCTACTACTTGCACATCTTTACACAGAAATATGTCCATTTAGGTAGGAATTTGCCTGAGGTTAGGCTGACACCCCTCTCCCACACACATTTCCCACAGTCTCATGCATCACTGCAGTCATAGACCAAAATTCAGGTTTGGAAAGTCCATGCATCTACCATGTTCATGCTCACACATATATGGCTATGGATACTCTGCATTTGAATGTTTATGTTAACCTTACAGCACACATGATCTTATGAAAAACACTCCACCTCCACCATACCCTTCTAAAAATCTGATTCTTTCTTTTCATTATTAGATACAAAACCAGTACACTGCAGTTTTATATTCTCCAGGAAATAAGCTGACCATCTCTTTTTAAAAACAAAACAACTTCTTTTGAATTCAAATTTAAAATTTCAGTATTTTGAGGTAACATCTTTCTTTTGTGTATGAAAAAAACTGTATTATTTTATTTTAAAACTAATCTAAAAGAACTAAAAATTATTTTTTGTGATGTTTTTCTCTCTCTACCACCCTCATGCTGACCAAAGGAATTCTGTGCAAAGGACATGAGGAAGAGAAAAGAATACATTGTAGATTTAGCCACTGACAGCCTCGTGAATTTGACAGGCTATGCCACTGCTCCGTGCCTCAGAACACCATTCCTTATGCAACAACATTGAATATTTGCAAAGTGCTCCGAGCCTTCAGCTAAAGGATGTTCAAAGAGGAAACAGACAGGTAAGACCAGCGGGTTTTGGCCAAACCGCTGGTGACTCCAAGGAAGAAGGTGATCACCTGTTTGGCAGGAGGGCAATGTGTTATGAGGACATCACTCCCTGCACCTAACTGCCTTCACTTTTTTTTAGACAAAAGTCTCCTCTTAGCTTTGGATGCCTAGCTCTCCACCAACTCCAAAATTTGTCCTTAGACCTGATTTCAAACCACGATGTACTTCACAGGCATTGCAAAATCAAAGGAATACTGGCAGAGGTTTAACTCAGATCTGTTGTTACACAGTTTATGTAGCAAGAGCAGGCAGCAACTGCAGATTTCAAGGCTGACTTCAAAATGTGAATTACCATGAAATGCAAACATTGGTTAAAAGGAAACACATACACAGCACTGCTTCCAGTAGAGTATCATGAAAATCTGCATGTGACAGAGCTAAGCTGACAAACTGAAAAGAAAGCAAAGATTCCTGTCTTAGTTCTTCCTCAGAAAGCCATTTGACCAGGTACATACAAGACAGTAAACTCTGTTTCCACACAGGTTTCTATTAAAATTCAGGTTTCTGTCAAAATTCAAACTCAAAATTTTCTCTTGCACGTTTTCATCCTTGAGATCTGTTTTGACTTTTCCAAGGGGCAAGAAAAAATTCTGCCACTGCTCTATTAAATTCCCGCTGCAAGGATGAATAACTCAAAAGCTGAAGCCGCCTACTGTTACTGTGGTTACCAAAGTTTCCTACCCACTGAATCATGTTCCAGTCTGCATATTTCAAGCTTCTGTTACTGATAAATGTTTTTCTTTTTTCTTTTCTGTTTGCTGTAATGCAAACAACAAAGTATTTTGTACCTTTAGAACAGCCTTTGACTTCCACCGTCTGGCCAGTGCCCCAGGTCACACCCCCTCCTCACCTGCTCTCCATTTCAGGTGTTTCCATTTACTCCATCCTACTGCATAATTCCAAACTCTACAGAAAAAAAACCCCGTTTTTTGCAGTGGAAGGAAATGAACTGCGCCAAACAGAAGACATGGAACATCTTCCAGCCATACATCCCCAAGGATGCTTACTGTGTACCCTGCAGGAACTGCATAGCAGGGAAGCCTGACATACTGAGCAGGTGCATTTCAACTGTGCAAAGCCTATTTTGTAGGGTTAGTGCTTTAAAGAAGCACCAGATGTTCTAAACACAGGTAATCAACTCTGAAATGGGCACATTTTTCCTTCCTCCTCCTAAAAATCCTTTTGGGGAACAGTAACACTGGCAGCAGGACGGCGCTGCTTCTCTGCCCTGTTTCAGAAACAAAACAGGGCATTGTTTTATAGAAGACAAATTGGCAGCTTTAACCCAGGGCAAATGCGTGGTTGGACCAAGCTACAAAGAACTTATTGATGCAAAACCACATCATAAGATCGTTCCTATGTTACATTTCTACACAGATGATAGCAAAACCAGTAGAGCAAGATTTTGATCATAACAAATGGCATATTTGATACCGTATATGCTTTGCAATGGCTCACTTTTGAAAAATGCACTGCCAGTCCCACCAGGAAACACACACAAATATTCATCTAATATAAAAGTGCAACCACTTGAAGACATAAGATGTTTGAACAGCTATTCCTTACCTGCATTTCCCCTTCTATGTTTTTCTCCATAGGGCATATACACTGTCTGAAGCGTCTTCTTTGGTTCTTTTAAGATTAGCAACAAATGTCCTGAGCTTTTAAAGTGAAACACACCCTTGAATCTTGCCAGGGTTTAATCAAAAGTCATCTTACTTAATTTTAAAATAATAATTTTTAATTTTCTTTTCCTTTTAAAGCAATATTTTTACTTTACATTTAAGGTTTTAAGCCCACAGGATTTTGTTTAAATATTTTGCATAAATTAATTCAAAGGGAAATTGCTTGACCTTAGGATTTATTAATTTGACAGAGATGAAATAATTTTAAGTGTCTTAATGCAAAACCTATGTATATTAACTTTAGTACAATAAGCAGATCGCAGCAAAATGCATTTCTGACTTTGCAACAGGAACAAAAAAAAACCCAAAAAAATCAAACAAACAAACAAAACCCCCAAAACAAACCCAGAAGAACCCCCAATAATAGGAATATATTTCCACCACAAAATTAGAGCTCATCGAACACAGAAGCAAATCAAGGAATTGCTGAATACCTCTATTTCCAGGATAGCTGCCATAATACAGGATGAACATAGCTGATGAAATCCCAGGAAACTCCGATTTTATGAATTAGGGCCTTCAGGGTTCATGCTATATATAAATTAGTGAGGTCTAGGTATTGTGATAATAGATTGGCTTCTGTTTGCCTTCTATTGACTGACAGTGCTGACAGTTTTCAGAAGCACGTGAATGTTTTTAGGAACATACCACAGAACATGCTGGAGCTTCAGGGTCTCTGCCAGAACACCAAAGCAAGCCATTCTCAAGCAGATAGAAATGAAAGGCCTCTTCAGTGGCAATGCTGTGCCCATCTGCCTACTGAGAATCAGATCTATTGCATCACAGTGCAGACCCCCCCAGACCACCGCGGCTTTTGAAAAGCACGGCCTGGAGAATCTCTGAAAGCCCATCCTTCCATATGATGTGCTGTCCGATTTTTGATATAAAGTCAAAACAAGACTGTTATTTCCCTGGAATAACTTACACTCTAAACCGCAAAGCCAAGGCGATGGGCAGCAGCCACAAAGACTGGCCCCAGGCAGTGAAAGCAGATATGACCTGAGTGGGACCATGACAGAAAACTCCTGTACAGCAACAGGGCACGCACAGAGGGTTGTCTGAGGCTTCCTAGACTGCCAAGGCAATGAAGCACAGGATGAAGGGAGATCTGATTTGGAAAACTATGCCGTTGTCATTATGTTACACGGTGAGTTCAGGGGATGCTCATCCCACCTGCCCCCCAGCCTGCTAGAATATATAAAATTCTATAAAATTTAAAAAATATGTCAAAAAATTAGCAAGACTCAATAGAACAAAGAACAGAACTCAAAGAGAACAATAGATCAAATGAACCTTTCCCAAATTTTCCTAATAAAGTCTTGATTAGATATTCACTGTATTCAAAGAACCACTGTCTAATGAAAACTAGCCATTTTTTATGTCATATCTTCCACTGCATGTTATTTCACTGTTGATAAACCAATGTGACATTAGCAGCAGACTGATTTTTAATTTTTGTTTCAAAGCAAAATATGCAATTTTAATTCCATTTATTTTTGCAGTGCCTTTTTAGCTCAGCTCTGACAGAAAGGAAATCAGACATTTGGATAAATGAGCTGGGTTGATTGAATATTGATAAGCCAATTTTTAATTTATCAAGGTTATCTAGAGGAGCTAACCTGACGCTGCATACTAACAAGAAATATCAACACACTAAGTGGTGTGTACAGTGAAATATTTCTTTGAGGAAAGAGCTTGGAAGGACTGGGATTATTAAAATTAGAACCACACAATGGGGATAGGAAGAAACTTCCTAGGGGGAAATTAAAAGTAGGTGACAAGTGTGACAAAGAGACTGAGATGAATAGGTGGCAAATTTTATATTTTGCACCGACTGCAATATAAAAACCACATCAAATCAGTCTGGATGAGGCAGAGAGAGAACTACCTTTGTGAAAAGTAGCGGTAACATGGCACAAAGCGTGCTAATGTTTCACTTTTTTCCAAAATTTCACAGCAAGCCAGGTAATTGTTACAGACCTTACAATACACACTCCACATTGCCAAAAATCTGCAAGGCTTGGCAGCCCCCTATGAAAGACAATGTCCAAACATCTGAGAGGAAGCAGGTGAGAATTGTTTCTCAGTCTTGGGAATTCAAAAAATGACACAGTGTACTGTAGCAAGAACAATGGCAGAAGAATATGTAAAATTTTGCAAAAAGTGCACTGATTCCTCTCTTGACTCATAGAAGAAATTAAATTACATCTTTTAGCAGTACCGGACCAATATCGGACTATTGCACATGTGCACTGAAGATAAATAAATAGAAACCTTCATTTCATAGATTTATCAGTAATTTAAAAGCAATGTGAGACTCAAGTGAACATCAGCGTGGGCAGGAAGTACTTGAAATATTTCAGAAATAATGCTTTTTACAGGATTTCTTCCTCTTGTGAAGCTAAAAGTCCTGAAGCCTTACTGGAGAACTTTATGTTTTAGCTTCTGCTCACTCACTACAGCAGCAGCAAGCAATGAAACTGTGGCACCCCACACTTGACTGATCCCAGCCAGGACAGCCACAGATAAAGGTGTCTCAGCCCTGACTGCTGGTGGCACTAAAGCAGAATTCTCTACCAGAGCTCTGTTTAGATCTGATTTCCTCCCTTACTGCTGTCCTGAACAAAAGAAACGTGTCTGATGTAAATTTCCTTTTTCAATACTCATTTTCACATTTTTCCAGCCCTGCAAAGCCTTACTTTCTGTAACCTTTCATCTGTACCCATGAAAGTACGGGGCACATGGATATAGACAGCATCCTCTGGACCTGGACCTTACAGCTTACTCCTTTCAAAAATTCCTCAAATGCATTTCACTAACATTCCTCAGTTTCATAATATGCAGCAGATTAATGCCGTAACTGCTTTATGCTTCAGACACAGATGGAAAAAAACTTCTTAAAATTTTCCCCCACATAGGAATATAGACTTAGGAGAATCCATGTATCTCCCAAACACATGGAGTGTTCTAGGAGTGTGCTTTTCATCTTTTCACTGTTTCACCTGCTTCTGCCAGATCTACTCCCTAGTTTGATGTACATGCTCATTTCATGGTGTGATGGATTCTTCACTGATCTAAAGTAATATCTCTGTGTTTTGCTAACTTTGTTTATCTTTCATTAGGGATATCCCATTTCCCTCTTCAGAGGCAAGTTCCTTTACACCCATACATTTGTCCTTGGCAAGTTTCAAATTGAATTATTTCACTCACAACTTCACAAGAGGTTACAGTTCAGCACAAGTGACACTATTATCCACTCATGTTTTGTCCTTCTTTTAGGAGAATTTATCATCAACATCATTTGTAAAATCTGCTCTTTTACTCCCCTCTCCCTCTCATTTAGGGAGACTCATCCAGTAGGACAGTCTGATATCAGAACAGGTCATTGAAAATCTACTTTTTCTAAGATTCCATCTTAGCATCCACTTATTTACTATTTCCAAAACAAGAGACAATAGTTATAAGTCCTCAACTGTTTCTAAAAGCTTACCTTTTTATTTGCAAACAAAAAAAAAATTGGATTTTTTTCTGAAATTTGTTTGTTGCATTTGTTCTGAAAATACTAATATTTCAGCTAGTTATTAAGAAATAATCTGGTGTGTTTCCTACCAAGAAAAACCCAAGGCCATCCCCAAAACGTCAAGTATTCGTAATCAAATTCTCACATTTCAGCAAATAATTAACAAGCATGCTATTAATGTAGTGTCTAAAGTTACAAATTTGAGACAGATTATGATATATTGCACTCAATGCATTATGAATATACCCATCAATGTCAAGATAAAGGGAAAAGACACTACCATACTTTAATAAAGGTAAGCAACTCTAAAGAAATAAATTGTTTAAAAATTATTCTAGATTCTGTAAAAAATTTTATATTGGCATAATTTTTTGTGCTTGTATAGGATGTATGTCTTTAACTTTGCAGCTGAGAGACTTCGCTGATATAATTTTGCATTGTCTCACCCCTTTCAGAGAGGATGCAAAGGAGCATAATGAAGCTGGAACTGACAGAGGCATAGTCTGCATTTGATCTCTTTTGAATGACCCATAGTTCTGCTGTGGTTCAATTCCTCTTATCTCTTAGACCACATTAATTGGAAATAGAAATCTGAAATATTAAATTGATAACGCACAGTTTTTAATTTCCTTCAGACATTATCATACTGCATCAATGTGCACATCTCTGAGAATCAGCCTGGGTGAATTAATGGTGCATCTCCATATCTGCATGATAAAGATGGACGGCTCTGACAACGTTTACATCTGATACTATTAGAGTCTCTTCAATGATAATCATTAACAAGTCCATTAATGAGAACATATTTCCCTGAGGCCCTATGGCCATTCAACATCGTAATCTAAATCTATACTCTCCAGAAACTCTATTAGAAAGCAATGAAGCAAGTCCCTGAACTATATAAAGGTTATCAGCCACATTATCTCACTGAGCAAGAAAGATGAAGGACACTTCCTTCAGTATTGGCAGTATAGAATATTAAAATGTACTATGGTATTTTTTCTTAACAAATAAATATATTACAAATACATTGACTGAAAGCTGCATTCCAATTGCTTCGAGTAACTGAGCAACTCATACTCAAACCCTTAACTTTCAGAAGATTTTATTTAACTGGAATAAGAGAGTTCAGAAACTGATTCACACTGATCAGTATAATAATTTAATAATAATGTTAAACACTGTTAAAACCCAAATCCTGTTGGCTTGAAGTCTATATCATAACTTACACAGATCTGATTGCAAGAAGAACTACTGCAATAGGCAATTCCTTGTTCAAAAGTAGATAAAATTATAGTTCAAGAAACAGAAGAGCTACTTTAATTTCAAAATGATTCTGTTATAAAAATGTACTCATCTGTTTTCTATGAAACTGATTTCACATCTGGCCTAACAGTGGTAATCAGTCACCCTTACAAGTGGCATCTAATCTGGCAGCTTCAGAGCAGCAAATATTGTGGACAAAAATAGACAGTTGTTCCCAAGTCCTAATTCTTATGACAGGAATTAAGTGAGAGGGCATCACTGCTCCAATCTCTCCCTGAACTAGTCTGGGAGTAAACACAATTTCAGACTCCTGGGCCATGTACTTGGTATCCTTCACCTGTGTTAAATCAAAACTTTGCTGGAGTCAACAGCAAACAGTCCTCCTGTAAATGTGTTTTTGTGGAGGAATTTCTTGTCTTCTAAAGTGCTAAAAACCCACACCCAATTATTCATTATTATTTAAAGGTCCTTCATGAAGACACAATTTCCCAGAATGTCAGCATTATGTAAAACATGATAAATTATGCCCAAAATAAAAAGGGATTGGTTTATGCAAATATAAACACTTACCTCGAGAGTTATCACTGATCATTCAATGTTTTATTTTTTTCCCCAGCAATAAAAATCTATTGATATTTAGAAGCTATTTATGTTGTTCTCTTCATGTGTCATGAGAAGACTTGACAGGAGACTGTAAGTACAGTACTGAATACTGATACTTCTTCTTATTTGTGCCATACTCATAACTAGCTCTGTGCTTTCTTAGCAACTTGAGATGAAAAATAAAATAAATATAATGTAAGATTTTTTTTTTTTTCTATGTAGGTTCTGTTAGAAACAGAAGACTAAACTAGCTGAACCTTCAGTTTAACCCCATATAGGAATTTCTGTATAAGCATTTTATAGTTTAAAAGAGTTTTAAACCATTTCTTTTTCCTCTTAAGTCTCTCACAGACAATTTGGGAGATTAAGTACTATATCCATGTCTTTACACAAGTTTTCTTACCCACGTTACAATTTCAAGACTAACTTCTTCGAGGGGAAAATATGCTGAAAAGATTCACTCATCAAATAATGCTCTAAACTGGAAAAAAACCATTTTGTAAACAGTCACATTAAGAGCATCTTAAGTTCTGAGCTATTATTAGTTTCTTAGAATTTAACATTTAAGAACAGAATTTGAAATTTCACATAATATACTATAATTTACTCAGTGATCATCAAGGTCACTTCTAAGCAACTGCTTGTGAAATGTTAGATACAGAAATGTAAAGCAAGTTCTGTGTTCTAAAATACAATGAAGCATTTTAAAATCCAAATCCCTTCCCTCCCTCCAAGGGAACAAATTATTTTTTCCTGGAAACCAGCATGCTGCTGCTAGATTCAGACTCTCTTTGCCAAATCCGAGTCTGAGCGAATGTTTCACAGTGAAGACATAATACCTTGGAAAGAGAAAACACGCATAACGAACCTGACAAGAACAGCAGTGCACACAGGGCTTAGCCATGGGAACAAGTACCGCGCCAAAATTAGTCACATCCAGAAAAGTACAACTCCTTCATGTTCATCTTTAGTGCTTGCCAATGGTAGTGACAACGTTCAACATGAAGCAGTATATTAAGAGCTTTTCTGAAAACCTGCAAAAAGGTTACAGGATGGTGACAAGCCTCCTCAGACTTGGCTCAAGCAATAAATGGAAATGAATTTTCTGCAAAACACTGAAAACCCTCTATCAGCACACAAAGGTACTTGATCCATATTCGTGATAATTCACAGGAAACTTGAATCCCAAGATCTCAGTGAAAGGTATGTTTTCCAGTATATTCAATCACCTGCAGAGTTCTAACGCTACTGAGCTCGCCCTTTATCGCACTGGCTAAGCAAAACGTCAGGCTGAGCTCTGCACCAACAATTCCACAAACCCAGCTGAATTCAAAGTCTTAATAAAAGCATTGAAAAACCCCAGCAAAAACAACCAAGAAAAAGCCCCAACTTATTACATTTTCACTATGCAGAGCATAAAATTTTTTTGTGTTTTACTGAGTGGTATTTACTTCTCTTGGCAAATCAACTTTTTCTTTTCTTACTGCTCATAGAAGCCTCTGCAAACTGCTTCAAGCAAATTTTTCCTATCTATATATAAACATCAGTTTGGAATCTTCAAATCTAAAGGTTTATTGAATCATCACTGCAAGATCATTTCTCTGATGTTTTACATGCAACAAAGAATCACCGCCTTTCAGTTCTGTTTCAGGAAGGGCTTTAATTCTTGCCTGTGTTTCTGATCCATTATATTCTGCTTAGGGATCTACTAATGCATGACTTGTTGTAGTACTGAACCATCTCCTAGAGACCTGGCATCTTCTTAGCAAGACCGTCCTTGGCACGAACATGGCTTTTAATTAAGTAGTGCAGGGGTTTCTAATTACCTTTGGACAGTTAACCTTCATTGATTGTTCCATGACTCCACCACGTCAGTGTTTCTGGAAATCACTCATCACAGGCAACCTCTCCAAGCAGTCTAACTGTGCAAGACAGGAAAGAAGCTCATTTTAGTGATTTAGCAATAATAATGAGAAATATACAAAGTGATGTAAGGAAAAAGAAGAAAAAAACCAGCATATAAAGATTTGAAAGAAGGGAAATAGGAGAGAACAGAGAAAGTTAAAGTGTCAAGGCAAAAACCAGGTAGAAAGCTGGTAGAAAGAATGGGAGGAAAGCTCAGGGACAAATGTAGGAATGACTATTCCTCTTGCTGCTCCATAAGCAGAATAGCAGTATGTGTATATATCTAAGTCTAGATATATACACAAGGAAGTAATCTACGTTATTTGGTCCTCTAGTTTTAAGGGTCATGTCAGAAGCCAGGATTAGGCTTTTCCAGACTGCAAACTGGAGAGAAAACTAGTTTCCATAGACAATTGTTCCCTTAAGTGTGTAGATTTTGCCAGAAAAAACCCCAAAACCCAGAATACTTAAATCCAATTCTCTAGATCAGCCTTTCTAGAGCTTCACACACACTTTGTGCAAATCACTTGGCAGACTATTTTGGCTAGAGGAGCTGGCTGGTTTTGGCAGCTCACAGTCTCAAAGAAGCTTTTAGTAACTTCTGTTAACTTCTCTGTATGTGGTTATAAATGAACTTTTTCTCCTCTTCTAAATTACCAGCAGTATGGGGGGCACACAGAGCTTCAGACAGGATTATATTTATCAAGGCTGTTGCTACAAATACTACTTTTACAGTCTCAAATGTCATCTTAAAATCTAAACACCTGCAAGTCTCTGATATGGTTACATCAATTGCAATTCATTCAATGATAAACTGTCAAATCTGTTGGGTTTGTGCTGCTTTCCTCTTATCTTTTGGTTTTTTAGAATCTGTGACAGCTTTATGGGAATGTATTATTCCTTGGGAAATGTAAGATCTGCACAGTCTGTTCAGTGAAAGACAGTATTCATGAGTTCTATAAGCAGTAAAAAAAGGCTGGAAATGGACTGAGCAATTTTCTTCCCCATTTCAATGTAAATAACAGTTAATAGGAGATGTGCAGAACGAGCTGCAGATCCCCACGTTGTTATGCCTTTGGCACACACTTGCTGCTTGGTACAGGAAATGAAAGTTGCATCATCTTGAGTGTCTGATGAAATCACGAGGCAAGAGTGATTTTATCTCGTGTGCTGGGCTTATTGTGATATCTTCCAACTCAGTGGTGGTCTGAAGCCACGGTTCCTGATAACCTCCTGGCCACCTCAGAGTACATATGACCTTTTAAATGTCAGAGCTGCTGCTATCTTTAGATTAAGCAAGTATTCCAACTAAAACATTTGCCTTCACAATTCATTTTCACTATGATTTTCCAGGGGATTTCAGGTACTAATTACTGTGCACATTTCCAAGTTTGACAGAGAAGAGAGACGTCAGACAGTAGAAACCTTCTTCCAGATCATGAGGCATGAAAACCTGTAACAATTGTGACTCCTGAACCAAGACCTAAGCTGAGGCTTACTTTTGTCTGAAATTTGACCTCCATGAAACTGTAGAACTAAATCAAGTACAAAGCCTGTGTGAAAGTCTCCTGAGATAGTCCTGCAATTCTGAAACTTATAATGCAAGAGGGCTCGAGAGAAGGATTAGGGTACTAATCTGGATCTCAGAAAAGCACTCCAAATACCTAGTAAAAAATTTTCCAGCAGGCAGTTGGCCAATTTTTCCATTCTCTTCCCATTTTTAATTATGCAACTGATGCAACAACTGACTCTCAAAAAGGATAAAAATTTAGTCCCACAGAAAAAGATATTTTCTAAAATCACTTCTACCCTTTTTGATGGAAACTGTTTTCAGAGGTCTTCTGAGATAAAAACTACTTTAAAAAATTATTTTTAGGTTTTTTAATTCAATATATGTCTAGAATTATTTGAAAATTAATCTTTACTCTAGCAACCAATTGCACCCCAAAAATAACTTTCTGGATAGGTAGCTTCGAATATTTCAGAAGAACAACTACAATGTGGCATAATTGCAAGGGATAGTTTGATAGTATACAGAGTATAATTACATGGCATTTCTTATCTGAGTCATCCTAGGGATAGAAATGGAAGGAAGCAATAAAAATTACTCAATCATAAGCTTAAAATATTCTAGCCAATAAATTTAAACAGCCAACACACTTTACATATATGTGGCACAGGCAGCTCCCGGCAAATTATGCAGCACCTGGCGAATACTGTTAATTCCCTTGCACCTAAGTTAATTGCAGATTCCAGCAAGCAATCAGATATGATTAAATTACATTTTTGGAAACTATCACATAGTTCAGGCTGAAGGAAGACAGCTTAAAATAGACCTTTAAAAGGTAGCACTTATTAGGCAAAGTCTTCGTTCTACTCTTCTCAGCTTTAAAATTGCAGGGACAAAATCTCCTTTAGAACACCATGTGAAAAGCAGCTGTAATCAACAGGACAGTGCAGGTATACTGAAAGCAGAATTTCAGGCTCCTGTGGAAAATTTCTTTTGACCTCATATATGCTCTGGAAAGAAGTATACCATAAACAAGAAATCAAGACTTTTTTTTTTTTTTTTAACTGGTTTTTTCCAGTGCCTTAGAACATTGGCCCTAATTCATTTAAAAAGTCACTGAGAGAATTAGGGAATGCTGGAATATTCTGAAAGAAAGATGTCTAAGAAAACAGCTAAGCAAGCAACATTACTTGAGAAGAGATAGAGAGTAGGGAGAGGAAGGAGATGAAAGGTCAGGAATAATTTGGGAACCTGATTTCAATAATAAAACATGCAGAATGCTCTATATCACCCGGATCAGGAATTATCTCATCTCTGTCTCTGACATCTCCTCTAATCCAGGCCTGTTTTCCTTTTTGTTTGAAGTAACCTCTTCCTCACTGACTTTCATAACACTCATCTCATTCGTACTTAGTCTTGGAGCTGGCATACTTTAAATTTTTCATTGCCTCCCTTGGTCACCTCAGAGACCTCCCTTCTACCTCCCGTCTCCATTTCTAATCACATTAGAGACTCCAGTAAACTACGGAGCTCAAAGACGGCTGTGGTTTTCACCACATCAATCTGACACACAGCAGAGTCTATCCTGAACTGAACTTGAAGGACCTCCTCCTTCTGCCATAAAAACACAAGCTTCTGTACCTACAGCTCCAGGGCACTGACTGAAAAAAGATCATAGGACAGCAAATGTGTTTTTCTTATGTCACAGGTGATAGCGAAAGACAGCTTTGTACACCCAAACTAGGCAGTATAACCATGCTGTAACAAGCACTATTAATAATCACACCCACCTTTTTCTCCTGCTGGCTACTCTAGGTCATTGCATCCTACCCAAAGGCAAAGTGGCACGCACCTTAGGCAGAGAGAAATCTCAGTTCAAACTCAGAGTCTATCTAAAGCAACGGGATCTTGCAGTCTCTTGTAATTGCCAGGAAAATAAAAAGTATATTTAAACCTTCAAAAAACATACAAATATATGTTATGATTAGCAGTACTGTGTACGTGGTGAAAACTGAAGTTACAGAAAGAGACAGGTGTGTCTATGTTTTAATAATATACTGGTAATACTTTTCCTATTTTTCTCCTTCAATGGAATGAGAGTTTTACCATGTCAATACTTTATCTTGAGTAAGAGTTCATATAGTTTAACATAAAGAGCTGGGAAATGTTAAAATAAACTGAAAATCTCTGGTTTTATGAGTTGTTCTAAAAGCTCAGACATTTGGAAAGCAGCAGCAACCAACTAATTTACTCAGTAGTATATTTTTCCACTTGCAGCATATTATTTGTTCATCAAATTTGTGTTACTGAGCCCCAGAGTGGAATATTTCAGATGCAGACAGAAAGGACAAAGTGTGGGTGGATAGACACAAAGTGCTTGTACATGCCAGACTGCCTGATCAGTAAAAAGGAATTACTCATAAATGGGACTTCTGAGACAAGTATTAAACACAATTGTGCTTCCAAGTCCTGGAAAAAGAGAGAAACAGTCTCCACTCCATTCCAGGTATAACTAACCTAAGCAGCAAATTAATTTTTTTCTGATTTCCATGACTCATCCAACACTAGCAGAGAGCCTGATCTTGCAAGATATATCTTTAGCAGCCGTGAACTTCATCCTGACAGGTCACATGAAAAAGCACTGATACTCCTACATTAAACAAGATCGGTTACTTAATGTAATTGATGTGCTGGAGGGGGATCTAGAGGAACTCCCACAGGTCCCTTATGAAAATTTCTCCATCAGACTGAGGGAAGAATGGGTAGTGTCCTTGACTTCGAGTGAATCAATTTGCTTTGGACACTCCTGAATCTCTTCAGTACAAAGCACATGTAAGTCCCATGGGTAAAAAAGTGCATCTGAAGACCTTACAGTTTGGGGTTTTTTTAATGCACTGGTGTCATCAAATGCCAGTACTCCTAAGCAAATTACCAGGAGAAAAATATCTAGAATCCCCCCCAGGAAAATATTTTGCCCCATATCTGCTTAAAATACTGGAGATATAAACTCTGACTAATAAACTAATTAGTCAATATGTTGAAACTAATGAGGAGCTTTCCTCCTCTAACATAAACTTATGAGTTTCTACAAGATATAGAGATACGTGTCAATACACATTGATATATGCTAGTTGCCCTTCTCTAAAATATGTATAAATACACACACACTTCAAACGGTTACACACATGCAAAGATAGAAATAAATAGAAGTAAATAGAGGGTCTCCTACAGTGATGTCTGTAACTCTCCTGGATCATCTCTCTTTCACTCTCTGAAGAATTTTCACTTAAATGATTTACTAAACACTGGATAAATATTTTGAGCTTTGAAAGGTGTCCTGATCAGAACAGCAACAGCAGTAAATGTGCAGTGGCATGAACACAACCACCAAAGAGAAATTAATAAAAGTGTCTTAGGAATGAAAATGATGAAGGCATTTATTCCTTGATTTTTTTAAAATGACATCTTTTTTTCAACTACCATCTCTCCACCTTTGTAAAAAATACACCATACATCCATCTGCGTGTGTAAAAGGGTGGAAGGGTAAAGCATTCACATTTCTTTCTTGTTTGGAAGCCAAAATTCCCAGATTTGTTTTAAGCAGCAAAATAAATCAAAGTATTACATAATTTGACTATGATTTCTTCCAGAAATAGCACGTGCTGTCAGTTTACAGACAGCAAACACCATGGAAATTCAAAGAGAAACAGAGAGAGAACACTGCAGTTGCCCCATGAACGGGTACGTGTGATGTGTGTGCCCTTGGTCTCGATAAACAACTCAGCCACAGGAACATTATGACAGAGCAAGGCAGAAATTACAGAAAACAAAGGTAATCACCAAGAAAGTCTCCTACTCTTTGAAATAAAACTGGTGTTACAAGATGCCTCTTTCTCTACCACAGTGGCTTTTGAGCCATTCACTCACTGATAGCTAAACTTAAAATGTTGGGTCCAAGTCAGTGAACTGCCCTTAATGAACAAACCAGACCAAACCAGCATAGTTACAACACCGTCTCCAACAGACACGTCGTAAGACCCGTAATTGCAATAGCAGCTTTGCAGATTCCAGAGATACACCAGAAAAAGACTTTAAAGGACATATATAGAGAGATCATATCACGGGCTTTAAGTTTGCTCTGCTGCAACTTCCTACATTTTCCATCTTATGTCTCTCCGAGTAAAACTTCTCCAAGTGCTTTTGAACGGGAGGTGCTTAAGTACCTGCTGTTCTTAAGCAAGATTTTCTTCCAGAACTAGAGAGTTGGGGAAGTGTTACAGCTGAAACATCAGTACAGATCGAGATGACATCGAATCATGGAATTCAGTTACCAGACTTTAAGGAAATTGTTGGTTGGGTCAGTCACACACATGCACACACACCTGCAGACTGAACTATTTGTATCTGAAGCCACTGTGTTTGCAGCTGCCAGAAAGGCCAATAATTCGATAGGAATGGAAAACAGCTATTCTCGTATTTGAGTCTTTCCTTCAACTTTATTTACAAAGAGCAAAGGCACAACAAAGAGGAAAAACTTGAAAGGTTGGCTCCTGTTTTAAATCAGGTTGTGCAACAAAGGCTGTAGAATTGCTATTCCAGTGACTTTCCTGAACACTGAATCCTGGCTTTGAAAGTTAAGATCAGTATCTGTAGCTTCTAGCTTTTTTTGCAATTTGTATTCAATAGAGCAGCCAGAAACCACTGCCTTGAACAATATCTGGTCTTAAAAAAGGGGACAATTCATTTGACACTGGGCTATCCTCCAACAATTTTTCAGTCAATCACAAGGTTAGTCAACCTTATTTATACAACACTATACATTAATCATAAATTAGGTCATACTAGTTAAAGCAAAAATAAATTAGTAAAAAATCTACTTAAAACTAATGTCTAAAAAATAAATGTAACAAAGTTGGGCTTTAATAATACATGAATTATCTAGCCAAATACAATTCCCTCTCAGTAATTATCTTATTTCATTTACATTAGCTTAATACCATTTATTCTGGACACAAGATCACAACACTGAAAGCAACTTATTTAATTAAAATCATGGCAAAAGAGAATTCTAAAGTCTCCTTGTGTGGTTTCATTTAGAAGCACTTTATCCCTGTAATACAGGGGAACATTATCAGTACAGCTCTTGGTTTAGGTAAATACCATTAGTTTCCACGAAGGTCATTCAGGACTGTCCCTGAATATAGATACACACAACAGGAAGTGTTTACGTAAACAAGAATGTGGGAAAGGACTGGTTGGCACCCCATGGCAAAAAAGTGTTTTAGCCCATGAACAAGAACTAGAGAGCATATTCCAGTTCCTTGATAATGTGTAGCACTGAGAAATGGCTTGGTCTAAGCAAAAGCCAAATTTCTTACGTCTTAAACAAAAAAAGTAACAAAATTACCTCATCTCCTGTCCACCAGTCAAAAAATTAGACTTTTTGACAGAGTTCTAAATTTTTTAAAATTCACTTCAAAATAACTCACTCCAAAGCAACCCCCTAGAAAACTGCCACCAGCAGCTACAGAACTTCTTTGTCAGAGCATGACAAGAGACAAATAAAAATATTGATAAGTAGCAGACATTGATTTATTTATGCAGCATCATACCAAAAAGGAACCGATCCCCTTAAACACACAGGTGTTGCTTCCTGAATTCCTTCTTATTTGTACTGCCAAAGAACAGATAAAACCAGCTATTTGAATCATACCATAGCATAGAACTAGGGGACTAGCTTTAGATCTGTGTTTTCCTTCTAAAATGTGTGCACTTCTGTCCCAGACTCCTTCTATATGCTATCCAATTAATAAACAACAAGATATCCAGCCACCAGAAACTGGTGCTGGGAAAAATTGCTTCATATCTGGAATAAGCTCGTGAGTTAAAACGTTTGTTAGCTAGATAGTACGGTGACATGACAACCCACACCAAAATTGTGTGAATTGTCAAGCTCAAAAGCTGAATTCATTTCAAAGTAATGAAAAGTTTTATGGTGAATGACATTACAAAAGGCAGAAAATCCTGAACAGTTGGTTTAAAACCCAACATATTAAAATTTTAAAAATAATCAAAGGGAAACAAAAGATTTCTTGCCACATCCCACCACCCAGAATTTGCTTCCTCCACACAACAGCACTAAACTCAGAACAAAAATTTCGACAGAAATACGGTTAGCAAATTAGCTGGCCCATGAACTGAGAGGCTGTACAGCACACACAGCGCTAGGCTTGATGTCCAGAAGGAGCAAATCAGTTCAGCACCCAGAGCAGCTGCAGGGCTCTGACCTCAGACACAAAGGTCTGCCGGCAGCGCCGAGCGTGGCCGGGCCAGCGGCACACGCCAGGGGGACACGAGCCCCAGGAAGGGCAGGCACCATGACACCCAGTGGTGGCCTGGGCTTTTAACCTGCCCATCTGGCAGGTTCTCTGGGTGAAAGCAGCCTTCCCTCTCCACTAGCTCAGCTGCTACCTATGAATATTTTAGCTCTCATAAAAAATACATTGTCTCTACCCTGCACTTGTGACTCTGCGGGACTGCCAGAGGCATGTGTACAAGCTACCTAATTTCTCTAAAGAATTGCAAGAAACACTGATTTAGGACTGACCTGTTTGGGTCATTTAGTAGATAATTTCTGGGTGTACTTGGTCATTGACAGGACAATAACAGTAAGCTAAGTCTTTCTGTAAATTTTGTGTGATGGCATCTCTTTCCAGTGTCTTGCCATCTTTTAAACCTGAAGAACAGGTGTCAAGACTATGATTCATCTGGGATTCCTATTCCAGGCCCAACTATCTCAGCCTTCCATATTTCTTTAGAAAAAGGAAACCAATTTATCCTCTGACCTAGAACAAAAGCTCTTTAAAGCATTTCTTATCCACATCATCATTCTCATCATCATCACTGTCACTCACTCCAACTGATCTCCTACATTATCACTGATTCCCAAGGCTGGCTCCTGGACTTATCAAACCTTTAGTTGCTTTCCTCAGCCCCCTTGTGTAGTCACTCCTTGACACAGTGTCTCTATTCCTGCCCCTTAGTTCGAAGAGTTCTTGGGGTCTTTGCCTAGCACATTTCTGTATATGTAACGGTTGGGTGATATTTTAGCCATCCATACATCCTGAATTTTCAGAAAGGAAAAATCTGAGGTACATTATAGTATATGAATGGCAGCTGCACCATGTATTAATTCACTTATAAGGGGGTTCTTCAGAGATGAAAGCTAAATGCATAACATAAGAACAAAATTTAGTAGTGAATAATATCAAAAAGAAGAGCTATCTCACATTGTTTTAAAAAGATGACACATACCCTCTAAGTTTAATTTGTTAATTTTAAAATGCTGGTGATTGTATAAGACTTATTGCACAGCTCAAGAGTTGGAACATGCTATTAACATGGGAAAATTCCATTAAGAATGTAACTCAGAATCTTCAATAATAGATATATATGATACCATTTTTTCCCATTCCTTCCCTTTTACATTAGCATCTACCCAGCTGCTTCACCTCACAAGACAGACAGCGGATCAGCTATTGTAGAACTGAAAGCAGTCTAATCTCAAAGTGTCTGCTATTCCCTTATGAGATTTAATTTCTCTTTTAGTCTTCTAGGCAGATAATTAAAACAGCTTCATGCAATAAAATTGGTAGTCAGCATGCCCAACCTTTGTTATATCACAGTGCAAAGCCACGACGAGTATGGAAATACACCAAAGTAATGGCATAGGAACAACTGGCTGACTGAAATATGCCCAGTTCTTCAGCTGATTTTTTTAATCCAAGAATATTCTTTACATTATTAAGCTATCCTAGTCCTTTCTTTAGAGGTTCAGTATTTGTTCTTAAGCAGTATCACACTGAATGAGTTCCATAAAATATCACCGGTCTTGACCTTTCATTGACTTTGGTTCACAACCCCTACTTTCTGGGACTGATGAATTCAACTTGTACTGCAGTGATTGTTTTAGTCCAACCTATGTAAAAACTTAATTTTTTTCCCCACAATTAGTTTGAGTTTTTTATTCTACTTCTGAAAGAGCACATTTTTTCTAAAAATAATTTTTAAAAAATCAACAACCAAGAAATCATTTTAATTCCACAATTTCTCCATTGCAAGCCAAATAACAAAAAGAAGTAGCTGTAACAACTGGTTGTATCTAAATTGTTTTAAAAATACAAAATTGGGGAAATCCTAACAAAAACTGCAACATATCAAGTAGAAAAGGGGTGTGCCAAAGAAATCCTTACATGAGTTGACTTACAAATAACAGAAAAAGATTTTTGTCTTTCCCCTCCCCACACCCCCTAAAATGTATTCCTGTCCTTCCCAGCTTTGTCCTCTCCTTAAATAATTTCCTCCTTCCCTCTGGCCACTATGGAGTGCTAGAGAGGAGAACAGAGGTGCGAGTTATTTGTTTTCTCTACTGAGATCAGCAGGCTACAGAGGAAAATGAAGAAAGAAGGCGAGCCCGCACTTCAAAATGGTGAGGAATCATTTCTTTCTGGCAGCAAGTCAAGGAAATGAAACAGGTGGATTTAGGAAGTGGATCTTCATATGTACTTCCAGCAAGGTCTCCACTCTACCAACTCCTTCAGCAGGTAACATCAAACTGTAGAGGCAGGAGCTCTGAGGGAACTGTGATCGCCCCAAATTATGGGAGTGGAGAAGAAAGGGATCAGAATTCCACAGGCAATAGAGAAAACAGTTTCCCAGGAAGAGGAGAAAACATTCATAACACATTGACCTCTCCTGCTTCAGCCCATGGAAGATGTTTACCCAGTTAAATGCCAACAGCCCAGGACTAGCTTGCTTCGTGGTTCAACAAAACACTGATGTCAATAGCTGGATTCCAAGTGTGAGAGAAATGTGTGCTCTGTAATAAGCCTGACTTTTTACAGCTGACCTACTGTAAGGTCCCAGAGTGCTGTGCCCATTAGTCTGCAAACAACATGTTCAAAACACCTCTGCTGCCAGCAGAGAGCTAACAAATTTCCATCTAGTCATTTCAAAATGAAAACATTTGTTCCTTGAAGCCAGCTGACAGCATCTAATGCTTTGACCTCCAGAAAGCATGCAGCAAAAATTACCCCAAAACCACGGAATAACTAGAAAGATGTTGCTAGAAAACTGGTGTCTCGACTGCAGGGACAGCCTGACCCTTGTCCCTCATGGAACTGCCTGTGCTGTCCCTCTGCCCTTGGATGACAGCTATGTGTCTGCTTGTTCACAATTGCAGCAGTCCCAGTGGCAACCATTGCTTCATATTGTACCACAGAAAAACCATAAATAAATGTGATAAATAAGATAAGGCAAACAGGTTAAAAAGGTTACCGTGCTTTCAACAAAACAGTTCCATGCTATAGCATAAATACATATACTAGAGTGTAAATAACACTATGAATAATGGAAGATTTACTGCAGGGCAGCTGCAAGGAAAAGGCTGTTAGACACTTAGGCATGACTAACATACCTCATGATTTATATATGCTTTTTGCCCCCAGTTTCAAATGGGCACATTTGAATCCACATCCCCAAATTTTTAACAACTGCTACTCATATGCCTCCTCCTGGGCAGAATTAGGAATACGGCCAAAAACTACACGAGCAGGAGGAGAAGCAGCTACATTTCTACTGCCAGAGGGGATGCACAAAGGCAGTCTGGGTACTCGGGTGAGCCGAAGCAGAGGAGCAGAGCAGGTGCTGCCCCGCACACCAGCTGACAGTCACTCCCTGCAGGGCTCTCAGCCTGGCACCTCCAGCAAACACCAAGGTCTCATGCTCAGAAATAAGAATCACTGGATCATGAGGCCTCTCTCCCGTGCTGGAGTGCTTTTTCATGGTTCCTAATAATGGCAGCGAGGACTGCCTTGGGCTCACAGCCTCCGTGAGTTGGTAGCCCTGGATCCCATTCTTGCTTCCTTCACATGAAGGTTTCTGAGAAATGCTGACAAGTAAGGCCAAGAGAAGTTTGATTGACATCTACTGTATTAGCCTTTTGCTGTGTACATTGAGTGTTGGAAAAAGGAGGGAGGAGGACATACAAAGTTACAAAGACACTTTTTCTATACAAATCTCATTTTTCTATAACTTTTAATGAGTTTTAAATAAACCTGTTATCAACAGGCATATTATACATGAATTAATGCAGAGCACTAGAATGAAATGCAAAATGTGTTCAAAAAGATAAAACAGGGCAGCACTATTGGCTGTCACTTGTTTCACTGAAATACTGCAGCACTCCTTCTACAGTACCATCAAAGCTCATCTGCTCATTATCTTTTATTTGCTTTACTGCCCTATAATACATTTACATAAAGAATAAAATGTCATAGCTTCACACACTGTGAATGGGACCTGGATAACAAGGCAGGGAGAATGCCTTTGCACTTCATAAAGGAGAGCTCAAAAAAGATGTCTCTGAAGGGGGAAGTTTACCATTGAATACATTCATCAAACTCAGTGAAAACAGTATCCCATTTGATAGGAAGTGAGCAGTTCTGGAACATTTGTTGGGCTCTGGGCCAGCTTATGTCTTGTTCACTCTGATGAAACCCACAGCAAATCCATTTAAGTAATTTTTTGTCACCTTACCACAACCACAATTACGTTCAGAGGTTCCAGTTCCCCATCAAAATATATTGATTTCTTTCCCCTGTGATGTGACCTACCAAAGATGACACTAGATACAGCTGTCAAGCTCAGAACAATTCTTAGGTGTGTCACCAAACTGGCATCCAATTTAAATTCCCTCTTAAATGAAGATGATACTCTCTCCCTCTTCCTAAAAACTTACTGATGCACCAGAATGAGATGTAATACACTAAGTATACAGCATTTTAAAAACTAATTATCAACAGTTTTCAATAACACTACAGAGCATCACTTACATCTTCATTTGTAATTTTACAAGACAGTGAAAATAACGGTGCCACCACTAACAATTCCAGGCTACCTTTGCAAAGTGTACTGGACAATCCTCAGGTAACAATCAGGACCTCGGTTTGACACTACACATGAAAGACAATGGTACTCCTGGTCATAACCTGGTTTATGGATCACTAATTGATTATTCATTGAAAAAAAAGTATATCCACCTGAAATGCCCAACTTCCTTCCTGTAGGATAAGGATGTCCTTTCTGGAAAGGTGGGAAAACAAGTGCTACTTCAGTCTCAGCCACGAGGAAATTAACACTGATAAGAGCTTTGTATCACAGCAGCATAAATCCTTAAAAACTCCACTGCCTCCAGCTGTAGAAAGGTAACCTGATAACAGAATCTTTCTAACTTATTACAGAGCATCAGTGACAGAGGTCTTCAGAGGTTAAAAATGTTGAATTTTGTCAGTACTTTGCTTGCACCATCTCTATGGGCAACCCTCCCCTCTGCATCAGAAGAGATCTTGAGAAAAGCCCTCCCACTTTGAAGAGTTGCATGTAGTAGATTAACTACGCACTAATTAACATGGTGACAGATGAGATACACATGAGGTTTGTTTGGTTTTTTTCCTCTTGTTCCTAAAAGCCACTATTAGCCACATGTCAAAACAGACCAATATTAGACTGTACACTGCAATCGATGTGCAGATATCAGCTCTCACCAATGGTTCAAGATTTGCTATTTCAGGAACAGCTGTTTGGATTCCTTCCTTTTCCCCGTGGAGATAACGAGATACTAAACCATGTTCAGTTTGGATTAGCAGCTTTTGACTTATAAAATTATATCCATACTCTCTATATATGCTAGAAGACCATTTGCATTCATATGCTTTGAGAATACTGGCTTTCTACCTGTGAAATTACATATTTCCTGAGCTGATCTCCAGCTTTTTTTTTTTTTTTTTGCTTCTTCTTCCTTTAGATGACCAAGCTGTCAGTTTGACTGCCTTGTCACACAATGAGCAATGGCTGTAACTCTGGACAGAGCAATTATTTTTTGAACCAAGTTCACAGAAGTCAGCGTTCCAAGCTGACAGTACAGGCAAATGAAGTGAATGCTCTGATAAGGGTGGTGGTCTTCAAAACCTTCCCCATTCACAATATTCAGTGTGGGCTGGCATATACATGTACACCTACTTCATGGAAATATGTCAACTCTTACATTTTAATTAGGAAAATATTTGTGGGCACAGATATGTAGATTCATTTGGCAGAAGAAATTAAAATCAAATGCCTGTTTAGACTAAATTCGGTTATGCAAGCCCTACGTACAATCTTGTTTCTGTAGTAGCACAGAGGTAATAAATATCAGAACACTAAAAGATTCTACTGAACAGAACTGTCTTCAGGCCAACGTATGCCACCAAATTCAAGAGGAGGAGGTGAAATTAAAGTAGTTCTAACCTCCGAGTTGCAGGAAAATGAGTTGGTACTAGGCACTTCATAAAAATATCTCCCTGAATAAACACATTTATAATTTTCAAGGCCACGCTCTCAGAAGCTTTGCTTATTTTCTTCTACTCTTGCTCCTTCAGTTTCCAACTAGCATAGACATTTTTACCTATCACAATGTGAAGGTTCAATTCACTAATGAGAATTCAGCTTTAATGCATTACCCTTTGTGCTCCATCACTGGGATTTAAATCCCAGCTGGATGTTCATATTCATGACGAGACTGCAATAATTTCTGGATGTCTGCTGCACTAACATGAAAACTTCATGCTCAGCAATAAGAGAAGAGGTTGTAAAGTCTTTCTATGAGCATCTGAGATAGTAAGGATCCAAAAGAATTTTAATTATTCGTCATCCATAGGATCCAGAACTCTGCATTCACTTTTAAAAGATGCATTGTAAGAATCCACACAGAATTTCTCAGGGTTTTTATAATTAATAGAAATATTTAGATGAAGGATTTTCCTGTATACAACTCATTGTATGCAATATTTTGTATGAATATTGCTTTCCGAGGACATTTCTACAACATGAACTTGCCTGGGTGGCAATGAGACACAGATGCTCTGAAAGTATTGCAATGGTAAATCCTATATATTTAAATCTTATAGATTTACCATTACATTACCCATAAGGATAGATGATATGTTACAGTTACTCTGGCTGATTGCTTCTAAGTTACTAATGTATCAAAACTGAGTTGTGTTTTAATTTTCAGACCTCTCAAAGTTAATTGTAACTACAAATTATAATTCATAAATATTGAAATTTGGGTGATTTATTAGACTGAGATTATCAGGTTGAGAAACTGAGCTTAGAACACTCTATCTAAATTAATGCTATTCCTTTTCTTTTCGAAAGAGCTAAAGAAATCCTAAATTAATTATTACGTGAACAAATTTCTCAAATAGCAAGTATTTGTAATCATCCTGCATAAAATGAAGTCTGTAAAGAATCTGCCCTAATCATGCATCGAGCAGTCACTGGTAGGTAAGTAGCTTTTAATCAGAGACCTGATTGCCCATTTTTTGTACTTGGTCCCTAATGAATTACCCTGTTACATGTCATTCCTCTACCCAGTTAACACATCAAATTTACCTTTTCCATATTGAGGATGTAACAGACTTGATACCAAGTCTCTGTCTGCCTCATTTTACAAATAGGAAAATCACAGGATATATTACATGTGATGAAAAATTGTGACACTTGTGTTTCATTATAATATCCTTGCCAGAAAAGCAGACCTGGGACCAGAAGTAGCCCAGCTATAGAAACACAGAGTAAATTCAGAGAGGGCAGCAGCCATTACTATGCATAACACAAGAGCCAGTATCTTGTCAGAGCCATGGATGTAGGTGATAAATTACATTAGCAGAGTTGAAAAATTGCCTTTTTAAAATACAGTTGTAGCTAAACAGGGAACTGATCCTAACTAGATTAGATTCAAACACAACACTCTTCTTCAAATTAATGATTATGGCAAAACACAACATTATGTCTATGATGTGGACCTTAGTAGAAATTAAAATTTTCTGTATTTTTGCTGTTTAAAATCAACAGCTACAAAATATATTTCATTTTCCCTGCCTAATATTTGCCCAGGTGACAGCCTTTCAGTATACTAGAGAGTTGAAATGTTGCATCCAAGCTTGTTTCACCTTCCTCTTCCAAAAATATTCGGTTGCAGAACTCCCCATTTTTCTCCTTCTTGTATCGTACACAGAGCTGCACTCGAGGTGCCACTGCAGCCTGCTGGGCTCGACAGGTTGATTTCCCATCTTGTTAGAGAATCACCCGCCCTTCTGTCCTGACTTTCCTTTTTCTTCTGCAGTAACGATTTGCCTTTGGGCTGGTTACCAGGGTGACTCAGCAGAGCGTTTCTGCAGAATATCCCTCAGTCTATTGTATGAACTGATGTAATGCCCCATATATCCTTCTAAGCAGAATCACCTGACAGTTCCAAGATGGGAAAATGATGCTCAGTCATCTTTATACAGTCCCTTACAGAGGTAGAGAGGCCCAAGTCAGAGTCCCAAAGTACCTGGTGGAAAACCCTCTGAGCTCCAGTACTAGAACTGCAGAGTGTGACCATTCCTAGCTCAAACACAGCTTCAGCTGGTGTATAATTTTCTGACCAAGTAAACCTACCATTCATTTGCAGCAAGCTGCTTGTAATCTTTCAGAAATAGTAGTTTAATAACACCACCACTCCATTAATAACAAGAAAAGGATAACATTGATGTTTAAAAATTATTTTTACCACTGAATGATTATGTAAAGCGCTGAATTTTCTTGGCAAATACAGAGTATTAACATTACAGGAAAATGTTACTGGTAAATTATCAAAGAGAAAAAATATCCCTCAGATTCTGGTAGACCATCAAATTCCACCCACTGGATATCTAAACAAAAAAAAATAAAAAGGATAAAAAATAATACACACACACACACGCCTACATGGCTACAGAGCTTCCTTTCCTCCTCTGCCATCCACAGCTGATGTAAATCTGCCTGATGATGTGAAATTTCATTATCACAAATCATTAACTGAAAGCAAATCAAAATACCAGTCACACTATTTACTTTGTGATGTGTGGGTAGGGAGGTTCCTATTGACACTGAGCTACACAGTAGGATAGACTACTAAAATACTGTACTTTTTTCTGGTCTTTTGGAGTTTTGTTTCAGTGTTCTGCACACTAATTCAACCTTCCACCCTCAAAGCTTTATCAAACCAATTGAATAAGAGAGTATATTAAAGGGACATTCCCTAGCTTAAAATGTTTACATAGTGCAAAATGTCCTGAAAATAGAAATCATCATAAGTCCTCTTTTTCTTCAAAAATTTTCATTAGCAAAGTCAACTATTCCTAAAGAAAATTCTCCAAAGCTTCTCCAAATTCACTGCTTTCTGAAATAGAAGGTTTAGAGCGCTGTGTGCCCTTAATACAGTGAACAAAGTTCACAGAGACAGTTGTGATAAATTGTATGGATTATGGCAGACATAGGAAGCAATGAATCATTCAGCATCGTGGATCTTAGTTTCGTTGTAGTCCTCTTTGCTACATACTTGTGAGATCCCNTTCCTAAAGAAAATTCTCCAAAGCACTGCTTTCTGAAATGGAAAGTCCAGTAGGTAATGTGGACAGTTCTAACACTCCAATGAAACTTTAGTCTCAGTGGCCATTACTTCCCCTTCCTGCTGCCTTTTCAATTATACTGAAAAAACTAGATCAAATCAGAGAGCACTGACAATCTGGAAAATATGTGCAGCTTAGCCGCAGCGTAATTAAACCAGCAAAACCCAAACGATTTAAAGCCACACAACAACAAGCAAACTAGTTTTAAAGAACACAAACTTAATTATTACTAAACCAACAAAACAAATTAAAGCTTAAGTGGCACGGAGTAAACAAATCAGATTCCTATGTAAGCTGAAGCACATTCTGACAAAAAAGCAATGCAGAAAATAAACGGGGTCACAGATCACTCTGAGATCCCTTCCCTACCACACGGCATGAAGGAGACCCAGAAGAAGAGCTGCATTGGTTCATGGAACTCTGGTCATCCTCATAAATATGAGGGAGCTGAGACAAGATTTGGTAGAGAAAGGCATATTTGGGACTCATGGGGTAGGCCCCCATTAGGGCAGAGCAAGAGGAGTGGATCTGGGAGACAAATCAGCTGCTGCTAAGTCTCACGGTCCCATGAACTGATGGCTCGCTTGTGGCTGGGGCACATCTTTTAGTTCAGTTTCATCCCAAAGAAATACTGTTTATGACTTCTCTGTGATGTGAACTAAAGTACAGGGAGCAGCGATTCACCTCAAACATCCAAAATGCATCTGAACTACTAATGCAGATACACCCAAGAGGTATAAAGAGGAAAATATTCCTTCACAGTTATGGTGGAATCAAACAAGAGCAAGTTCTCCTGCTTTAAATCTTCCTTCTCCCATTACAGTTTCACAATAAATCTGCCCAGACAAATTCTGCCCAAAGATGCAGTTTTCTCAAGTAGACAAGGAGTGACCCACCTGACGTCCACTCACAGCAGACAGCTATTTAGAATTGGCACATTAGGGAGTGCAAAGAATTAAAATATGACAACTGAGTGAAAGAAAACCAATCACTCCTGATGAAAATTGGAACAATAACAAGGAGGCTATGCAAAATATTACATGTATTTTGGCTGTGAACTGATATATGCAAAGACAGGAAAAAGACAAATTCTCTGATGCAGATAACCTCAAATAACTTTGCATTTCCTTAATATTTTGGAGATTGTGAGTGGGGTAAACTTTAAATGCCTCCAATTTTGTCATGAATATTTCACACATTTCTAAGACTAACAACACTTGCATACATCAGAGGGGTGCTATGAGACTTAATGTTTGCAAATCACTGTGAGACACGGATGAAAGGTGCTACAAAACAGCAATATCTGGTTGGTAAAACTTTCAAGAACAAATCTTCAGCTGGTGTTAATTGTCAGTTCCCCTCTAAAGTCACTAACGCGATCCAATTTATAAGCACCTGCTCCTCACATCAAATGGATTTTGTAAGAGGATAAATACCATTCTTATTAGAAAGATATCTGCAGAATAAAAGACCAGTTTATCAGTATTGATGCTTTACTGACTCTGAATTTTAAGATGTGCTTTACTTCTGACAGGTGACTTTCTTAAACTGCCATAAAGGTCTTTATGGGTTTTTTTAACTAGTGCCTGACAATGCTAAAAGTGAAATACTATAGTTACTGACAAATTCTGTCTTGTTTTCCTGTGTATCAAGTATAGACATAATGATCACCTAGAATAGTGTAAGTCACATGAAGGAGATGGACCCTTAACTATTGCATTTGCACCCTGCAGTGGGACACAGACAACCAGAGTAGGTGCCCTTGGTCATGCCCACCAAGTAACCGGAATGACAAAAAAAAAAAAGCTCTTTTCTATTCTATATGGCTTTGTCTATGAAGAATTTCTGATGCTCAGAAGACTACAGAAAAATCACCCTCCAGTTCCTCAGCCCTTCTGACTCATTCTTGCAGGTGCAAACGGTTACCAGGGTGACACATTCACAGGCTACAGCCTCAGAATCCTGTGCGATTTCTTACCACATCTTGTGACAAGCTGCTGCACCAGAAGCCAGGATTCCTTCTGTGAGAGCTCAAGCAATTAACCCAGGAGACATGCACTGAGCGAGCTTGTAATGGGAGTAAAGTATCAAAACCATGTTGGTTCCCTGCCTGTGTGTTTAATACCATCTGTCAGTATTGGCTATTATGGCTGCTTTCTGAGGACAGAGTGCTTTCAAAAAGTTGCAATTTTCTGAACAACAGGGAGCATTTCTTGCTAAGCTAATATGAGGATTTGGTAATGGCCAGCTTTGTAGCATCTCACAAGAATTTCTTGAAAACAGTTTTTAACATTCAGTTTCCTCTCTCACCTACCCCTCTTGAACCCAACAAAAACACAAGCTTTCTTTCAAATAATTACTTTTCAAGCTAAAAAACAAACTACAATCCAAAGTGCATTTAAGACTAAAATACTAATCCTTGCATTTTAAAAGATCAAAGAATAAATGTAAGAAAGCAGGTGAACAAAGCAGACCAGCTTGCCATATTCATTCCTAAAGCTCTTTGAGGACTATCTGCATCTCTACTCGGGGACAATATTTGAAATTCTGTCATAGATATTCTGTGATAGCAATTACTCCACCTGCAACCCTAAATTTTGCCCAATTCCCTTAGAACTACAGATTTACAACATCATTAATATTGCAATTTAGGGAAATGTGTCTGTAATTTTACTACACCTAAATGCATCTAAGCTGACAGAATCTAGCAACATTCACACACTTCAAAAGATTAAAATGATGAAAAAATAAATAATCACATTTATACACACCCTTCCTCAGGGGATCCCCAAGCACTTTGTGAAAATGATTTAAGCCTCATTGTGCCTCTCTGTGGTCACATTATTCTTATTTTATCAAAGGGAAAAATGTATAAGAAGAATAAGGGCATTCCCTAAGGTCACTCAACTAGGCAGCTGCAGCACGGGGAGTTTAATTTACAAGATCTGAATTCTAGTCAACAGTTCTGGTCCCTGAAATAACTAAACTCTTCGAGTTACATAGCACTATATGTTCCTACACCTCCTTGTACTTTTCATTTCTGTGCCATTTGGGAAAATACCATATATACATTTTGACTCATTACAGCACTGTTCTCGACTTCAAAGCATTTTGAGCATAATTAAGAGGTTTTCTTATAATGAAGGTGATTGTAATAAAATGTAATGCAGCTAGGAGCCATGGGACAAAAGTCTGAAACCATTCTGTGGATTAAGGGACACATACAAAATCACGATCATAAATGCAACTAATTAAAAAGAGAAGTACATTCACATTTGTCTCAAAAGACTATTATGCTAAAGGGATTTCCCTTTTGTGGAAGCCATCTTATCACCAGCTTCTTTTTCTCTTGAGATACAAACGACAAAAACACTCATTTCCTAGATGAAAAGATGCACAAGGTGTAAAATACATAATCAATAATCTCAATTACCACCAAAATAAATGCTACCCAGCCTTCTAGTTTACTAGCAGGAAAGATGCCGTAAAAGCCTACGACAAAAAGCAGGATAAGATAGCTGCATTTTAATTTATACTTTGACAAGTCTTAGCACAGATTGCTTGAATGATTCCTTCTGCTGAACAGGAACATATGCTGGCCAAGAGTCAGAGTGCCAAAATACAGCCCTAAGAGGAGCAGACTTAGAAATTCTTGCTGTGCCTCATTCAAACCTCCAGTCTGGTTTTTCTCCTTGCAGTATTGAGTTCCTGTTTGCAATCCTGATTTCTTACAAGTAGTAAAAATATTAGTAGTGTTGTTGTGCAGAAGAAATCTAATGAGATCGACCACATGGTTTGGAGATAAACATCCTACCAGAATCAGCTTTCTGTATTTCTTGTCACAATATGGCGTCACGGCTTTCCACAGTAAATGTTCCAACTATAAACAAATAGTTTGAGATGCCTTGGAAAGAAACTCAATTTTTGAAACTTCTGGTTTTGTTAAAAAATAGATTATTGCTGAAATGATGCAAGATTTGCCTCCAACATCTGCTGTTACTGACTGCTTTTGAAGGACTTGGTGAACGTCCTTGTTGCCAGTGTAGCATGACCTTCTTCTTGTCCTATATTCAGACTGATTTTTACTGTAATTAAAACCTAAAAGAGCTGAATATTCTAAAAGCTTCAAGGAAAGCATTGGGTTCCTCCACAGTTTCTGGAGTGTTATTCCTTTTCGGATGAAAAAGAAATAAACACTGTCCTTTTTAAACAACAAGACCTTGTACTACTGGTTGACTTCACATGTCTTGTTTTCTAACTTTATGTGACTTCAGTAGTGTGACAGGCACGCTTTGCACAAGTGAAAGAAAAAGAGCTTTTGTTACACTGATTACATCTTTCAGGTTTGATTTTCCTTGTCGTTGTAGCAGTCCTTTGAATTATTTTTACAAGTGCAGAGGCCAAAACCGAGGTTTTCCGTGTGTACTTTAAGCACTGTGGAACAGCCTTCCTACACCAAGTTCTTCTGTTTATATTCTATAACATTGCAGTTCATGGCAGTATTGACTGATACAGTCAAGTTCAATTTGATGCTGACCTTAAACTGTATCTTCCCTTCCATCAATTCTTCATTTCCATCTCCTAATCAGCACTCCTGGAGTTTATATTTATACATTTGATTACCTGCTCCCAAAGGGACCACTATGGTATTTACTCCTTTTCAGCCTCACTCTTCTGATCTGTCTACTGCTCTCTACTTTTTCCAGGCATCTTTTTCTGCCTCAGAATTAGATATGCCTTACATTATTTGTGTCATCACACATTTTTCAGCAGATTTCCCTGGAAAACTGCATGACACTGAAACAAAAACCATCAAGCTGCAGTGAGAATTTTGCTCCTCACAAACTCTGTCAGATTTGAAGGTTTTGATTCAAGGTTTTCATTTTTGCACTCAACCACTCAAAGAAAATTCCAATGTCAGAGGAAGCCAGACATTTAAATTTGGCCAACTTCTCTTATATGCAAACAGATTTGCACAGTCTCTTCCTTCCTCCCAGAGAAGAGGAAGCCTCTTTCCATTATGAAACCACAACTCATGAGAGACGATTCCCCATGAAAAATATAGGACTATTAAAAACATTGAATGGCCACTTAGGAGGGCAATATTTTTCCCAGAAGGATCACTTTTCGTAAGGGAAAATTGTTTGCTTCCTTGCTACTGAAAGTACTTGTTTCTGTATATGTTGTCCTAAATTTTCAACCATTCAGGATATACTGCAAAGGTAAATGGACTTATACAGATGGATCTTTTGTTTATCAATTATATTTACCACAATTAGACATTGCTTTTTGTCTTTCAACAGCAAAGCTACCAGAAGTTTCAATTAAAATTGATCCATCTCTCTACTGCTTATCTGCTTCTATCTGGTTTTTACCTCCAGCTTGCAGAGAGGAAATGGGTACAGTTACAGTTAATTGTAAAATCTTGCTCCATTAGACAGATTACAGAGCATGCCAATTTAGTCAGTTTTATTACTCCCCCCTGGGTTACCCTCTTCTATCATCCACAGCTATCTGTACCTGCATTTTTCATGGCAGAAGTTTGAAATTCAGTAGCAAGCTGTATAAAACAGATCTGTTTCTGACAGCATGTACTCTTCTCAGCATCAAGATTAAAGATGTTTTGATGCCTAAAAAGTGCCTTGGAATGTTCTCAGTATAAAGATTTTTGCAAAGAGAATGTGCAAACAGTATAAAATTCTACTGCCTGGCTTTGCCTGAGAGGGAAAGTGGAATTTTGAGGTGATATGTCCATTTGATGTATAATCTCTCAAATGAGGAGCAATAGTAATTACGGAGGTGAAACATATCCTACCACCTTCTACCCAGTGCTCCCCCTTTCCTACCTGAGGAGGACATGAACTTCCTCATCAAACCTTAATGGTGCAGAAATTTCCCTGACTACAGCAGTCCACAGCACACTTTAATTTATTGCATTTAAGCCTATAAACCCATGTTTTACTACTGAAATTAATTGTGTCTGACACTTCCATCACATTAACACACATTAGGCAGCGTGACCTTTGGATGATCAAGGAAGACCTAATTTAATAATTTAGAAACATCGTGATGTCTGAGTAGGCCCCAAAGGGGAAAGAAAAGTGCCATGAAAAATGATCCTGTTTCACTAGTGGGGATATTTGCTTACTAAACCCCTCAGATGAACTTTGGCTGCTACTTTACCATTTTATCTGTGGGTCACACACAGCACTCTAAGTTCTCACAGTGCTATATATTCCTCATAATGCTGGTCATGCAACGCTCCATCAAATATCCTCTAAATTCTTGTAGGAACAGTACACTTTTGCCTGGTAGACTGCAAAATCCCAACAGAAGTTTCTTAAGATGGAATAGCAAACAGGCTAACAAATGCAATTAAACAAAGGCAGCTATCATCCTCTTTAAGCTTACAATACAAATCTGGCATCTTTAAATAAATAATTTTGACAGAAACAGCAAAATCAAACTTGGCCATCAATTATAGATGATTGATTCTAATCAGTTTATCTCAATTTTCACATGAAAGCAGATATAATTTAGTGTAAATAGTCAAGTTGACAGAAAGCATGAGGGATTAAGAGATGAGCAGACAGACAGACAATATGGTCAATCCCATTCAATTTCAAACCCTTGAGGTACCAGAAAAACACTCCCCTACAGCAAAAACTGTTCCTTGGGGTACAGGGGAGATAAACGGTCATAATGTAAGCTCATGGAAATTTACACACTGTATTCAAAGCAAAATGCTCTCCAGTATTAGGGCTTGAGTGACCTGCAAAAACTGACTGCCAGTGCATTTGCAAGGGAAAGTGGAAATCTTTCTTCCACATTTCTTTTTTTCTGTTAATTTCAGTAATTATTTCTTTGTTGTATTGGCCTTTAATAATCCAAAATTCAAATTTTATTTTAAACTTAGTATGACAATTATGGTATGGTAAACTCTTAACAGGCTTTTTACTGAAGATTTTAAAAGTGTCTAATAGTTAGGGTGCAGACTTTAATCTGTATGACTAGGAAAAGAAAAATAAAACAGCTGCAATAAAATTTAACACCCGACAACATGTTTCAGATTAAGTGGAAAATAAGGTCTTATTTATAGAGAACTCTGGGGCCACATAACTATCATCAGATTGCATTTGCAAGAAAATTCTTCCTTGTTTATTAGTTCTGTTTAGCTTTTCTTTTCATACCTGGAACAATACTTTAAAAATATCTCATCAGAGCACAAATGTTAAGTGTCACTTGTACTCAACTAATCTGCTCTTGGGGTATGAGGAACTGCAGCTCTTACCTGAGGCCCAGGAGGAAGCAGTTCCTCTTGCCAAAAAGGCAGCTGGGTTACACTGCTCCTGGCCCTGCCTGCCGAGACCACAATTTTTAAATAGTGTAAATTGGTGCATCAACTCCTGCCTACCACCAGCTGATTTTCATAGCTGTTAATTGCCAAGCAGGTACCAAAAAGGGATCATAGATCTACAAGTGTGAGAGGAAGTACTGTGTCTGAAATTAGTTCCTACCTCTTTTGCCATGAGGATTTAAAATGTGAAATTAGTAAAGTCCAGAGCAAAATTATGTTCTTGGTACATGACAACTAGCTCTTTTCACTTTCAGCGTCAGTCTTGCTCTAGTACACATTAGTAAGTAGTAATAAAATAAGCAAAGATGTAAATAGTATTTTAAAAAGCACTAATACTTAATATAAGCATTGGTTAATTAATTTCTAAGTGGTTAGGGAAGAATGGGTAAGACTGTGAGATAGTAGGAGATGTACAAGAACAAAGAAGAAATATTATAGAGAAATGAAAAATAAATAGTTGAAGAAAGATGGAATATGACAGGAAAGTTGCAGTGGATGCTATTAAATGGTATCAGCAAAGATGGAAGAAACCAATCAAATGATTAAGACAATTAAAACTCTTAGTGTTAAGTGGCAACCACAAGTTTATGCAATGTAAGGAAATTGCATAGATGTACCCATGACATTGTTGCAATTTATTTACGTAAACACACACTAACATTAGGAGAAGTTACAACCTCTCAATAACTAAAAGGTTTTAGATGTAAACTAGTACAGGGGACCAACATAAAAAAATGTGGTCTGTTTTCTTCTCCCGCAGTGAAGTCAACTTTCTGGGCTCCAGTAAGACAAACATGCTTCAAAATCTATCTAAAGACGCAAAATTGCACTTCCTCAACTGGCATAGTCTGGTGTTAATCCACTTAATCTCAGTTGGGACAAAAGGATGAAAATGCACAAACAGGTAAAACACAAGGTTATTTTATCTTCCGACTGTACCTTCACAGAGTTAATGAACCACAAACATCTTGATAAATATATAGCCTGAGAACAGTAACTTGTTGATACACGATATAATTCACCATATAAAATGAACAGCAAACACAGCAAGATTAATTTTCTTTCTTGTTGAAAGAATTAAGTTTCATTCTCAGGTACTAACAGGCATGTATTTACTTTCTGCCACAGCTGCAACACCAAGGCTCCTCTAAAGCAATTAGCAAAGTGACAAGAAAGCATTTACATTCACTTTGCAAGCAGTGGATGGCATTTATACTTATGTCATTCTCACACCTATGAGAAGAGTATCCTAGTTTTCTAATTTTCTTGCCTCTCCACACTATTTACAATTGTGTCACGCTTCTCCCTCTGTAATGCAAGCAATTTTGGTTTTGACACAGATTTACAGGCCTTGGCATTTAGTATACTCTCATGAACAATTTCTGTGCTGGTTAGACTCAAATTTCATGCAATTTCCTTGTAAAGAAAGTCATCTTTGCTCCTGTTGCTTACTAAAACAGAGTAGCTAAGAAATCTGCATTCCTAAGTGGTAGTGTGCAACACTGTGGGGTGACCCAGGACACGCTGCCTGTCGTTCTGCTTCTCAGCCCACCACAGCCCTGGAGAATGAATGATGCCTTCACAGGCACAGGGTTTATTTGTTACAAGTCATGGTGGACATGTCACGTGCATACTCTGCCTATTTCCCTTCCCCACTTCTGCCCTTTCCCAATTGGGTGTGTATTATTTGACCATTTTTGAGCACACTCATATTTTGTGGGAAGAAAATAACTGGATTAAATAACTAGATTAAGATCTCTACCTCATGAGAGTCTATCTTCTACCATGCTATGTCCATCACCTCCCTGTTGTGAGACCCTCTGATGTACGAAGGCTAAGGAGGAAGCAGCAGGGATATGCAGCATCCTGTCCTATGCACAGCATTTCCCTTTACTGTCAATATTAGCTTCTCCTGTTTTGACACATCAGAGGACAAGGGAAAGAGCTGCTGCAGTTAGAAACTGAATTTTTTCCTACAAGAACAGACAGTGCAGCAGTTGATGCTTATGCACCCACATCCTTGGTTCGCATGGTGAAACATGATGCTATGGAATGGTAAAAATACAGACAAAATAGCCATTTATTTATTTTACAAAAATTTAGTAAATGATTTTGTTTAAAAACCCATTCTTTTGTCCCATTTCACTGCTGTTCTGCTGAGAATGATATCATTAATTAAAATGAAGAACAGTTTTTCTGTCATATAAATTTCTACTTGGAATGTAAACAAAGTGAAGCATTAGGTTTCTCTGTGATACAAACTTCTGCTGTAGGCATCTTTTTCAGTGTCTCTGCTCTTTTTTTTTCTAATGGATACCTATTGTGAAAGGAAAGGTGAAAAAACCCCATATTCTCATCTTTAGTCATCCCACTCAGAGGTACTTCTATTAATTGCTGCATCTAAGAACTCATCTCATCTTCACTGATCAAAAATTCATAATTCAATCAGGTGTATTGAACTATGATACCTCAACCTACTTTGTGATGAGTTTGAGAAAGCACATTAACATGCTAAAACCTAAGCAAAGAGGGATGCTTCCTTTACAGATGGTTAACCTGGCTGTTTTGCTTTCAACGTAACGCAACACAACATTACTATCCTTTCAAAAACAAGTAGCAGAATTCCAAAAGAACCTGATGTGGCTTAACCTATCCTACTTGCCATTATGTTTTCACTGGTGTTGCTTAGTGAAAGCACAGCGGCTGTGTCTCGGAGTCTGCTCCACTGATACTGCTTGCTTCTCTTTTGGTTTTAGGTCTTCTTCCCATTGTGGGACCTTTGCTTTATCAGAGGGGAAATGACAAGACAGTTTGAATCTGTGCAAAATACCCTTTGCCACACAAGCACTCCCTGTTCTTGGATACAAGGGGATTAATAAATATTCTGCTAAAATTACGGGCCTTGCCAAGACCAAAACACACTTTTCATATATTTCAGTGAAAAATCTGTTTACCTTAGGCAGAAAATTATCAATGTATAATCATTATTGTTGGAGGGAAAAGAGTAAATAAACTACAGGCTAAAATTTTGAGACATACCTCTGTCTCTTGAAGGGAAAATTTAATCTATAATTTAGACAAACCACTGGAACAGAATAGTATCCTTCCTTGAAATTATTTTCACATGCTCTAGTGCCTCACCTGCTTTTGATGTGATAACTCAGCTGAAAAGTGCTGACTATCCACCTAGAAAACAACAAAACAAACTTTGATTCTGCATGTGTTATACAGAACAATCTGGAGAGAACAAAACTGGATGCGACATTTGGGACCATTTTGTATATTTGCAATAGCAGACAAAAGTATCTCAAGGAAATTCTTCATATAAAATTGTGCAGCATGAACTCTGGCTACGTTCACCAAACACTAATTAACTGGGCTCTAAAATTGCTGATATCAAGCACTTAGGGGAGGAAGCCGGGAGAGAGAGAAGAGAGCAAGGGAAACAGAAAGAAAGGGCAAGAAATTTTGGAAGCAAAACTGTTTCCATAAATTCATCATTTTGGATTATTGCTTTGGATTTTATAGAGCTAAAAATAGGCCAGAAAGCACTAGTGTCCTGCAGTACTACACAGCTCTCATAGCACAAAGGCATCCTGTCTTGAAACGATGCCAGCCAGCGTAAATCCCTGATAAGCCACATAAACCCAAGTGTGAACAGCACAATGTCTTTCATCCATACCTCTCATCAACACTTCTGTCTTTCAGGAGCACTGGTGGGACAGTTTCTGCAAGGCACTGCACCTTGACTACACCAAGTATTTTCAGAAATTCCTTACTGATGGTATATACAGATTTAAATTTATTTCCTTATTCTTTGCCATATGTCACTGGAATTCCTGAGGTTCCTTTGCTATAGAGATAACAGCACCAGGTGAGTTTCTTTTCCTAACCACCATGAGCACTACTGAAAGCTAAAATTTTGTTCTTTATCTCTTATAAACTTTCATACCAACAACACAGAGGTAGGAAAGTCTTACCCTACTTGTAGTGTTACTTCACATGAGCAGTTTATGCAAGAACACTCGGCCCAGAGTCACTCCATGAAAAGAAAAATTAAAAAATCAGTATTATTAAATTACATTTTTCTACAGTATTTAAAGCATCAGAACTATTTTGCCTTACAAACTAATTCACTTTACTCCCTTTACTGAATACAACTGAGAAATATTGACATTAACACATTGGCCCAGCATTATTTTTAAGAAAAAGAGAGATGACAAGGAAAAACAGGAGTCTTCATAATTGCCCTCTAAGAAATATTTGAGGAAAAAAAAAAGCCCAAATAAATAAATTTTCTTTCAGCGACTTCTTTACCTTTACCAATGACAATAAAAAATTAAATGCTCAGATTAGTGTTTGGAATTACAAACAGTATTTAATTTTAGTTGTTATCATGTCTTGAGACTGTGCTAATGTTTTTTTCATCAGACAAAAAAATTTAATGCCGTGGACAAGATCTCGGAAACATGAAGCCTTCGTTTTTCATTACTTAAAAAGTAAAAAGGAAATTAAGTTCAGATTAGTTTTCTAACAGCTAGCTTTGTGTGCTTACCTCATGAGATTTTAGTTTTAGTTGTTGAAACTACTTCTGTTGACTTCTCAAGGTTCTATAGAGTGCATAAACAAAACCACTAAGAGTGAAGATTTTCCAAAGGCCAGGATATATATCTGTACTCTACTAATAAACCTTATTTCTTCACAGTCTCCACATGCATCTTTTCATATCATGTCAAGTTACTATACATATGCATTTCTATATCTTTCGAATTTTAGGCACTGATACACATTGTGATCTTGTGATATGGATAGTAACGAGAGTTCCACATAGAGCGTTCAGCTTTGACACTGGAGAGCTGGAAGCACAGAAATGCTGTTTCATTTTCTAATCTCACTCTTTCAGACTTAACTTTTCCTAAGGCAAAAATTTATACACAGCTCTCTTGGATCCAAGAAATGTTGCAAAGTTTCATTGTATTTGTTTTAAAAATGCAGGAAAAAAGTTGCATAACTGCAAGTTATATCTCCCCACTCTGAAAAGCTGCTCCAGAATAGAAGAGCATTATTCTTGCCCTTGGGAAACAGGAATAAAGTCAGTCATACAAGTATGACTTACTGTTTTCTTAATGTCAGCATGCAGTACCAGGGCTGAGTCAGGTGTCTGTAGACATAAGGGATTCCTCCCATCTTGGGACAAATTTCTTTATTGAATGAAAACTTGAGGCTAAAGAAATTATCTTACCCATAAGAGAAATCCCATGATATTTCCCACTCTGGGTTCCACAGTGTGTTATTTACACATAACATCAGTCCTAATCAAATATGAGGTAGTTAAATTGTGAGGGTTTTACTGCATGAACTGGAAAATCAGAAAGTTCAGCAGCTTGAGACAGCCAAGGCTCACCACGTTTGAAAAAGTAGCCTAAGAAAGCACGATGACCAGTTTTATGGAGAGACTTCTTTAAGGCTGTTTTTCCATTGCTGCTGAACCACCCCAGGGATGTTTCACTGGAGGCTTCTGGGCCTCCCAGACCACTCCATATCAGATACGGTGACAAAGAAAACATCTGAGTTTCACTGACGTGATAATGCTTTCTGTAAATACATGATCACACAGAGGACAAGAAAAACCCTTTCGGAATGACCAAATAATACAGGTGCATAAAATATGTTGTCAAGGAAATATTGTATGCCACAAACTACCAGAGCTGCACTGCGTACGCATTAGAAGTTAGAAAGAGTACATGATAAAATTCAGATTCCAGGTGTGAAATTCTGGAATCCAAGTCAGATATACACCTAACTCCTCTCTCTTTCTTACCACACTCTACAGATCATCCCCTTGCCCCCTGTCCTTGTTTTCTGCCCTTGATTTTTTTTTAATACATTTGATTTTTTTATATTTGATTCAATTTACAGAAGAATTCCACAGTCTCATTTGAAACGATTAAATTTCCTCCTTCAACACTACTGGATTTTTATAGTTTTTAAAGATGATGTTTTCAAGTGTTCTAGTCATGTGTCAGGGCGAAATGAAAAGAAAACAAGACAGAGGAGGAAAGATGTTTTCTTTTAGCAGATAGAGGGAAAAATGCATATGAAAACAAAGCAAAGCTGAGCAGGGAGCAACTGGGCAGTCTGCTCACTGGGAAACTTCTGGGAGTGGTGAAGAGCTGAGGGCCACACCAATGCCAGCCAGGCATGACAAAGGAGATATTTTCCTCATTTAAGCATTTTAAAGTAATGCTTTGCTGCAGCACTGCTCTTACACAAACATACCCATGTAATCCTATTTATCTTGTGTACCCACAGGAGCCTGAAGCTCACAGTAATCAAGTGACTGTTATCACCAACCACATGATTGAACTATTGTTCCTCCCCAGACAAACTATTGTTCTGAGCTGGATCCACTGCACTCCAGTCATCCCATCCTGGACCACTCCTTAGAAATACCACTGTGCAGAGCATGTGGAACAGGTCAGGGTTCCCTGTCGACTCACACAGCTTTGCTCTCACAAGCTGCTTCCTTGGCCTAAGTTATGTCCTAGAACTGTAACTATTTCCGTTGAAATAGATTTTAAAAGTCCTACAAATTAAAAGGAAGGTTTTCTTTAAAAGGAGTTCATATCAAGTCAAGTAACTTCATTGCCTTGCAAGTCCTTCAGCAGCTGAAAAACAAGTAAGGGGCCAGAGTGACATCTACATACACCAGCAACATGAAAAATACCTCTACGTAAGAGTTAACAGGGAGATTTTCAACTCTACCTTTTTTATTACTATTTTAACAGAAAATGTCAGTTTGTTGAAATCTTAAACTTTTAATAAGAAATCATGGATTTGGAGAAAAAAATGTTAATGTGAGAAACTTCTCAGGACTCAGATCCTGGGAGTTTGCACTGCAGTTTGCTGTACTGCTTTCATGTTCCAACTATTTCTCAAGCTGGAACTCCCAGATTTCACCAAGAAACTTGCAGGCTTTATTCTGGGAAAATTTGTTTGATACCTTGAAGACATCTGGAAATACAAAATCTTCTTTGACTCTGAAATGTTATTCCACTTAAGATACCTCAGAATATTTTGAGAAAATATTTTCTTCATGTAGCACTCATACCATTTGAGCAATTTTATTTCTACCACAGAATCTATTAATTCAGTAAGACTAATCACACATTTAAAATCAAAAACACCAAAGTTCTCAGTGATCTTAAAATCTCTGATGTGAAATTATACTGAACTGAACAAAGCATATAATCTCTTCAAGTTTTGGCATGCTTGATGCAAGTGCTATGGAAGAACTGCAAAACAAAAAAAAGTTATAAAATACCCCATTTAGAAATAAGTACCTACCAAAGAGCTCACATAATGACCATGCTCAAAAGGATATGATTAACCTCGCTCAGTACTAAAGGGACTTGCAAAACCAGACCCCGAAGATGTTTCTGACCTGGGGAAGGTCAGCGTTGTTTATTGAAAGTTCTGTATTTTGGTATTGGCATAAAAAGTATTGTTGGACTTGAAGTTGTTTTAAGACTCATGGCACAGTGTCCAAGCTTAAATTACTACTAATTCTCACGGGAAGGCCTTTTATGAGATAAACAGTCATCTGAATTATTTTATTTCAGCTGGAATACACACTCTTTGATTTCCTTTCCTTTCCATTTCACATGCGTGGCTTTGTTTGTTTTGGTGCTACATACAATGCAAATTTCACAAAGTTTGCTTCCTTATGTACTCAAGAATGTCAGCAGCCAAGTGACAGAGAAAACACGTCACACACACTCTACCCCACTCTCAAAACCATGCAAGAAAAAAAGAAAAAACAAACCACTAAATTGTGTGGTACATACCTTTGTTTTTAAGACATCCTGAACTGCTCCTGCACCTTATACTTTAATGGAAAATTGTGGCAGCTTGCTTTGACTAGAATCTGCTAGTAACATTTGACCTGGCACCCATCTGTGAATTGCCACAGCAGCTGGGAAAACAATGAAACCCAGAGGTGAAAGCAGTGTGCTCCAGAGAAGACACTTCCCTCATCAGACCCACACGAGTGTGCCTGCGTGCACCTGTACATCAGATACATTAGCTCTGTCTCTGAGTTGCAAACATGCTTTTCTAGGAGGATCAAGTTTATTTCTGGGCTCATTCAGCAAGTCCTGAGAATGTTTTGCTGTGTTTTACAGAATCCCATCCTTTCATGCTTCACATTAAGAAAAACGATCTAGAAAGTGGCTCTAACCACAGACCTTTAAAAATCTGCGGAAGCTGTCAGTTCATTGCATGAATTCACTGCCATCCAAATGCCATTGCACGGCTATCTCCTGTTCTGGCCAAGGGCAGAGGGTGCCTGCCGGTGCCACAGCAACTCAGCACAACAGCAGTGAGAGCAAGAGGCTGATCCACGTGGGGCTGCAAACACAGAGCGTGCGTGGACCATAACACACACACATACAGGTTTATTCCCTTGAGAAAAACATGAGAAAAGCACACATAGCTGTGGCTTTTTGTTCAGAAAATTATCAGTTTATTAACTATAAAGAAACCTGAAGGAATAAAGAACAGCAAGCTCAGTTTTGAAACAGGAAAAAGAAATGTCAAGACATAAATTAAAATCTGTATTACTGTCAATTACCCACCAAGAGAAAAATCCCTAAGGGTTCCCTTTGGTATTAATGTAACTATTAAAATATTCATTGTTCTTTCCATATACAGCATGTTTTCTTTTGTACTTTTCTTCAAGAGTCACTGAGATAATTACTTAATTACATAAGCAAGAACTTTAAATTCATAAGGGTTGTATTCTTCCAATGCTAATACAAGAGATAATCTCTACTCTTTTGTCATAATATGTAGCTATTTACTTACAAGTAGCTATTTTTTAATCAATTAATCAATTGCATTTTAATCTGTCACATCATTGGCTTGCACTGGTTAATAAAATTCCCCATCACAGATCAACTAGTCACAGAGCTCAAATGAGGAATCAGAGCAACAAAACTTAATCCATCTGTGTATTCAGCAAAGCTAGGAATGTTATTAATGTAATCTTAGGCAGAAAGTAAAATGTACAGAAATGATTACATTATAGCCAATCACTTGAAGAAATTCCATTTATTCAAACAGACTCAAGAAAGGGTTGTAATCTTCAATAGGAAAAATTTACATTTCCACCAGTTAAGCAGTTTGCAAAAAAAATTAAATTTTAATATTCCTAAAATTTTGAGCATTTACCAGATAAAGGACTTTTCCTAATACTTATTTTCATGTAAGACCAATCCAATTAAATTTTTAAATAAAATCCAATTTGCTGAAACGTGATTCATTGGAACTATGAAGAGCTCCAAAAGATGCACAGCAGGGTGGCAGAAAATGTGCACCATCTTTACCGCAACATTTAGCACAATAAAAACAAGTCTGCTTTCCCCTCCATATCTATCCCAAGTAACGGCTGTCTTAGTACACACAGCACACTACAAACACCTCTGTCTCCCAGTGAGGTTCATCAGCATGCAGCAGCTTATTACCCTGTAAATCCAGCAAGCACAGAACGCATCACCAAATTGCAGTACACTGCCAGCCTAGTAATTGAATGTCTACTTAGAGGAGATTTGCTTTGTCCTAATATATCCTGGTAATGGGACAGAGAAGAGTCAAATAAAGGCAGGTTAGAACAGAGTGATCTCTGAAGTCAGTAATAAGGTCCCTGGTCTTTTGCACGCACACTCTACCAGCTGCCTTTAGTTCACTGCAGACAGCGTTGCTGTATGGCAGAGGTGGCACAACCACCAGTTCCAAATCACCTGACCTGAAAACAGGATTCTCTTCAGTTTATGAATCATCACTAACAGACTTCTGCCACAGTGCAGAACGATGGTGGCTACCAATACAATCAGGTCACACTGGATGGGCTTTTCCATCACACCCCCCCATACATTGTCTTGAGCACAGCTATTACTCCTTTATTACAGTCTGACCGCCACACTACCAAGCCAGTACAACCAATACCAGGTTGCTGTTCCTGCTCTTGAAATACTAACCGATGAAATGCAGACGTTTCAGTAATACTTTTAAGTGTTCTTATTTTAGTATTTTCTGCTATGTCTCACCTTACTTAAAGCCATGCAACCAAGATAAAGTAACTGAAAGCTAAAATCAGCTTCATTTAAAAATGGGAGTTGGCGTAAGAAAAATCTAGAAACTGGCCAGAGCAAAGATAAAAGGTGCTAAGAAGGAACGACAAGAAAACACTCAAGTTTTATAATTGTAGATTATTTTCAAGGTGTTTGATGATACTTGTGTGAGACTTTTTTCATCATACTCTCTGATTAAAAGTAATTTTTTAAAGGATGATCATCCCCTTTATTCCTACATAAAAGAAACACTTGGAGAGAGGAGAGGGGGAAGGGAAAAAAGGCAAACCTTGAGGTGTTGCAACATTGGCAAATATTCCACTAACAAAAATCATACACATTTAATTTATTGTCAATTAAAAAAGCACTATCTTCCCAAACCTCACTTTTTTTCTTTAGCTATATATTAGGCAATAAGAAAGAAGTACAAACCAGACATGCACAGAAAGACGTATGAACCTCTAGATAAACGAACCAGGTTAAGAAAAGGAGATTTAGTGGTGGAACTCACTGCCAGCAAAAGCCTGCAAATACAAATAGAAACAAACCAATCAGGGAAAAATGTAAAAGGACCCTATTTGCAAAATCGGGCCTCAGGTGTGTTACCCTATCCATGGGAACAGAGGCAGCACAGGAATGGTGTCTTGCATAGAGGTTCTCTTCAAAATGTATTGTGCAAGGCAGCCCTTGCCGTGGCTCCACCTTTATCTGCCAGAGGTAGCAATGCACCAGCTGAGGCACATAGCACTGCCCAGTGACCTGGCAGTAATGCCATGCAAGTAAACGCAAAGTCACCAAATTACTTCAATCTACAGTGAAGAAGGGAAGAAAGATAAAATAAAGATTTGGACAGGCTTAAAAAATTGGCAAGTGAGGATGAATAGATTAGACAAGAACAGAATATGTTCTCTACTCGATTAAAACACACCAATCCAGAGATGATTATTTCAAGTTAAAATATTCAAATGCCAGTTGGAAGCCATGGTAATATCTTGATTTTAGTATTAGCTACTGATTAAATTTCAGGAATACTGCACTATTTCGAAAGACTCTAAGATCTAACAATCAAAGACAATGCATCAATTCTTCTCACCCCAGCAGTCCAAGGACAATGATTTTATCATGGGAGGGAGGAATGTGACTACATGGCCCGAAGGAATTGGCTGTAATTTCCTTCAGTATCAACAGCAGCTTCTGAAAAACAAACTATTGTTCAAAGTTTTAACTCTCCAACACAGCTGCCCTTAGTGTGTACCTTGCCGTTGCAGTGGGATATTCTGCCGGCAGCAAACTGCCACAGCATTACTAAGCACATAATTTGAAGCCATTACAGTTCATCAAGCATTGTATTTAAACATTATTAACACCTGAACTGGTAAATAGTTATCACCAAGGTCTCTCTAGTTCACCTAACTCAAGGTCTGTTTATGCAGGGCTGGCAGTCACTTATTTAATTTTAATGACCATTAGGGTGGATAATAATAGACTAAGCAGACAGGCAGACCAGCTGAACTCACAGGTATTCAGGAGGGTTTTCCTCTTTCCATGATTTGTTTTTTACATCACCATGCTTGCATCTAATGATAGGAAAAACATTCCATCTTTCATCAGGCCATAAAAAAGAGTCTTCCCTGAGTATTTATGGCAAACCTTAAAAATCCTATTCTCCTTTTCTGAGTAAGGCTTCTGCAGTGTATACTATTTTAAAATTGCATTCTTGAAAATAGGTTTGCTTCTTGTTAAAATATTCCAGATTTAGTGAACTACTAGGCCTCATCCTTTTGCACTATAACTGCTTGCAACTGCTCAGAAAGAGACATAAAGCAATGAAAATCTGGTACATAAAGTGTTTTATTTGTAACTGATGGGATGCTATTTAATTACTAGTAATATAAGAGAATTATGATTAAATTAGAATATTCTTCAGGGTGGCAATATCATATCATAGAGGAGATCGTGTTTTACATCATAATAAATCAGCATTTATTCAGTCATTTTGAATTAAAACTGACATGCTTTTTATTAACTCCTATATCTCTCACTGCTCCAAGAGTTATTGCTGACATATCAATCTAGAAGTTTTATTAAAGGTGAAAGTGCATGATTATAAATTTAATTTTTATTTCTGAAACATAATTAACTCATTCCCCTGCTAAAAAAGTTATCAGAGAACTAACTGCATGTGGATAAAAGAGATCATGCTGATGAAAAAACAGATTCTTCTTTTATATCCTATCAACATACACAGTAGTTCTGTTTCAATACATTTCAGTCTGCAACAAACCCCTCCCTAAAACTTTTATATAAAATTACTTTTAAAATTTTTAATATTTTAAAGGGGAGGAGGGGAAGCCCTCCCCAGACGAGGAACAACTTTTTCCTTGCAAAATTGTGAAAAGAAAGGTAAACCACTGTTATTCCATGTCTGACTTCACTAGTCCAATCTTCTTCTGTCTCCTAAGTGATCACAGTTCTGTGACCAGAGCAGGATTTACTTCACAATTATTTGCTTTGGCCTAGATCCTTGGGCATGTTGTCTCCATTGTCACATCAATGTACATTAAGATTTCATTGCAGAAGGACGTAGAGCAATCTAGATGGTTAATGACTTCTCTTTATCATGCAGGTTATATATCTCTAGTGACAAACACTGATAATTCACTTAGGAGAAGTGTGACGAGATGTAGGATGATTTAAGTGCAATATACCAACACAAATTGTCCTTGCTGTTAATCATCCAACATCTTAATGCCTTACCCATTTTCACACCGGTATTTCAGCAGCTCAGTGAGACTGGCTGCAGGCAACCAGCATTTGCAGTCATCCCAGATATCTTTGCTACTGCTACAAATCTGTCTAAGCACCCTCAACAAGGGATGTGCCTCCTCTTATTAAAATATATCAGTATTTCATTGACCTGATGTTTTAGATCACAAGTAACAAAACTGTGAAATTAGAACAACAGTAGAACAAACTCCATGAGTTTATGCCTTTCCTGTCTAGTGTTTCAAGGAAAATGCACACGGCAAAACTAACTTTCAACACCACTTACCATCTTTCATTTTGAAATGCTAACTGAACAGACTTTTCCTTTTTAAATGAACACAGACTATCACTAATATCAGAAGACCCTTCAAAATATGATTTCAATAGCTGTAGGTGTAAAACCAACCTACCATTCTAAATTCAGACCAGATTCTCTCTTTTACACAGGAACCTCATTTAATATAAAAAAAAATAATCACATCTATTTTGAAAAACCAGTTTGAATGTCTGCAAGGAGCAAAGAAAATGCAGCATTTTCTGAAAACTAAATTTTTAAAAACATTCTTTTCTATGGCACATGAGATGCAAGCAATCATGTTCAGCAAACACCTTTTAAATTCTTGCCCTTGAATCTATAAAGACTCAGTACCACAAAAATTCTTCCCCATCACAATCCCAACTAAAATTCTGTTAGTACAAGGAATGTTTGGGGCCTGCTGAACCTTCTCAGTGGAGATGATGAAGTTACTGTCTTTGTCAATTAGCTCCACTGGAAGAAATTGGTCCAATTTCTAGTGAAAGCAGCAGTCTGTTGGCAGGACTTTACACAGCAACGTGCACAGGACTTCCCAGAGATGTGCAGAGCATCCTGCCAAAAAGTGCAAAGCTCAGTCCTGCTGGATTGCCATCTCCCATCTCAAAGCTCAGCAACATAAATAAGACCATGTAGGAATGCCTTGCTATTGAATATTGGATTTGAATAAATACACGATTTGATTTCCAATACTACAAACCATTTATTTTTTTATGAGGCGGAACATATTAAAAAAGAGGCATCTCTCCTGTCTAAGCAAAGTGGAATTACTCAAAGATTAGCATAGTATTATGATAGGATTACTTTCTCCTGAGCTTTTTTTAAATTCATCTGGCCTACAGCATGGTGTCTTCAAAGTTCTCCACTTCTTTTTAGAATATCATCCATCCTACAGCATATTTGTGCTGTAACCTGATATGTGTCCTCAAGCTAAGGAGTCAGAAAGTATTTTATCTAAATTAAAGTATTCTTCTCAGTCATTTTTTCCTGCCAAATTGCACAATGTCTGGCTTTAGCATGACTCGTACTCAGCTCTCTGCAGTCTGTGTTTTACTGTTGCTGCTAAGACAGTACATAGCTGCAATGTTTTGGATGAGACCGTGCTAAGGTCAGGAAAGTGAACTCTTCTCTAGTGTTACACATGAGAACACATTGGTCAATGGCTAGAAGATTCCCATTCCCCCTCAAAAATAATCTTTTTTTGTTTTTCAAACACAGTAGATGAGAAATGAAAATATTCCTGTGTTACAGGATTGCTGTCTTCAGGGTGAAGAGATATTGGCTGCATAACCCTTACCTCTTTGTCATGCAGATTTATTTGATTCTGGGCATTTCCTGCTCCAGGCATCACCTTTCAATATTTCAAAACAAATTGCTTTTTTCAGACTCCACTATAGTATAGGAAATTGAACTGATCTGGAAAATAAAGACACTAAAAATCTGAATGGAAAGATTTGTGTAATGTTAAATACTGATTTAAATGACATAATTTAAATAGCCTGGTCAAAAAGAAGCTAAAAGAGATCAATCACTAGCAGGATAGCAAAAACTTATGAATCAGATGTTGTTATTAAACGAATGGTGGATCACAAAAGGCCCTGACACCTCTGGTTGCTTTTGTGTGTTGTCCCTGTTTCATGGTGAGAAAAAAAACTTATCCCAGTGATGTTATGTTGAAGTCCTCTGTTTCAATTTAGGCTTCACGCTATATCTGTCCAAACGCTGGTCCTGCAGAGCCTTTTAAATGATTTTCAAGTTCCCCAGTGGCTTAATAGAATTCACCATCAGAAACCACATAAACTCTTTTGATAAGTGCTGTGCTGAGAGAAACGGGACACGTTTTGAAGCTACAGAGAAATGGTGAAAGAGGAACTGAAGATGACCATAAGTTTTGTCTTGTCACTTGTGGCAAATACAGTTATGCAGCAATTAGAAGCAACCCGGCTGCATGAGTGTTGATCTTTGAGTTATGTGGAGAGTTCAAGGTTTCTTTCCATAAAGTTCCTGCATGTCCATCTAAAAGAAAATTTAATTTTATATTGGAGGACAAGCAATATCATCTGTTTAGTTTAAAACCTTCCCATTTCCCTCAACTACTATCCTATATATTTGCATGTAATGAAGAGATGAATAGTTTCTTAATTTAAAGAATTTTGGATGGAGGCAATATAATCTCTGCACAAAGAAACAAGGCAGAGTGTTCAGACTCGTGTCATTTGAGGACCAAGACTTCTGTGAAAATTCTCAAACTGGATTTTACATTCCACACGTAAAATCAGCGAGTCACAATTGGCTTACATAAAGAAGACAGACAATAACCATTAATAACTAGATGGCAAAGTACAATGTAGTAATAAACCTGCCAAATGTGAAAGCCTAGACTTACATGTTTTGTTTGCAAAGTTGGAATATCTAAAAGGTAAATGGTAAAGTCATATACAAGAAAGGTAACAGATTCTTCTTTTACATCCAAAGCCTAAGCCAAGAAGAAACCCCCCCCCCCCACTCCAGGGCATATCCTAAGCTGTAGTAAAATAATATAGCTAGTGGGCACCAACACAGATCTAACAACATTTTAATTTTTCTCCATTGAGAATTTTGAATCCTCAAAACTCAGCCCTCTGTACCCGTTTCTAAGAGGCTTCCCCCCAGTGCTCTCTGGAGCATTCACAGCACAAAATAGGCATCTAACATTTAATTACTAAAGTTCTTTCAGCCCACAGGTGACTTCTGCAAAGTAAGCAGGAGTGTGCAGGGCTGTTCTGAGGTCTTTGAAAGAGCTTTCGGTCAACTGAGGAAACAAAACTGGTCTAAGCGAATGCCAAGAGGACCCTGACCCGACTGATACAGCAAAAAGGATCCCTCCCTGACAGGAAAGAAAGCACATCCTCATCTGCACAAAAAGTGCCTATATCCATACAAACACGTCTTAATTTTTGGAGAGACCAAAGCACTGAGATCTGCAGACAAAAAAGTGAAGATCCAGGGGGCTGCAGAGGAAGCAGTAGTTCATGCCCATGGAAGTCTCCTCTGCCTCCAGACCAGAAGAATGCCTGGGAGCCTCTCACTCCTCTCAGGACTTAGTGGAAAACGACACTGCTTCTGAGAGAGCAGCAACTCTTCCTCTTTGTAATTGCTGACATTTGTTAGCGTGGTTAAAAGAGTTATTTTTGACCACATGGTTTTAAATTGCCACAATTTTTCTTTTGAAAAATAGCACTGTAACGTTTCCCAAGAACTGCAAAATATAGAGCTCAAATTTTAAATGAAAGTCAACTTCATGGATTTCTTCAGTATTTCCCTCACATAACAATTAAAGCAAAGCAGAAAACTGCTTGCGTCTTTAAGCAAACTGCTGCGGGGGAGGAAGGGAAGAGGAAGTCATGTAAACACTCTTTAAATGTTAATTCCAGAGTTTAATTGTAGCTCACTGCAAGCCTATTAAACCCTGACTAAGTGCACCTGACAGACTGACAACAGCATAATGCTAATGCATGCCAGTGAAGAGCAGTAATTAGCTTCTTTAAAAGGGTGAGATTTGGGGGAAACTGCTCACAGAACAAAAGAAAATGGGGGGAGGGAGAAGAAAAGGAACGGTAACTTTTTTTTTCCCCATTATACCTTTCTACATCTTACGTAAATCTCTACAGAACTCAGGTGACTATCAGAACTGTGCCGTGAAAACTTATGAGAAAGATCTCAAGGCTACTGGGCAGGAGACAAGGGCTGTTTAGTTTTTATGTCTTGATTTTCTGTTTGGACTGTGTGAACAAACTAAGGTAACACTGAACATGATGTTAAAAAAGGATCCAGAAAGAGGGTGACTTGCCGGTGTGACATTTCTGCCACCTCCAAAGCACTGGAAACTTACTTAGTGAATGATGTTCTACAGAGTAGTCTTTCTTTCTTGCTCTCATGCATAAATCAACAGTCAGAACTCCTTCAAGCAGCATGGGAGAGAAGCAGAGTTAGTTCATGTCGATCATTGAACATCTCATAGTAGGTCATCTCCTTTCTCTGGATAGTTACACTGCATTACATTTAATTGCACATCCAAGCTAAAAGCCAGTGATTGTGCTTTACAGTACAAGATGTTTTATTTAATTCTAACCAAAGATCAGATTTCTTCTCCAAGAAAATGCTCCAGAGGCTTAAAATACCAAAAACTTTGGGGGGTTAAGTTTAGCTTTTTAAAACTATACTGAAATATCTCTTGCTACCTGTACATCTTGCACCCAGCCTACTGTAACACTGAAAACATGTCAAATTCTGGAAGAGTCTGAGCTAATCTTGGTAGCTTAAATCATGCATTTAAGTAAAATTTTTCACTCTTTTTATTCCAAAACATGGATAGAGAATTTCATATTATATGTATGTTATTTCTTTCAGACTTTTCATTGCAGCCTCATTCTTACTGGATACATTCTCAGGATGCTTGACAATAACTAACAAACAATTCTACAAAAATCCACACCACTTCCAAGATTCTAAATACAATAAGTCCTCTTAGCACTGAAATTTCTTAAGGCTACAACCATTCTTTCTCAAATCAGTGTATGAGTGGTCTAACAAAGACATCATTCTATTTTGACAAAAGACTGTGACAGAAATCTGTGGAAGTGAAGAAAGTCCAAAAATTCAACAAGCTGAGACCATACTTAGAGAATTGAGACCAATGAGAACATCACTTCCGTTTACAGCAAACATTTCTTTAAGACCCAGGAGCACATTTATGAAAAGAAGTTCCACTATCTTAAACCACAGTGGATTGATTTCTCACTGCAGGAATATTTTCATGCATCTACTTCCTTATTTAGCTACCTTAGTGGAATAAAATTAAACCATATTGAAACTAAAACTAAGGAAATGAGACTTCATGAACATTTCTACTTTTATTAACCTTTTTCCTAATTCTTGCACGTATCAAAGCAAACTGCCAATGGAACTTCAGGTTTTCAAGTTATCAGTCTTCTAGACCACTGTCTTTTCCCAGGCCCTGAGGTTCAGAACAGAATGAAAGCAATTAGCTTGCATTTCCTTGGAAGAGTATTTAGTGCACCTGGCAGGAGACCTGTCTCTTAAATGGCTGCCCCAGGAAAGGGGGCAAGTCCAAGAATTAAAGTGCCTCAGTAGCAATAACTGCACAAGCTGTTCCATTGGCTCTGAGCTAGCTCTTTGTTAGATATGACCTCACAAAAGAACAGAGGCAGCAGAACCCTAAGAAATTAAACAAAGTAAGAGCTGGATTGTGTTCTAGGACAGGGGATCCTTAAGGCTCATGAAGACAGTTTTCTGTGGTTTTCAATTTACCACTCTACCTGTTCTTATTTCAATTTACTGTAGGATACAAATTCCACATTGGAACACCAGTTTCTTCATTTGTGAATTCTTTTAACACTGGATAATTCTTTTGTAATTTTCTATGCGATGTGCTGCACATTGGAAGACACTGACTTTTTTGTGGATCCATGTGTTGCTCTCTCAGGCTGCTGGTAAAGCACATCTGTAAGCAGGAACCTAGAGGACTTAGGCTGCCTTTTGTCGTTGTAAAGAAATATCCTGTAAAACTGATCCTTTTACTGTTGGAGTCAGTTTGTGTCTTTAATGACGCACTGAAAATTGGAAGCATTTGTTCACAGCTGCCTCTGTCCCTGAATTTGGATCCCTTCCACCATCTCAGATACCTTGCAGGGGTCTGTGGTAATTCATTTGATCACGCCAACTTCCTCACTGTGCTACCATGTGTCCATGTTAGAGCGGCCACTTTGCAGGCCTGTGGTTTCTCTCTCAGCTTTCCCAGCTATCATTTCAGCCATGTGGCAAACTGGCCCATAGGTGAGAGATTTAGCCCTGGGAGAATCTTTCAGTGCCAGGTGCTCTTTGGCGTACCTCCCCTGCCTAACAAAAGTGTGTGCAGCTGCCCTCGGGGAACTGAAAGGCTGACTAGAAACAGGTAGAGAGATTTCAAGTGGGATGGCAAGGCTGCCCACTGTTCCTTTTGTCCCTTGTTATTATTCCTAGGCATGATTACCATAATCCTCTCCAGATAGCAGCATTCAGCGCCCCATCCAAAGAGCCAGTAACCAGCTTCTATTTGTCACAGCTAGAGGGTCTGATCAGCAGGGGCACCTAATACATCCAAACAGTATCTTTGCAGTAAATTACAGATCACCACAGTCGACACAGCCATCCTGCCAGATTTGTGAACACAACTCCTGATCCAGTCAGCTGACTTTCACCCACCATGTGCTGTACTCTCACTCAAAGCACCAAGCTGGGAAGTCTCACAATCTCTCATTTTCTATTTTATTTTCCCATGACACCTGGGAGGACAGCCAGAGAAACCTAGCCAAATTACTAGAACTGTACAGGAATAGAACTGCAGTTCTCCAAAACATGTCTAAGGACAACATGTTACAGTTTTCTGAGCATGAGAACTTAGGAAGCTTCAACTTTTTCTCTTGAGGAATTTTCTCTTTTCCTTTTAAATAAGATCACCCCTTTAAATAAGCTGTGACTTCTAGCCTTAATCTTATAATGAGACAAATCTCTTGGCAGGTTTTCTTATGTACACCAGATATTTATTCAGCTTTGTATTTTAAAGACCAAAGAAGAATACTATTAAAAAGAAAAAAAAGATACCAATCTGAAAATGAAGTCTATTATTCCTTTTAAGCATGAGCTTTGATTTTTGATATCACAAAGTGTGATATCCTCTGGGGACAACAGACAAGGTGGTTGATGAGAACAGAGTCAGTTTGGGGAAAAATGTCTTCTAGAATTTTTTAATGAGCTCTGCCTTTTTAAAAATATCTTTATAATGCTCTGGTGCAATTTGCAGACAATACTAAATCAGAAAGAGTTGTGAATATCAGTCAGAGCTGAGAAATGTTAGTGACAGAGCCAGAGGCACTAGTGGGCAGAAAATGACAGCATGAGTTTCAATTTAGACAAATGCACATAAAACACACCTAGGGAGATAGAAATCAACGTGTGGCTGGCTATTCACTGAGTGGAAGAATTCTAGAAAATACAACAAAAGAGAAGTGTGGGTAATAGAAACTCCCACGTTGCAGCAATACCAAAATACAACACAGGCTTAGTGCAGTTGCAGACTAAAATCCATGAAGACAACACACTGCAGAAATGATGACTGCCTGATCTTTGGACAGTTTTTAGTGTCGCTACCAAGAATTAATTCAGAGCAGGACATAATGTTAGCTGTAAGACTGACAAATTGCAGTGTGTTAAGAAAAGACCAGCAGAACAGATTAGAGCATGGAAGAAATGATTTATGATGGAAAATTTATATAATTAAATATGTATTAGCCTGGGTAGTTGAAAATGGAGACGGGATGGGAAGATACAGCAGTCTGCTAATGTCTGAAAGGGTATTAACAAGGAAAAGAGAAGAGGAATTACACACACCCATGTCAGCAGTATGCTGGCATGCAGGATTGAGTCCTAGTATAAGTTTTAAATACTGAGCCCTAGGCTGTTATTCAGTGAGGCCGAGGAATCCTTCACGCCTTGAACTCTCACCATTTTTGTCCCCCTCTCATTCCTCAAACATCACCTTACATATTCAGCCCTGTCCTGAGTCATTTTACTCTGTCTGAACTCCTTTGCTTCTGAATTCCCAGAGCTTGAAACCATCTCTGTGGCCTGAAACGGGGTGGACGGTTAGACCCTTCCTGCTCAAATTTCATTCTGTTTAAACTGCAGAGCAAACTTCTGTAAGGGCACTTCAGTCCTGTCCAGATAGGATACGTTTCTCCATAACCATATGCAAGTAGGACATCAACAGCTCCCTTTCTCCAAAAGATGAACCATCAGGTCAGTGTCTGATTAGCCCACCTGCAGCTGAGAGAAAGCAGCTGTGTGCTCAGTGTCCTCTGAAATCCCTGTGACAAGGTTTCTTACAGCAGATTACTTCAGTGTTGTGCATACAAGCCATTGGCCCCAGCAAACAGTGCAAATATAGCACAACTACACACTTGTGACTCCTCTGTTAAATCCTTAGCCCACTGATGGAAAAAGTAGGAAAGTTAACTGTTCCATGGAACCTTCATCAGAAATGTAATTAAATGTACTAAGGCTGCTCAACTTGAACATTTCTGATATCACACTCCAATATTTCAAATTTTCAATCATGCTTACACTTAGTGCTTTTCTGTGATAAATCAGGTGTACTTTATCAAGGAATAAGATGTATGGCACTGACTGTATAAGCTTCAGATGAGAATCCCCTGCATTTACACATATATCTTGGAGGAGATGTTCTAAAAGATGTAGGTTTATTGAGTAATTTATCCAGGGCTGATAATATTTGCCCAAGATTTACAAAAATTTCTGGGAGACTTAAATTCAATATCTGAGAAAATCAAGGAGTATCTTCAGACAAAGAAGAGATTTCTTTTTCTTATAAGCATTATTAAAAACCTTGCACTACTCCAAGAATTCTCATAATGTTAACAACTGCAAGTAACAAGTCCTCTAATGACATATAAAGTACTTTTGATTATCTTGCTCACCATATATGGGATAAATCATGTCCCAGATTGTCATTTCCATTTTTTAAAGGCTCCCCACAGACACATCCCTTGGCCATCTGTTCTCTGAACCTGCTGTAAATGGATGTCTGCACCATGCCCGACCTGCTGGGGTGAGGCAGACAGCTACCCCTGGCTTCATGGCACTGTGCTTGCCTCCCAACAAAGGGCATTTTTCAAGGAATTAATGACTGGGAATTATCACAGAAAGCTACAAAATTATGAATGATCCTGAGAAAGTGAGTGGGAAATTAATATTTACTATTTCTCATCATCCAAGATACATAGGCAAATCAGTGTTATTATGAGGCATCTGGCTAAAACAAGCACAAAAGAATATTTTGAAGCTCCTTATTCAGATAGCACCAAGACCCAAAATACACATTGATCCAAAATGGAAGGAGAAGAACTAATGGAAAACACATCCAACAGTACCCGTAAAAATCACGATTCACATGCAACCTCTGATTTGAGATGTCCCCAAATTACTTCCCAAAAGCAAAAGTATATCAGAGGGTTTTTTATATGTGTAATATTTGTTACCTTCACAGGTTTCTGTCACAAGCAGGATGCTGAACAAGGAGAATTTTTAATCAAGCCTAGGATCCCAGCTATTATTTTTGTGTGCTTTCAAAATTCTATACTTCAAAATGAAACACATTAATTTAGAGATACTTCACTATCACTCCATCACCTATGAAAAAAACCCCACCTTTATCCTAGGAGTTAAAGTGTTTTACTGTACAATTAGAAAAGTACCAATCTCTAACAGAACCACTGTATTTAGCCTAGTTTTGAACAGTTTTCCTGATAGTATTTGACTGATTTCCTCCCTTTGCAAGGATAACATCAATGAACCCTAACTTCCTTGGTCACACAGGCCACATTAATTACAATGTCCACGCCTGAACCCACATCTGAACCCAATTCAGAACTACATTACTATTTCCAAACCTTCTCTACCTCTTGTTGTTCTTAGGTTTTAACTGCATCTTAGTTCTCCTTTGATGCTTCACTCTTCTCCTTTCTTTATCATCTGAGCCTTTTCCACATTTAAGAATTAGCCTTTTGTTTAAGTTGAATACCTTGAAATCACCCATTTCCAAGTTCAGTCATCTCCTTCCTTCTGCTTTCATCCTAAATGTTCCTCTGCTTTAAAAAAATTTGACCACCACACAAATCTGTCTACTGAGGCTAAGCAAAAAGAATGTTAATACAGCAGAAAATATCATCCTATAAATCAAGCTATCACTTCATAAAAATCATCAGTGTGAAAAAAAAAGCTGAAAACACCTTACTTTTTTAAACAATACAAAAATTAATCCAAAGGATAATACCTACTGTAATTTATGAATTAGTATTATGTTAATCTACAGTCAGGAATTATTTCTGAAAAATTCAATTTTTATTATTTACTTTTTAAAGGTTACTGTACATGTACTAAGTATTAATTACTGTGCATTACTAAGTGATATTAAAATGACAACACAATCTCTTTAAAACAAAGGTTAGATTTAGTTTCTTGCCTACCACTAAAATTGCATTTTGCCTCACATATGGAGCTGTAAGAAAAAATTCTAAATTATGTGTTCCCATTAGCTGCAGATGCTGATAGATTAGCACCATCAAAACAAGAAATAAAGATGTCAGTGTTGCTAGACAACCACTTCTCTTTTTAACCCTACCAATGACGCAAGCTGTAAGAGCAAAGAGAAAAATTTGCTGTCATGCTTTAGCAACCTCTTCAGTTATATTTACAGTGAGACTATTTTTTTCTAGTTTTTCACATATAAAAGCAAAGACTCATGGTCAGTTCAAGTGACACCCCAGACTTGGTACTTATGGATTAAAAAAATCACACATAAGGCACCTGTGCCATAACAATTTTATTATGGTATTAAATTGATGCAATACCAATTAAAAAGTATGGGGCTTAAAAGTCAGTCTAAATCTCTTTTTACTAAAACATGTGTATAGGACTTGGAAACATGTATTCTGTACCTACCTATATTATTTCTGATTAACTAGCTGATAGTGAACTACTGATTTTTGCTAGTAGTTTTTCTTAGTGCACAGGGAAGCATGATGAATTCACAGATAAACAGAAATCCTGACGCCCTCCTAGGTCATCACATCTATTTCTAGCTACCCTAATAAAAAGCCTGTTAATTGAAAAACCAAATATTCAAGAGCCAAGAAATGTGAAAATTCCATTATAATAATTGTTTTAAGTCACCCCTGCTTGGGTGAAATTGCTACTGGTACTATATATTGTATAATCATTCAAACAGTGGCAAATAGATTGGGTAAACAGAGGGACATCTCTGGAAGAAAATGTTATACATTATATATTACCACAAAACATGTAAGTGCAGGTATTTTATTCTGTAATAGAGATATTTATACATCACTAAAAATTGTATAGCATTATCCTTTTTTTCTCCAGTCTCTATCAGCAGAAACAGGTCTGAAAAACATGCCCTAAAGTTGTTTCCCCACCCCTCTTCCAGATTTACATGTATCAATTACTACAGGTATTGAAAAATATGCACTAACACTCCCTCTCTCCCACAGGGACACACAGTGAAAATAATTATATAGGTAACTCAAATTCTCATGTGGTCCAAGCAAACTTTTAAAAAGCAGATTAAGCAATGGATTCAAAATCTAATAATGCAACCTCACTCAATCAAGCCTATGATGAAGTGAAAAGACAGAATATATTTAAATAGTTTCCAACGAAGCATCTCTCTCACTGGAGAGGATTTCTCTCTCTTATTAAAATTGGAACTGGTAGCTAATGTGTTAACTTAAAAATTCAACATGTTGTTAGCATAACGATGCTTTCTATTTATTGTATGCACCCAAGTTTATGACATATAAAGCAAGAAAACTGTATGAACTATCAGAGACAGGACTTCCTTCTACCAGCTCTTAGAAAAGTCTAATCTTCATTCTCTGATAAAGAAAAACTTTCCTTTTGGTCTTTAGACTATTTCCACCATTTCAGTCAGAAACTGGCTAGAAAATGGACCAGTGTGAATGCAGCAAATGTCTCACCAAGTTCAGCAAATTCTGTGTTTCAGCCATTTATGATGGGAATATAAAATGTTTGACACCTTTGAGTAAATGTGAGGGCAGGAAGTACTGCAAAAAATTAGTTAAAAGTCCGTGTAAGTCCGTGCTCTGGATCAGTGTTAGACAATCTTTGCAGCCTTTGCAATAGATCTTTAAGTGATAACAGGGAAATACTGTTCAAAGCCCCCAGTACTGCAATGTCTCTTCTGCTGGTTGGAACGACCTGGTTAGGAGGAGGCACAAAACCGACAGAACGATAAGGCCAATTCCAGCTGAGGTTCTGATGTCCCAGACGAGCAGCTGCTCAGCCCCACACCCAGCCATCGCCCAGGTGAGTTGTACAGAACCACTGCTTGGCTTTGTCAGATGCATTAGTTCTCCGTGCAGCTGAAGGTCAAGTAACAAAGCAGAGGGGCTCAGAGCAGTACTAAAACATGGAAGAAAAAATAAAACCAAAACCATAAAAGAGTCTTAGTTTCCTCCACCCCAACATTTGAAGGGAGTGCGGTGAGCATTCCAGAATAACATGCAAGAGGGAAGATGAAAGACAGGGTTACACAGAGACTCTGAAAAAATTTAGACTGTGCTTCCATCTTGTCTTGCACATAATTTTTCCCAGTCTCATTTTTGCACTGAGACTGGATTAATTTGGTGCAGGCCAAGTCATTCAAGCAAGATTTTATCATCTTGTCCCTCACCTTTCTCATGTGAACATTGAACATTCACTTCTGCTGCAGTATGTGAAATGACCTCAATAAACACTATAGAAAAACAGATAAAAATACATTTTCATCTTGAAACTGGCCAAGCAAAATCAATCCTGCATAGATCATGTTTATTACTCGCAGGGAAACTGATAGCCTGTGGGTTTAATCTATGAAATTATACACACTCAAACACGCATCTCAGACAGTGAAGCAACTCTGCCAGAGTTCATAGTGAGATCTGCAAGTGTAGATTTTAAAGTTCTGTGTTCCTATCTTCTTCCATAATATCAATTAAAAAACTTGTTTTCAAATCAGAATCCAAAAATCTATCAGTTTTATTGCAGTTTCCAGCCAGTATTCCAGATGTGGAAGTTTTTTTCACAAGATCAGCTAGTTGGGTTTCAGTTTTCCTTTTGTGAATATCTACATGCTCAGTACTAATGAGTATAGAAAGATTCAAAATTTTCATCCAGCTGAGACACGCATACTAAAAAAAGAGGTAAGCAGAATTTTGTAATAAAATAGTTCATATATTGAATTTCCAGTTTTTCTTCCTTGCAGAAATAGAAGTTTTTATTTCTCAGCACATAATTCTGAGACGCCTTTTCTCCACTTAAATTCTGGTTCTGTTGATGTCACTGGAAGCTTTGCCAATGACTTTAATAAAAGCATGTTGTCACCTTTCGTATTTAAACTGCTCTATTACTGGTAGATAAGAAGGGTAATTTTTTAACTGCATGACTGGGAAAACTTAACTTTATAGCCTGTAGAAGGCTTAATCTCCTAAACACCAAATACAATTTTTTTAATATTAATTGCCCTTTCCGTTTAAAGAAAGGATGTAGATATTTATTGCTTACCTCAATACTTTTCATAAATCACAAAGCAGAAATTGTTAAGTGAAACAAATTCCCAAATGCAGTTACCCCCAAGATGCAAGCCTCACCCAGGGAACTCCTGTGCGTAAATACCTTTGTGTAGTTTTATCCTGGCTGGGATATAATTAATTTTCTTCCTGGAAGCAGTGCTGTGTTTTGGATTCACTGTGACAATAATGTTGGTGTTTTGGTTGTGTTTAAGTACTTGTGATCCCAAGACAAGGACTTTTCAGCGTCTCAAGCTCTGCCACCAAGCAGGTGCACACAGAAGCTGGGGATGAGCATGGCCAGGACAGCTGATCCCCAGTGGGCAGAGGGATATTCCATGCCATGGAGCATCCCGTGCAGTGTTTGTTGGCTGGGAGGTGCTGGCTGCTGCTCAGGGATGGACTGGGCATCATCGGCCAGTGGGTGCTGTTCAGCTGTGCTGGGCATCACTTCTCTTGGTGTTGTTTCTCGCTTTCTCATTATTATTATCATTGTTAGTAGTATCATTATATTTTAAATTGTTTCAACTATTAAACTGTTCTTATCTCAACCCAAGAGTTTTTACTTATTTTCTTTCCTATTCTCTATCCCATCCCTCCAGGGAAGGGTGGGGTCGAGGGAGCAGCTGCCTGGTACTTGTCAGCCGAGGTTAAACTGCAACAAGTTGGAAGTTTGCAACAAATAGAACAGCAGCAATAATTACTGCAAATGGAAATACCCCCCAATATATAAAAAGGAGTAAATATTTTCAAGAAGATTAGATCAAGAATATACCATATTTTTTAATGATGATATGTGAAAAAATCATATTTTCTTTAAAACTTAGTGTCAGTTTTTAAAAGTTCATATTCAGATGTTTTATGTTGTTTTGCTGATGAAGTGAAAGATATACATTCTTGTGAAACAAAAATAAAGGTAGCTGACTCTTAAGAATTTTCACTAAAGTCTCACTCATTCATAAAACAGATTTTGAAACAAAATCAAATTGATAAATAAGCAAACCAAAACTGTCATTATTTGCTGACATTATTGAAAATGAATTGAACATGCAGGTATTTGACAAGAAGCAGGCAACAGAAGAGCAATAATGTGATGGGAATTCTTGAAACCTCTGATTCAAACAGGGAAATATAGTGGAAAAAAAAAAAAGACAAAAACCTCCCAGCAAAACTTGCTAATCAGTTAATTGAGAAGTATTCACATAGGAAACAAATTATTCCTTCTAATCAAACATCATTTGCAGAAGAAATGGAATCACATTTAACTGAAAAATAGCACAAAACCAGGTGAACAAAGAGATAAATTTGAGATAATTAAAAAGATAACTGCAAAGTCAGGGAACAGAACAGATATTTGAGGCCTAATCATTTTCTTGGATGTTTTGAAGCATAGAAGAGTTGGCTCAACAAATTAACATGCTAAAGTGGGCTAAATGGAGACGAAGATTGGTAAACTTTTTATCAATGTGTTTTAAAGTTTCATGTATTTTAAATTCATACAGGTCCTATTTGCAAAAAAGAAAACAATACTTATTGCACAGGAAAACATGCCCATATTCCCTTCTTTCCTTTAGAAAGGCTGTATCTTTGACTGCTTTAAATGTTCATATTGTAAAATAAATATTAATGACGTGTCATTTACAAAACAAATTTTCTAAGTAAACAGAATAAACCTTTTGTATGCTGAAGAAATATTAGCTAGTTGGGAAATAATAACAATAATACTAATAGTAGTACAAATCATCATCATCATCATCCCAAACAAAACCACAAAAAAAAATTTTAAAAAGCAGCCCACACCTCAAACCCAGTTTGTTTAGGCTTTTTGAGAAAGCCTTGAGTCAAAGAACCTCTCCTGATTTACACTTTTCTAACTTCAAAGCATCTCCTGATACACACTTCCTGACCAGAATTGTGAAATAAATTTTAGTGCAGATAGACTGAATCTGGAATTCAATGAAACAAAGCATCAGTTTAAAAAAAGCAATGAAAAGGAAAAGCAATAAATTCTCCAAAAGCCTACACTGAAAGAGATTACCCATGCAAGATGTTTAATTAATTTCTTTTATGAAGTAAATTTACTTAATAAGGTAAACTGGTCACAGTTACTGCAAGTCCTGTTCCCACGGGCCTGTCGATTCCTGTGGCATGGAGTGAGCACAGACAGGACAGCAGGCTGGTGGCTGGGGCTACAGCCCTGGCAGTCTGTCCATGGAGAGGAACACAGACAAAACCCATTAGGATTGCTACAAGCCAGACTTACAAACTGGGACTAGCTCTAAGCACAGATTTTTTTGGTGGAGAAATTAAAACAAGTGCTAATAAAGACTTCTTAGTAGCCATGAGCTTTGTCTATGGCTAATAAAAGATGGTCTGGTTCAAGTGGTTTCCTGGGTGAAGCTCTTTCTATCATCAATTCTCCTGAGCATCTGCTCTCCATTCCCTGCAAATAGAAGACCTGCTGACAATTGATCTTATCACCTTGGAAAGTAATATATTTTCAGCCACAGAACGGTCAAATTAGTAACTACTATTTCTGAGTTATGTGTAAAATTAAAAATATTACAAATCTAGCATTATCTACAACCATTGAAACCAAGCTATACTCATACCTTTTATTTTGGACACAGATGCAGTTATGGGACAAGCTCAGGCTGTGGAACAGATGTAGGGAAGAGGTGACATATTCTGCAAGAATTACCTCCGTGCAAGGCAAGAATAGAATTCAATCCAGACTAAAGACAAGAACAACAGACCGGTGAGCCTCACCTCTGTGCCTGGGCAAGTCATGGACACAGATCCTTTGGAAACAACGTTAAGGCACATGCAAGACAAGGAGGTGATCCGAGCAGCCAACACTGGCTTCACTAGGGACAACCTGAGCAGCCGATGGCCAGCTGTGATGGAGTGGCTGCAGCTCTGGGTCCCCAACATAAGAAGCACATGGACCTGTTGGAGAGAGTCCAGAGGAGGCCACGAAGAAGATCAGAGGCTGGAGAACCTCTCCTGTGAACACAGGCTGAGAGAGATGGGGTTGTTCAGCCTGGAGGAAAGAAGGCTCCAAGGAGACCTTGTTGCAGCCTTCCAGTACTTTAGAGAGGCTTACAAAAAGGAGGGAGAAGGACTTTTTGTATGGGCAGATGGTGATAGGACAAGGGGGAATGGTTTAAAGCTAAAAAATGAGGGATTTAGATTAGAAATAAGGAAGAAATTCTTTATTCATATGGTGATGAAGCACTGAAACCTATTGCCCAGTGATGCAGTGGATGCCACGACCCTGGAAGTGCTCAAGGCCAGGTTGGATGGGACTCTGAGCAACCTGACCTAGTGGAAGGTGTCCTTGCCCATGGCTGGGGGGTTGGAAGTAGGTGATAACTTTAAGGTCCCTTTCAACCCAAAACATTCTATGATTCTGTCATTCTATAATCTGGAAAGAGCTCCAGCCTGGCCAGACAGAAGGACTCCTCAAGCAGTCCCCGATGTTGGATGGAAATCCAAAATTATTCAGTTTTAGTTATTGGTTCTTCCTGACCAGAAGAGTAAGGGGAAATGAGAAACATATGCCTTCACTGCAAGCCTTGGATGTAAGAATAGCTCTTCATAACTTTAATATTATGATTATTTTTCCACTACTTGAACTATTTTGAAAAGAAAATACAATGTTGTTACAGAAATAGCAGATGATTCAGATGTTTGTGTTAAACGTCTAAGTCACCTAGGCTGCTATCAATTATCAGCATTTATTTTAGACCAGATTTATTTGCATGATCACCTCAATGTAAGAAGGACAAGGACAGGACAGAATTAGAACTGCTGGATGCTACACCTGAGAAAATTTAACAATTTCTTTGTTCAGTTTTAACTGATACATCAGTACTAATAACAAGATGCCTTTTAAAAATTATGTCAACAACATTCTACCAATAGATGATCAGATTTCCAGTTCTGCTGTTATCGAAATTAACATACAATCAGAGAAAACTCTTCAGGTTTCTTCTTTTAGGGAAATTACCTAGAATATTTATTTTTAAGCTTTAAAATCTTACCATACTTATTAAAATATGGATTGCAGCTTCTACACTGAAATAATGGATGCAAACTTACTCAGCAGTCAGGGGAAAATATTTCTATTCAGCACCCAAATATGCATGACAGGAACACAGTTGTACTTAAATATCTCTCACCATTCAATTAGAGGTAACTGAAAGAAACAGCCAAGGTTTGTCTAACAGATGTACAGGTCTGGTCTTCATGAAGTTGGAAAGACTCACACTACCATGTCTACTAGCTCATATTTGTGAAAATCAAAAATGACAGCCAAATGTCATAATTGGACAAGGCTAAGAAGTGGCACACTCAGAACTGTCATCATTAATCCAACTGTGGCCCTCCTTACTCCTCTCCCCATTTCTGTCATTATACAGTATTATATTCCTGATACTACAAACCATTTCTGACTAATATATGTAACAGTCCAGCACAAAACCTTCCAACAAAATACCCCAATTCACAGTAAAAGTAGATGCACTGCACTTGGTTTAGTTAACTGCATTAAATGTTATTAATTTTTGCTGTTATTAATATTTTAATACAATCACTATGATAGTACATTTTGGGGGAAAAATTATTAGAAATACATTAAAAAGTTTTCCTCCAAATTCTCCATTATAAGACTCTTTTTCAACTTCACCACATTCTAATCAGGTCAGCTTGTGACTTTCTACACTGAGCAATTCTCTGATACAGAGTTAGATTTGTGTGTGTTTATGCATGTTCATATGCAAGGAAAAAAAAAGGGAAAATACAGTTTTCCCTTATAAAAGGCAATATTATAATTTTGACCCAAACACACCCTAGCAGAGCCATCATTTACAATATTGAGTAGTGTTTTTATTTGGTTAATAACTCCATCAACGTTAACCTTCTATAAACTTTACTGGTTTTCATTTAACACAGCTCGGTTTAGGCTTGTGAGTGAACTTCCCTGAGGAAGTTTTCCTTTCTATTTATTAGTTTCAGATAGGATTTATGAGTATATAAACAAAACCTAGAAGAAAGTGAACTATTCTCATTAGATAACTCATTAATCAATTTAGATGGTTCTTAAAAGGTATTTTAGAAGGATGTGCAAAGAAATTCTCTCCTAACATACAAGTTTATTCACCAGAAATAAACTGGTGAATTTGCAATGAATAAAATACGAAATTATTTTGACATGTTAGTACAGCAAAATAAATTGCTTAAAATATTACAAATAGAATTTAATTTATACAAATACTTTAAAAAAAAGGTAGCCTGTTATTCTACTGAAATGTTTCAGCCAAGGAGGAAGTCAGGAAACCACTGCCTCAAGACTTATAAAGAACATTTTTGTATGCAAGAAGAATACTTACACAGAACATCCATTCGGCTACTATGAAACCTTCCTCAGCTAAGTGATTACTTATTTTAATAACAGGAACTTCTTGGAATTTTACTGAAAGTCAACTTTGATTTAAAAAAAAAAAGATAAACAAGACTACTAGCATTTTCCAGTGCTGTCTTACTCTCTAGCTTTAAAGATCAGTAAGTGAAGCTTTTTCCTTATTCATATCCTTCCTGTACCAAGGAAGAGTGGCTGTCCTTGATAAGTAGCCTGTCTAAACTGCTACTGGCATACATAACATTTATTAAACGGATTATTTATTTGTTAAATCAGCCATGTACTTATTTGGGAGTTACCTTTAATCAACACTTACGCAATTTTACCCAACACTATTTCACATCATCCAGACATCACCAAAACTCATTTCATCAGCTAAACTGGGATGCTGCAAGCCTACTTTCTCAAAGTACTGCGGAATTACCTACATACGCAGGGGCAACAAGATCTTGTAAATGCGTGACCTCAAAGAGTTCGAGGGCTGATATGCAACCGTGGGCCCTTTAGGTACCCAGGCACTGACGGCTGGCCACATTGTCCACGGCCATAAAAACTGAAGTAACGCTGGTGAGAACACAGTGCTGAAAGGGTCTAAGGCACCCTGAAACACCACGTGTGAGAGCAGGGGGCAAGGTGACTAAAACAGAGGGTTGAGAACACTCTCCGAAGGGCCAAACAGAGACCGAGAGGGTTCACAAATGTGTGCTGCATGCAGGGAAAGATCAACCGAGTATAACAGATCTGTACGTTAGGAATGAGGCAGCATTTCTGCTCATAAAAACCACAGTATGGATAAAACAGAGTCAATTTATATAATAGCCCTTTAGGGAATGATTATATAGAGGTGGTTCTGGGCGAGAACTGAGACAGTATTACATATCATCAGAACTGGATACAAGCACATAGAAATCTCTGTATTGTAACTAGAAACACAAAAAACCCGAAGATTTGTACTCTGGAAGAATAATATTTCAGGTGGGGAAGAAAAGAAAGAGAGAGTAAGAGAGGAAGAGAGGGGAAAAGAATTAACAATTATAATCCAGATATTTATCAATTTTGAGACTAACAAATTCCTTTGCTTTTTTGTTAGACTGACTTTGGAGAAGAGCAGTCTTAGGCTGAAAAATATTGGGTGGAGCAATAGCAGTTTGGTTCAGAAAGAAAGGAACAATGGTATACTCTGGATGTCTAAAAAAAAGTAGAGACAAATAACATATTTTTAAAAATTGCTACAGGAAAGATAATACTTGTTGAAAGTCAAGCTGGTAAAAGTTTGGAAATTATACCGAAACAAATATCAGTAGTCACACACTTCAAAGACGACCAGGAAAAGTTAAATAAATCCTTTTTCTTTTTCCATACAAGTCTGATGAAACAGATACTGAAACATCTGTGTGCTGAAATGGAAACATCCACATTGATGTGGAAGTAAAACGTAGAAAAGAAGCATGCAGTTAATGGGCCTCAATGACCTCCAGCCCAAATTGCAAAGGAACCAATATGTCAAATTATAAATGCATAAACCAGGCTTGCTAATCATGTTTACTAATCTGGTCTGCAGGCCTCTGGCACGACTAGGGAAGGGAAAACATAACAATGGACATGCTAAGAAACTGAGAACTACATAGTTTGGCTTCAATATGTAATCTTCAGGGGAAAACAGATAGATTTAGGAGTAAATTTATAATTTAAAGGGGTGAAATATTCCAAAATAATACTTTACCCTAAAACCAAAAAACCTGGTCTTGCTGTGATTTCAATGCATCTATCAGTAAGGTTTAAAAAAAAAAAAAAAAAAAAATCACACCTTTAGGGAATACATGAAACCAATTCTAAGATATCCTGTATTCCAAGCAGATATTTTTCGGTTCTGTGCTTACTGTTGCAAGATCAGGGGATTTCAAGCAACAGAATCATTTGGTACAAAAAATTTTCCCTTAAATTTTTCCTGTATTAATAACCCTTGAGCCTGATGCCATGGTGACTAGGCTATGCTGTCACTATGACACCTGATGTATCCAACAGGAAGGCAGGAAATCTTTAAAGTCCTGAGCCACTGGGAGGGAGGAAGGGAGAGACAGAGAATCCACAGAAAATAAATGGACAGACAAGAAAACAAATTTGAAGTTTACTAAGATTTTAGAAGTTGTGGATAGCTTCTCTATCATTACAAAGGAAGGGTTTACTGAGAAATACTAGTTAGCTCTAAATCACTCCTAGTGTTGTAAAAATAGAATCTTTCCACTGGTTGCCCTATTTCTGGATTTTTTTTGTAAAACCAAACCCAATTGCTCTGTATTGCTGTGACCTCAGAGGCCAGACTTCAGTCAAATCAGGCATCCCTGTGTGATTATTTGAGTTCTCCTCAAGTCTTATGCAATTAAAAGCATCAATACTGACACACATTAATGACAAAAAGTTAATTCAAAGGCTAATTGAGACCATGTCCCTCACAGGCCATTTCACAACATTAATAGCATAGAAAGCAGGCGTTAATATGTAATTAAATTTCTGGGATGCATGGGCTATCAAAACCAGGTAGCTGGAACTCTTCTTCACATTTTTTAACCTCTCATTACCTCTCAAGCCCAAAATAGCCCCTGTGCCTGGCAATTCTGTGTTAATACCTTCCCCTACAAAAGCAAACTGGCATGGCACCAAGTACCAATTCTGCCAGCAACAAAAGCCAGCTCAGTGAAGCAAGCTGCATTTTCTAAGCTTTACCCATCAGGGAGATACCAAACAACAGATTATTAACTACCCTTTCTGGGGTACAGGTATGTAAATATTATGCTAACAGCAGATAACAACTCAGAATTTCAAGGCTCTGAACAACTTACTCTAAAATATAACAATATTCCTCTCATTGAAATTACCTGCTTTCATTAAGAAAACAAAACAGAAAAAATTGCAATTTTTATTGCTCCTGGATCTTTTCCCACAATGCATCAACTGAAAACAATTCAAAGTGAAAATTACTTGTCTGGGGTTGAGAGAGAATTCCACAATGTTTTAGGGAGAACACTACGATTTTGAGAGACAGCTCTTTGTGTATATCACTTTTATGTAAAAAAGGAAATCAGAGATACATTTTCCCATTTTGGGCACACATCTACCCCTAGTTTCTGGAACAGTTAGCACTACCCAAATATCAGTCTGAGTACACCTCAGTGTGAGTGCACTCGCCACAGGACACTTTTAATGCTTTTGAATAAACAGCAGACACTCACTCATGCCAGCCTCTGATAAGAGTAAAGCCCAGGTGTACTGTTGGGAAAGACATCCAATTTATCTCCAAACCTACATGAATACCCCTTATTGAACTATCTGTTCCCCTGACAGCAGGTTCCTTGGGCTTTTGGGGTTATTTTAAACTTAAAATTTATTTGTGTTCTATGGCAATCTGAAATGAAAACCTTTTAGTATTCTGGAATAACAATTGATAGGGCAGACTTCCCAACTCCTCTGAGTCAGGGATGGACCCTCTGACATTCAATTTAAGGCACAAATTTAAGGATGGTTTCCAGAAAGAGTCTTGACTTCAAATACTGGCTGCATCTGAATCTATCATTAATCTGAGGTGAATTTTCATTCCTCTGGATGAACTATTTCAACCATTTCCAAAATGGACTAATTTCTGGTGAGAAAGGAGGAGGAAAGAAGTGCTAGCCAGCATTTGAATGGATTGTTAATTTTTCTGTGCAAAAACCATTTTGTTAAAGAATTTTCAGCCTTAGAGTTTTGCATCTTTCTCAGTTCCAGGTAAATGTTGAGAGTTTTGGTTTTATAATCATGTATTAATTAGGCCACAAAAGTCTTCTAAAAGCACCAATAGTCCGAACATTTTTTTTAGTCACAATTTAATAGAGAAAGAAAAAAGAAAATTAAGGCTCAAGTCCTTTAAAAAACAACTGAACCAAAAGGATTCTTTTTTTCAGGAATTCTTCAGACACCAAAATACTATTTCACAGTGGAGACTGCAACTGAACTAAGTTACAGTATTAAAAACCTGTTATAAAATCTGTTTTGAAGGATTCAGCATCCACGTAAAATCAGGTAGTGCATGTTATATGTCAAGGCTATTCCTTTAGAAACCCGGTATCGTCTCCCTGATGCTCAGGGATATCCTTTCACTGGTACAGTGCTGTAAAATTAAGTTTGCTTGAATACTCTGTAGGAAGGACCATCCCACTGTTTTCTAAAGTATCCTCTCATGTGAGAACATAATGAAAGGAAAATGTTTTTGGAGATGGGCTGCCCACCTCATAAGAGGAGATGTGGGCTGGCATAACAATTTCTTAAAAGGTTGCCGAAGGAAAAGAAAATAATTAATCAGCTGCCCTTCTTCACGATTAGGACAGAGACAGTCAATGTGTTTTGTCAGGGCTATTTTGATGAAGCATTGCATTAGACATCAGGAAAGAAAACAACCCCAAACTTTCTAATAACAAAAATACTGAACTACTGCAATAGGATGATGGAGTCAATTAAGAAATCCATACCATTGGAGCATTCAGATAGTACAGGCAAAACCCAAAAAAACATAGGTTGATCTGCACTGGGGTACAGGAATGAAATTGATCCAATGCAGTGCCTTTTTCCTAAATTGTGATTTTTTAAAATGTACATCTTTTCACAAGTGGATAAAAAATACAGTTTTCAGCTTTTTCACCAACTTCAGCAATCATGTAATATTCTCTCCAGTTAATATTACAGCTTATTTATCTACAGTCTTTACTTTTTTAATGTGGTCTTCTACTCAGTGCTGTTCTTCATATTTAAAAAGCAAACAGAAACACAAATATCTACACACTGCTAATGGCAGCTGTGTGCAGCCCACTTTTCAGCCAAAGTAGTCATTCATACCATTTATTTAATTGGGTTTGAAAACATCATTTTTCATATTTACAGACATATGGATGTAATAACTGCCACTCAAAAAAAACCCCACTGGTATTACAGTAAGTTCAGATTCTTGAATATAAATACTTTTATAATATCAAAAACAGTATTTTCAGCTGCAAACTGAGTATTCACAAAAGAAATTACAACTTTTGTAAGGATTTTGCGCTCTGGAATTGTACTTTGTAAGTCAATGATTTCTGTACATAGCAAATCACCACTGGAGTAGGTTTGTCTTAACAGTCAAAGTTTCTCTCAAGTCTATTTTACTTTTCAGAGCTCAGATTCCATTACTTTAACCTAAAATTATACTTGTGAGAGAAGATATAGCAGGTATAATGCTTGGAATTTGTTAGTAGAATTCAAAATAAAATTTTCAGCATCTAGATTGAAGTGCAGAATTTTGAGTTAAGTGTGGAGTCTAAAGAGCAACTAAACACAAAAGCATATACCTGTGGAAGAAGGCGGCAAATTAATAACAAAAAAAACTTTGTTCTCTATTTGCAACAAAAGACAAAGAGGTGTGAAGGGTTGAAATGGAGAAGCAGTAACAACTTGGATACGGAAGAGTAAGAAATAAGTACATGGGTTATATTGCTTCAGAAGCACAAAGGAAAACCACTGCTTTCCAGAGACTTTGGTAATTTCTCGGAAGCTGCCCAGCCAGCCACTCAACAGATAAAACTAACCAGTTGAAAGTACGATTCTGCAGTGAAGTGATTTTGTTGCATTCAACAATAAATCAAGGAAAAGGACCAGCTCTGACCTCATTCAATCTGGGTATTCAGGGGCTATTTTCCACGTGGAAGAAAAAAGAAAATCTCAGCAGCCATATTCCAAGTAAAAGCACACACTTTTTTTTTCCTGGATGTCCTCCTGTGTTCTTGTGTTTGCCTGAGATGGTTTTGAATACTGCAATGATACAGATGTCACAGCTTCCTCAGGCAGTCTGGGCTTTATGGCAGCTACAAGTGCAGTTCCACTACAAGTTTTTGCATGCAACACTGCCAGCTTCTAACTTACAATTTAATTTGATTCTTGACCTGCTCATTATCTCTGCAGCAAAGACTCTCAATTATTCTGGCAATTGGTAACCTAAGGACTATTCTGGCATAAGCAAATCCTATCAGCCTTGAAGTAGGCTGTCAATCAACCTCTCCAGAAAATAACATCCCTGTCATCAGCTAGAGTTTCTACAAAAAACAAAACAAACAAACAAAAAATCCATGGGTTACCAAATGGATAGACACCTGAGTTTTGTTCATCCAGCTTTTGTGATATGTAGCTGTACAAGTGTAAATGGAATTGGAATTTACTCCATATTTACTCTGATAAAAACAGTCATTGACAAAACAATAGCAGCAATCCTCCCAGCCAAACTGGGGACAAACTGGGTCTATTCTTCCTTAACCTCTTGCATTGGGTCAAATTTCAATGGAGAGAGGAATTTGCAAAGAACCAATAAAGTGCCCCCTCAGGAATTTAAAGGACAAGGCTACAGAAAGAAAGAAAGGAAGAACTCACTTGAAATCTCTTTCTAAAATATTTTCACGTTCACTTTTATATTAATATTAATGTTGTGTTGCCATGAACATGAGTTGATGATATAGTGACCTTTCTATCGATATGAAAGAGAGAATGAACTGTGCTCAAGTACGAGGTACCAAGTCTGTGGCTCTCTGAACATGCTTGAATGCTACTTACAATCACTTTTGTTGCTCTAAACTCCCACCCTGTCGTGGAGGACACCCAGCTTCAGCCCGTGCTCTCTGTCACCTCAGAGAAATGTATTTAATAATTTGGTTATATCCTCTGTCATTGGCACCTGTCCCTAAATTGCCCCTCTCCACTGAGTCTTTACTCTGATACAGGATCTTTAAGGGACAACTCCAGCACCACACAAAGTGTCTGGTCCTTGTTACAGCGCTTTTCTCCACGGTACAAAAGCTTTTTCTTCTCCTACCCAGCCATTTTCCTGTTGAGGTTTGTTACACTGCTGACCTTGAATTCACTCACAATTCTGGTTGGCTTCTAAGAGACCTGAATGAACCCTGGGTAGACATCTTAAACACAGTTGATTATCCATGATGATGGACTTCTCCATGGTCACTATTCACTGGCACCAAAGATCTGTTTCTCCTGATGAATTTATGTCCACAGAGAGTTCAGATTAAACACTCTCGTGGATATTCTTCATGTTGTTCGCTAACAGGCTGAAAGAGAAATTTCCTTATACTCTACAGCAGCACATGGCTCACAGGTATTTACTATTCAAGCCACCATGTGATGTTAGATGTGGAAACTAATGGGGGGTGGGGGGGAAGGGAAATGTTTCCATCTGGTTCAAATTTTCAGGGGAAAAAAACCCCAAAGCATGATTTTGTCAACAATCAGCCTAAGAAAACGTTTCCTAAGTTCTTGGATATGGGTTCCTGTTCTGCTTCATTATGAGTTAGAGAGCAGTAAATCCCTAGTACCTTTAGTAAAGTCAGAATTATACACATAATTGAATAAAATATTAAAAAAAATCTGAAGAACTCACATCTCATTCTTACAGGACCATCCTTATCCAATTAGACCAGAATTTAAAAAAAAAACCTCATCATTTTGCATTCTGCAGAGAGAAACACAGGCAGAACACCTCATAGATATTTAACCGGTGCAATCATTTGGAGGGGTTGTGAAACTACCCTACATTCAGTTTTCTGATCAAGAATGCATACCTATTTTAGCTCTTCCACCTTTATGCAGTTATTTCTTAATTCTTTCCCTAGTTTTCTTTGGGAATTTTGTGCCGACTAATCAGTATTAAGACCATCAGCACACATTCATATTACAAGAATATAAAATATGAAACACCACCACCTTTTTAACACAGGTGAATTTCACAAATATTCAGAGCATCTGAACATAGTTTGAAACAGTGGTATTACAAATAATTTAATAAAGGCCATTCAAAAGCCTTCCAGATTTAGTTAGCAAACAGTGAGAACCTAAAGATTTCTTCCACTTTCTGAGTGACACTAAAATATTTACAGCCCTCGCCGACTTCTGTGAAGTTGTCCTGTATTAGTTTCCTAAAAAAAATATTTGTAAAAACAAATATATGCATGAAAGGGGTGTATGTGTAGTGAAATTATTAAACCATAGTTTGGAAACTTACGGTGATTCCAAACTATCAGAGTTTGCCCAGAGAAATCTCTGCCACTTAGTGCAATGTTACCCACTCCAACAGGCTGTTTTTTCCCTGGAAAAGAGTTTTGGGAATCCCTAGGAAGGGTTCTGTCTCTAGCACCAATTTCTGATCTGCACAGACCTATCCTAAGATGATACATCAGAGACTCAGATATCACCCCAACCTTGTTCTGTTAGGAGTAACTAAGAACTATCCCTCTCCCCAGCTTGTCTTGTGTACAATTTTGTGGCTCCCGATGCCTTTTCCTATTTTGTTTCCCTCTGATGCCAGGATTACCGCCCTTGCCCTTGGTTTCCCACTCTCACATAAACAGCCTATAAAATTGCTGCAAGGAACCAAGTGCTGCTTTTCACACAGCCACAGACAGACTTCCTTCACTGAACGTATTCTGCGCACAGCATCCACGCCAGCCAGCCTCCGAGAGAGAGATGATAATGTAACTGCCGAAATGCCAAGAAGTTCCCCCGAGCACAGACTAAAAAGACGACAGGAGCAGGGAGGCTCTAAAATCGGAGAGTGCACCACATATTAAAAAGTAACTTTTCGGCAGCGCATTGCGAGGCTGAGCACCAGGCAGGGAAGGGGAGCACGCAGCCACATGGTATATTCCTGCCTCTGCCTCTCTCCGCTCTCTCTCTTGGTCCTTGTCTCCGGCTTTCTCTCCCACCTCCTCTCCCCGGCGCTGCCTTCCCCTCTCCCCCTGCCGCAGGCTGCAGAATGGGACACGCTTGCTCCCCAGCCAGCCGGCAGCTGTCACACAGCGGAGGCAGCCAGCAGCCGGTGCGAGGAGTGAGCCTACTCTGTCATTTAGGATGACTCACTGGAATCTGGCATTAATTTCTCTTTTTCTGATAGTGAACGGAGAACAACCAAAAAGCTACACTGGACTAGACCAAGGTAAGAGATTTAAGTGTCTTTTTTACCCTAAAGCCGCCCAATGCTTCGAGGGTGCCAAGCTGTGTGCAAAAGCTGGCGCTGGCACTAATTCGGTGGGTGTCTGAACACCTGGCATTACATGCCATCAGTGTGTCTTTCTGGTGTTAACCCTGTGTGTACCACCCAGCTTCCCCCGGGAGGGGAGATGGCAGGTCAAAATATAACCTAGTGACTGCGTTTTCTCCCCTTAATGCAACTTTTACGGCTGCACTACCACCTGCTCTCGTGGATACAAGAAGCTTCTCAATATTGCTAAATGTTGAGCCTTTTGTGTTGTGCTGCTGGGAATGTAGTGTACCAGGCGTCTGTCATGGACTCCGTGTGGATTCATTCCCACAGCAGTTGTTTCATCACTTTAATGAGTTGGAATTCCACAGTGCCCAGAAACGCTTTCCTGTATTGCCCCTCTCTCTGAGGGGTTCTCGTATAGATACGATCCATTTTCAGGCTTTTCAAAAGTGGTGCTCACTGAAACCACCAGAACAAGTCTGCTGAAGCACAGGCAGTGCTGCACTACATATTCTGTCTGCATTTCCCTCGGTTTTTTCTGCTGTGAATCAAAAATTCAGCGTTGCAGGAGGGTTTTTGCAAGGACAGTAAATGTCTACGGCACAGCAATTTAAAGTAAAGGGAGAAGCTGCTTCTCCCCATTCTGAAATCCTGGCAAAACATTTTTCTTCCATTTTCTGAGGAGGTACAGTATTTCTAGCAGAGTTATCTAAGCAGGTTTCTGCTGGGGCTGATTGACGGTTTTTAGTTGTGATTTTAATGAAAAGCTTTCACTGAATGTCTACAGCTTCATTTCTGTCAATCCAATGCTTTTTACCAAATGGCTTACTTCGGAGGGTGACACCTTTAAAATTAACCCAGCATCATGCTTCTCAAGCTCTATACACAGAATATCAGACTAGCTAGTGCACATTGCAAAATCCCACAATCTTACCTTTGGATCTTTAAAGGTGTAGCTGCAGTGGAAGACATTTGGTTTGGTTTACATGTTTTCTGTACGGTGCAAAGTGTGACAACTATAACTGAATTATCTATGTTTCTTATACACGATATGGTATTTTTCTGCAATATCTTACACACTCTATTTGTTCAGACCTTCTGTGTACTGGCAATACATTTATTAAGTGTTGACTTTTAAACCCACAAAAAACTGCCCTGACATTACTGCCATGAAAAGGAATCTCTGCTTAAGGAAGATGACAGGTCCCACATTGATCACACCTAAGGAAGTGAACAAAAAGGTATCAGAAATTAACACCAAACACCACTCAGCTTCCCAGTAGTCACCAAGACCCACAGGCTGTTGACCCAGCATGAATGCTTTTGGAATGAAATCAAACATGGCACCAATAAACACTCCCCTTACTTACTGCCCCTCCATGCAATCTTTAGAGTAGATTAGGGGAAAAAGATTCTTATTGCAGAAAACTTACAGGAATTTAGTACAGAGCTTCGGGAAGAGGTAGGACAAGAGCTTGATGTGTCAGCATGGATTCCACATCATTTTCTTTCAGAATATGGTATAATGTTCCACTTGTAAAAGTGCAAAGCATTTACCAACATTATACTTTAAGATTATCTCTAATCATTTGGACAACTGAAGAGAATTTAGTATATATTTTTAAATTTACTTTTTTCTTAGCATTTAGATATAATACCTATTATATCAGATTATTTCCAGGGAAAGTAATTTTAAAGTACAACTCAGACAACAGATCATTGTGATTCTGTCCTTAAGCAGTTGATAATATTCATGCAACTTATTTTTAAATTAGTAGCTATTTATTGTACACAAGCCCTTAGTCACTTGCTACTGAAGCACATGTCATAGTCTCTGGGGTCTGAACAGCTATTTTTGAGCCTGTCTGGCTAATGTCTAGACTACAAAATTATTTTCTTCACAAGTTGGGTTTTTCTGCATTATTTTCCTTTCTTCTAAGACACCAGTATATTATCAGTTTTCATCTGAGTGGCTCCTTTCAGGTGGAATCTTAGTCCATTTAAATGCAGACAATTTACTGTGATAACAGTTTATTGTAACTTAGCAACAAGAGCTAAAAAAAAAAATCAAGTTACATCCATCACGTGTGCAAACCTTGTATTGTGCTGCCCTGTACTCAGCAAATTAAACCCTTGAGATAAATGACATTCTAGACCAGTCAGTTTAATATCATTAGCTGGGCTGGCCAGTTGCTCTAATTACACAAGTCAAAGACTGCAGGAAGCAGCTGCAAAGTCAGCACATGTGCAAGAGCTGTTTGTAAAGCAGAAACACATGCTTTAACTTGAGTCTTTTTTATTGCAATATGAATTATTAAGGAAACATATGGAATTTAATATCACTGAGTGAAAAATGGTCTGGCTGTGGTCCAAGTGGCAAGGTTTGTATGAGTGGCATGGGGTTATCACTGGCCTTTTGTGAAGCTTCATTTCTGGTGTAATATTTTCACTAAAATAAATGAAGAAGGATTTCCAATGCTATTTCTCTACGATCAGGCTCTTGGGTCATTCATTTACTGGTGAGCTGGGAGGACAGCAAGAGGAAAATTAGTCACGTGGGTGAGAGCAGGGGCACAATGCTACCTTCTGCCCTAACTATTTAACTCCAAATGGAGAATCCACTATCAATGCAACACGTTCAGGGAGCAATAAGACACATAGCTGCTACACTGGAGCTTTGTTTGAGCCTAAGGGATTAAGCCACCCACAGACCAGCTAAAAGTAGAGTCAGGCAGCTGCTTTGATAAGTGGCCAAGGATCCCCTCAACCCTTAGTTTCACATCCCTCTTGACATTTCATCTCCACAAACTGAAGTCAGGAGAGGCAGAAGTTTTGCTGTCGTTCGTTAAGTGGATTCAGTCTTATAACTGATTTCATTCAGAAAAGAAAATGTTCAGTCAATTCCTTCCCCGCAAAAAATCAGCTTAAATAGAAGTTGCTTCACTTCAAGTGTCTGGCTATTTCGTATATTTCATTTGTACATAAAACCCCACCCAAAACAGCTCTAAACAAATCAACAAGGTTTTACAGGTTATTACCAGGAATATACCAGCTCTTGATACTAAGCTCTAGAAAGGCATCAATTTCATCCCAACTCACTGATAAACCGTATTCTACACGTAGCCCTGCAAAAATGGATGAAGTGTCATTCTGCATTGCAACAAGCACACGTAGCCACTTTCAGAGTTCACTATTCACGTCACTGTAACTCCAGCAGCTGTAGATGTATTCACTGCACCCGGAACAGAGTTAGGATTACCTCCTCCCCACTGCACAGTACTTTGTTATAAGGTAAGCAAATTGCACCTACAAGCAACATTCTGAACAGTTCTATTAATCACCACTGAGATGGCACTCCAAGTTAAATTTACAAATGCCCTATTTGTAACAGGGGACATTTTGCACATTTGCTATATTGCTTTCCAGGACCTTCTTGTAACAGAGTCTCACCAGTTAAGGTCAAATTTCATCTTAGACCAAGACTGAGGATGTTTATAGGGGTGAAAGTAAGGCATGTACCTGATGCAAAGCAGGCATCCAACCCTCATGATTAGGCATTACCTTTTGGGGAAAACATTTTTCTGTCATTAAAGAAGTCTTAGAATCATAAAATCATAGAATATGCTGAATTGGAAGGAACCCATCGGGGTCACTGAGTCCAGCTCCTGGTCCTGCACAGCACCATCCCCAAAAGTCACACCATTTGCCTGAGGGTGTTGTCCAAATGCTCCTTGAGCTCTGTCAGCCGTGGTGCTGTGACCACTGCCCTGGGGAGCTTGCTCCAGTGCCTCAGAACCCTCTGAGTTCCTGTTATCTTTCAAATTTTTCCTGTTATCTTTCAAATATTCTGTAAGTTAGGGATGAATATACTTGTTGGAGAATGACTGCTTTCTTTACCTTAAATTTTTGCGTTTTTCAACAAAATTTACCACACTCTTGTAGCATTTTAGTCAAATATAATTTGAACCTTTGCCCACCTACACCAGGGAAGAGTACATCGAACTAAAAAGTAAAGGTGTAAAGTAACAAATGTGTAGTGTATCTCAGTATATATGAGTGCGAAAATAGTGTCAGAATCTAATGTAAATACATGGTAATATGTCCAATTTCAAGCACAACTGAATTTTAACAGGGTCTTCTTTAAATAAAGTCAGGAATTTTAAGTTTCTATTTAATTCTTTTGTTAGGACTAATTTCTTTTCCAAGAAAATCTGTATTATTTCTATATTGATTTAATCAAACAGTAGTCTGTATTTTCTCTGAAATAAAACAAAGATGATGCAGATTCCAAGGCACCATTTTAGTTCTTTCTTGCTCAAATAAAATAAAAACAATATTGTGTTCACCACAAAGTAGCTTTCCCCATACTTGAGCTTTGTCATATAATTTGGATTTGCCAAAACTGACATCTTTCAACAACCGAAGCAACAGGAAAATATGTTTTTTCTTCTTGTTAATTTCATTAACATGTGAAAAGTCTTTTCACTCAATATCAGCTTGCTTGTGTTCCTTTGATTGCAATTCAAATCTCAAAAATTATGAGGAAGCTAAGCACGCTAGACATGTATTCTCTTTAGGTTTTGAGGCAATTTCATTATTGAGTTGCTTGGTAGTTTAGGAATACTGTGTTAAAGATCATCTGTGTGAATAAACTAACTGTTCCAAGGGAAACACTTCTGAGAGCAAAGAGTACATTCTCTAGAACTGTTCTACAGAATGACTCATTAGAAATGGATGTTAGACATGATCCAAATTTTTAGTTATACTCAGCAAGGTCTACACAGCTTTTCCTTCCTATTTCTCTTTGTGTCTTTCCCCACCTTTTTGTGTTAATGGTGTGTGTTTGAGAAAAATGTTTCCTAAGGCATTCCTAAGGGCAGCAGCAATGTTGGGTAACATTTGGCAAAGCACGTATCATCTGAGTGGTCTGTAGGTTACACAGAGGACAATGCCATGATCCACAAGTGAAGCAACCAGAGTAAAAGCCAGAGTAAATTGTTCATTTAAAAGGAAGCTTGGAGCCCGAGCCACACAGTCCTTGAAACCGTATAGCGAAATGATTTTTGTGTGCTGCAGAGATACTGGAGTTTTATGGGATGAGGTCAGTGCATCAAGATGTACAAGAGTACAGCCAAAGTGTGTGGTGGTAACGGAAAATGAGATACATAACTCTCTGTTAAAGACTTCTTTCCATCTTTACAATGAAAAGACTCAAGCTTTTTTCTAAATTGTGAGCATTACAATTTGTCATGAAACTTAAAAAGATAAAACACTCAAAAATCATGTGAAAGAGTGTGCTGTATATACATACATGTGCATGTATGATACCATAAAAGTTCCAGATGCTAAAGAAGCAAAACACCGCCCTCAAAACAGAAATACAACCACAGCTTCAAAAATCACATTTAATCTTCTTTGAGGCAAGGTTCCAGGAAGAAACAACAAATTTAAATAGGCATCGTCACATAAATAGAAAAGAGCATGGAAGCTTTGAACAGACGAGCCTTTTTTCAGTTCCTAAACACCAATAAACTCTGCTGTGCTTACGAGCGAATCCTCACAACTTTACAATCACTACTATATCACATCTAATGTACTGAACATATAGTAAACAAGAAATTATCCCATAAAACTCCAGGACACAGCTGAGGTCTTGAAACACATAGGACCCCGACATGCCAGGACACAGGTCAGGCTTCCTTCTTGGGGACAATACTGGGGTGGTGTACAGCAGAGCAATGCCATATCCTGCCAGGAGCCGCCCGGAACTGTGCATACCCCATCTACTGCTCCTGGAGGCCGGGACAGAGCAGAACTGGGCCAGGACAGAACTAAAAAAAGACAACCTCTTTGTTACCAGGAACTGCAGAAAGCATCTACTGTGTTACCGTTGTTAACTTCTTTATAGCTGGTAACTGATTTGAGAGGAAAGGGAGCAATACAGAAAGCCTTGCAATTCTAAGAAAGCCAAATATTGCTACAGCTAGTTTCTTCACCAGGGAAATGAAAGAAAGAGTTAATTAAACCCGTTATTTGTGGTTTGAAATATTAACCTGACGTTGGTGTTTATCTTGTGTGAAACAGCTTTAATGATGCTATTTATGCCTTTACATTTCTCTCATTGTTTTGCTCACTGTCCTCTGTTGCCACCAGTATTATTACATTTTCAGTATTAGTAATAAAACAATTACTGAGCCTCTCTGCTGTTTAATGGGTTTGAAACCTCAGGAGTTGAAAATAATTAAGCTGGATATTTGTGCTTGCAAAGAAGTTTGATATTTGATGAAAAGAAAAAAAGAAGACAACAACACTAGCAAAAAAATCCATAAATATTAAAGTCAAATGGGACCACTGAATGAGTCTGACTTCCAGCATACCACAGCAACCCTGTCATTTCATACAATTTTACCTGTGTCAAACCTAGCATCTTGTATAGGTAAGTCCATTATTATAAAAACAGTTTCAGATCTCAAAAATGATAATACAAGCTGCAAGTGCAGGACCTTACAATTGCTGATCAAAACAGAGTGGGATCATTCCTGTCTGTTCAAACCAGCTAACCTAAAGCCCCCCACCTTGCAATACATTCATCCTGTTTAAACATGGCAATTTAATCTCAAAACGTGTTTCAGGCTAAGAGAAACTTAGAAAAGAAAGGGAAAGGGGTTAGAAGACTTGATCTAGAATTCAACACAGATGACAGACACTTCTATCACTTGCCATTAAAAAAAGTCCAAAACTTATAATTTCAGAATTCTCAGGGAAATTGCAACAACATCACACTACTAATTTTGGGGGTTTCCTGCCTGAATAATGCACTTTTTCAGCATGGTTTCCTGAATAATATAATAAGTAAAGCATAACTTCTAGGTTTAACATTAATCAAAAGCTTATCAGTGCTGCACCTCAAAAGGTAAATGCAAACGTAACTCTGCAATTTCTTGCAAACGGAATATGTAATTTATCTGGAGCCAAATGCATACATAACATCAAGGACTTTTTAAAGAATGAAAGGATGGCTTTTACACAATAGGAAATAACATGACAAAGAGGAATAACCCCGTGCAGCATTATAGTAGGATTTGCAGAGGAAACTCCTCAGTTCCCTCAGCCGTTCTCTGCACTCCCTACAGCTGCCTGAAAAATCTGTTTGCAGCATTTCTTCTGCTAATGAATAAAATGAACACAGCTGAGGCAGAAAGGGAGCAAGAGAGTACACTGGAAAATGAAGGAAAGAAATGAGAAGGAAAAGGGAAAAAGAAAAGTATTTTTGTACCCTCCTTTACACTAATGAATACAAAAGAAAAAGAAAACAAACACAAATCGTGGTATCCTTAAGGTTGGAAAAGACCTCCAAGACCGCCCAGTTCAACCTTTGACTGAACACCACCTTGTCAAATAAACCATGGTACTGAGTGCCATGTTCAGTCATTCCTTGAACACTTCCAGGGATGGTGACTCCACCACTACCCTGGCAGCCCATGCCAATGTGTGACCGCCCTTTCAGTGAAGAACTTCTCCGTGATGTCCAGCCTGCCCTGGTGTAGCTTGAGGACATTTCCTATTTTCCTGTCATTGGCTGCCCAGGAGAAGAGCCTGAGCCCCACATCATTACACCCTTTGACCGGGCAATTATACAGAGCAATAAAGGTGTCTCCTGCACCTCCTTTTCTCCAGGCTAAACATCCCCAGCTCCCTCAGCCACTCCTCAGAGGATTTGTGCTCCAGACCCTGCACCAGCTTTGTTCCTCCTCTCTGGACACACTCCAGCACCTCAATGTCTTTCTTGTAGTGAGGGGCGCAGAACTGGACTCAAATGGATTGAAATAAAGTGGCAAACAGCACATGTAGGTGATGTAACAGATGTCCCCTCCCTGAAAAAGCCAGGGCTATAGTCCATTACTGTGGGCAGAAACTGAAATATATGTCTTTAGATTCAAACCTTCTGACAAGGCATCTGCACCTTCTGTCCTTGCAGTGGAAGCAGGGATAACGCCTGCTGGGGGGGAACAGGGGTGTAGGGGTGGGGGCTGATGCTGTTAGAGAACAGACACCGTAGCAGAACATGGTTGTCACTCTGACATTAGTTTACTGCACACTACAAAATCAATTCAACGTCTTTCATCGTCCTGTCAATCACATTCTGAAGCACTGCAGGACAAATGGATTTTCTCTGTGACAGTGGGATAGGGATCATGAATTCTAATTCTTCCGTTGGACAGTTCAGTACCCATGAATTGTCAAGACAGCAGAAACCACACTGCATCTTAGTCCCCCCTGCCAGTACACAAGGGTGTCCATCCAGAAGGAACAGAGTCTTGTAGATGGTGGAGGTGTGGGGCAGTGATTTTTGTGATGCGCAAAGAAAGAAAAGGCCTAGGGACAACCACTGAAATACAAGGAACATAGTGCAAACATCTCCTTAAAAATACTGAAATAGTAGAGAACTGTAGTCTACTGAAAAAATAAATATTGAAAAGAAGATATGTGGGTGCTAGCATATCACTAGTATAAAAATTGAAAGCTGTAGGACTAAGCAGGGATTTGAGTTTCACCTGTTGTGACTCGGAGCCATGCTACATCATCACAACCTCTTTTCACTGAACATCTCAGATTGTCAGAGTCAAGCCTTCTATGCCAGTTAGCCTGCTGGGAATGAAAAATTCTGCGATACTAGCTGAACGTTTTAAGTAAGGAAAACCAGAAGAAAAATCAACAGAAAAGCCAACCAATATGTATTATTTAATCTATCATTAATCTATAGTCACTAAATAACAGAATTGTTTTTATCTTCATATCTGTACTGTTAACTCACAGTGACTAATATCCCATTCATATAATGCTTCTTGATATGTTTTGACAGCCAGAAAATTGTTCCTCTGCCTGAACTTAGGAAACAATTTATTTTCTGAGGTGAAAATGTAAACACAACAAGGCACAGCAGTAATAGCCCAGTCGTCCTCTGGCAAATATGAAAACTGGTGTTACATACATTCATTCCTCATTAAGAAACCCACAATCACACAGGTTTGTGAGTACTAAACTGCCAAGAGATAGAGCCTAATATTACTAAAATGTTGTTACAGCACAATTGGGACAGGCACAGAAAAGAAGAATAAGCTAACTTTTTCAAATTGCAGAAGGTATGATAATTGTCCCAGAGAGAGGGTGAAAGAAGTGAGGAAATTAAACTTAAGGTCCCCACTCTGGAATATAGACTGATGTCCTGTAAGTGGCATCTCAGTCTTCTGCAGTCAGTCTTGTGTAATTTTATTTCATGTAAATACAGTGCTTTCATCACTCACCCCTCACTTCTGAGCACTGCTCAGGGTCTGACTCCAAACTGCCAGCTCTTACCTAGACCTCTGTGAATATAAATAACCAAATGTCTCCAATGAGCCAGGCAACAGCTGACTCCAGGGTTTTAAATGTCAATAAATTCTTTTTAAAAATCAATATATTTGTAACTAGTGTAAAAGCTTCCAGCCTAAAAATGTGCTTAAATGGACAATCCAACAAGGCTTTTTTCCAAGCCACATGGATTTTAACAATGCTCACACTTGTCAGTTTTCAAATTGTCAGAAGGCCTTTTATAAGGGATGAGGAATTCTGAAGATGAATTCTGCTCCTTTCCACGAAACCACCACTTCATCATCCCCTCTTCACAGCTTATCACAGACAATGGATACTATTCAACAGCGACAACTCAGGTACATTAAAACAGGATAAGTGTGTAAGCAACAGCCAAACAATGGCATTTTGCTTTGTCAAAGGGAAGCGGGCAGGGTGTGCTTAGCTTCCCTGAAAGGAGCGCTTTCTTTTAGCTCCCTCTGTTCTCCAGCTATTTCTGTAAGAGCCATCACTGTTTTAAAAAAAGAAGGAATTTCAAGCTAAGGCGCTCCCCCTTCCCCTCATTTGCATCAATGTTCCTGCAATAAATAAGGATCTAAGTGAGTAGAACCACTTGCCCTTCCTGGAAACTCTTTGTTTGGTAAGCTATGATACATTTGGTTTTTTATTTATAGACCTTAACTTTCACATCATAATGAGCCATATCAAGAATGCGTGAATACTAGTGTTAGAAATAAGTATGAATGAGAAATGTATTTGATTGAAAGGAATTCAGATAATTTGATTTCCCTCTGTGTTCCATCTTTTACGGTGTCCGCAAGCAGCAATAAATCAGAATAAATGCAACCTAAAGAAAACCTTAAAAGAGAGGTTACGGCAGGGTACAGCTCAGGCAAGCAACAAGAGCCTACACGAACGTAGCTGAAAGGGTTGCCTTTGGTTAAGTCTTTTAGACTCTGAGACAAGCTTCATATTCCCTTGTAAGAGGGGCTCACAGAAAATAGGCTACGAAGTAACACAGGACCCACAGGAACTCAGTTTCCTAAAATTAGGTCAGCACTGGTATAAAATTAGATTCAATGTTCTGCTGACCGAACTGAAAAGAGGAGGAGTAATTTTTAATCACAAATTCTTGAGGGTAATGAGATATCTTGCTGGAAGTCACCAAGCATGGGCCACAAACTCACACAGTGCTTAGCTCCTTGCTCTTCCCAACACTGCTAACACTTACTCAAAGCCTGAACACAAACAAAACGTATAAATTAACTATGAGGGACAAATTGTTTCAAGTCAAAACATGCAGCACTATTTAGACGAATGATTACACTCTATATTTACACAGCATTCAGTATAAAACTTTTTATCTACTATAACTGATTTCTCAATTAAATTGTCTCATGAAATTGTTTTGGGGGACATGGGGGGACTGTGAAACTAAAACCAGAAAAAAAACCCCCACAAAACCATAACACACTTCAATTCAAATCACCCAAGCATTACAAATAAGTTGGTGGAGACTGTAATTACAAAAAAAGTATGAAGTGGCAACCTTGGAACGTATTGAACAATGATCTTGAGCAATAACTTTCTAAAATCAATTCTAACCATCTATTGTCTTACAATGCAGCAACTCTGAGGCTTAGAAATTAAACTCTAGGGAGAAAGAAAAGCTGCTTTCTAGTAATGAACGAACTGACCTTGTATTACAGAATCACCTGAACAAAACAACTAGACTGAAGCAATGAGAAAGGCGGCAATACAAAAAACAATGCCCTTTCCTACTTTACCTGTAGTGCAGGACAATTTCAAAATATTTTATTATAAATTTATTTGACCTACAGTAAGTATCAATCTGATGTGCAGCAAATTGTATACCTACCCACCCCACCGTTCAGTCTCTCTAGGGTCACATCCCCTGTGGATCCCTTTCCAGAGGACTGGATGCACAGACTGACTCAAGGAGATCCTGCTGATTGCAGCCAGCATATGCAGAAATCCAGAAGGATGTCCAGAGAAGCACTACTGCACAAAGTATCCATGAAAGCCATTTAGTGGATTGCAATAATGTGCAAGGATATTGGAAACTGCAAAGAAGGTTCTAAACCAGAGTTTGACAACTCTGGGACAGAATTTCCCTGTGTACCTGGAGAGCAGGCTAACTAGTGGCACATAGGATTTCACAGAATCAACCAGGTTGGAAAAGACCTTTGAGATCATCAAGTCCAACCTATGACCTAACACCACCTTGTCAACCAAGACTTGTCACCGAGTGCCACAGCCTGTCTTTTTTTTTTAACACCTCAGGGACGGTGACTCCACAACCTCCCTGGGCAGCCCATTCCAGTGTCCAGTCGTTGGTTTGGAGACAGAACTGGTCCAGAAGTTCAGCATGAAATAATCTAGCCCAAACCCATAAAAGACTTGGACAAAAAAAATTGTCCAATTCCTTCAGCATCGCAGTATGGCAAAAGAAAGCCCTACTCAGTATAAAAGTCTACAAATTACTTTCTGTCAGCCATCTAACATTGATACCTGGTCATGGTTAATAAATGAGAGGTCTGGAAATTATCTTCTGGGCTACTGGCCTGGAACAACCTGGGATGGAGATTTTTAATACTATTGTAAAGACTGTTTAGCTGGAACTGTAAATTGCAAGGAGTACAACTCCCTCATTCTGCAGAGCTCGTAGAGCACATCAGAAGAAGGTTAATGAACACCAGTGTGAGAAGCACTAATGAGATACTGAAGAGCCAATTGAAGAGATCTGGCTTTTTGCAACTAGAGAAACATGTACCTTCTTTTCATATGACCACTGACTAGGAACTGAATTCCCAGCCAGGTCTCTACTGGGATGCAGAGTTATGGAGGAACTCCTCTAGCCTGTGCTGCCAGAGCTTTTGAGGTTTTACCACACAACTTCAGATGCAAATGAATAATGATACTATTTCCCTCAGCGTTCTCCAGGGGCAATACAACGGGCACTTGCAATGCTGATGCCTTTAAGCTTTCACAGCAAACTTCCTGGGCAGGCTTATCCCCTGCTGCGCTCCAAATAGGATATGTGAAACCAGAAACAAGCAATTACTTGGAGAAGGGACAGTAAGTGACAATGGATGCCATATCCAATCCATACAATGAAGCAGCATGCCAGGAATAGAACTATATGTACGTGCATTTATTGCACGTGTGACAGTCTTAATGAGTAATGAACTGCTAAAATGCATGCTGTTTTGTCACAAACTGCTGTGAAGCATATTGTTCTCATACATGCTGGGGATCTGAAGTGCCAGTTGTGCTTATTTTCTAAAACTTCTTGGATGAAGAGCTTGCCAATCCGCATGTGGTATTTTATGGCTGATTAATTTTATAGATTGTGCTAGGTAAAAAGTCTCTGACTCACTGAATCCAATATCAATTTTAATCAAACTCTAGTTGCTTGCTAATTTGGAGACACAGGGTGCCACTTTAGTGGCTTCTATAGACTGCCTGCTCTCCCTATATATAAATACTTCAGGGAAACCTTCTAGCATACCTTTTTCTTTCTAGAAGAATGACCTACACAAGTGTTTAACTGCAAACCTCAAGGTTTCTTACAAGAAGCAATTTAAGAACAGTGCAGCTAATTGATTTACCCTACTTTTGTAACTTTCTAACATGATGGTAACTGCAAAAACAAACTTCAAATTTGAAAACGGCTTGTGAGCTGAAACACAAAATCCAACAATGACAAAAATCAGAGTATTATTTGTCATATAGACCACTGACAAGGTTGTAGAGAGTTACAAACAATGCCATCCTGCAAGCAGCCAGCTAATACATGTGAACCTGTGCTTAACCCTGCAAGGAACTCTGGAACTGAATAAGGATTTGTAGGAAGTTCTGTTTCACTATCATGGTCAACAAAAAACACTCTGTGGGTTCCTGGCTCTGCTCCCTTTCCATAACCTACACTCTTTTGCAATCTCATTGTGCAGATCAACAAAAGCAGCTTCTGTGCCCGTGTTCTCAGTATGAGAACAGTAACTACATGAATCCAGTGAATCTCTGAAAGTCATTCTTCAGAGGAGAATTTCCTTTTTCATCTGATGCAGCATCATTGTGCCCAGACTATTTGAAGGCGTCTGCGCTTCAAATCTTACAAAAACTTTACAATGAATAAGTTCTCTTCATTCTTGTTTTAGATTCAGAATAATTTGCCCTATATGGTCTGTACAAGCCCAGAGATTCTTTCAAGATCAGTGTTTCATCCTCTTGTGTTTGCAAGTTTGTATTAAAAAAAACCCAACAAAACAACAGGAGTTTTGGGTGGGTTTTTGTGCCTGTATTTTGTTTGCTGCTTTTTCCTAGACGGCATATTATATGTCAAAGACAAAGAATTAGCTTTTCTGACAGGTTTTGTTTGGTTGGTTTTTATTGGTTTTAAGTTAGGCTGCCCACTGAGGACACACACCTTCTGATGTTCCTGAAGTAGAAAAAAACCCAGTTTCAAACCAGGACAATGGAGATTTTTGAAAATGTGATGACTACATAAGACATAAATGAAAGTTATTTCTATGATTGCTTTTCTTACCACTGGATGCTCAAATAGCAGCCTTGAAATAAAACTTAAAAACTCAGAAAACCCCGCCAACAGCAAAGGACTTACTTGTTGATAAATCCTAGAGAAAGAAACAAGGAAAAATCCTTGTGCTCATTAAAACTGACCGATATAGCTCATTAATTAAATTATACTACCTCCAACAAAATTACAATTTTCTGAATTCCAGGCCTTTCCTCAAACTAGGGTGTATGATTCCATGAAGACCGTACAGATCATGGCAATGCTTTAGCAACATGAGCTGATCTTCCCTCACAACTCCCATGGTAGGGTCAGGAGAGTTTCCCACGCCAACACACAGGTCATGCAAAGTGCTTTTAGTAATTTGTGCTACAACTCCAGCAAAGGATTGCAGGCTCTGAGAGGCTCAAATCCAGTTCTTTCTGATGGATTCATACTGTCTTACCTATATTTTTCTTTAAAAGCACAAGTACAAAATCAAGCCATCAAGCTAGTGTGCATTTATTGGCTTTATCTAAGCGCTTGCTACACGTGCATTGCCTATGATAAGCCAATTAGATTCTTTTGAGACCTGATACCATCTGTTGAAATCACAGGCAGTCCAGCAGCTAGTGGTGTCTCAGTCCTCAGAGGGTTTCACATTTTACCACTTGGAATTCCCAATCACCCTTCCCAGCACCAGAATGAAAGAGAAAAGGGAGAGAAAAGCTTTAGTCCTTTTCTAGTGTGAAATGAGGACTAAGAGACAAAGCATGAATTTGTGTATGTGTCAAGTCAGTTCTAGTGTTTCCACACTCTCTGCACTTCTGATTTTACCTTGAAGAGATGAAGGTTTTCAGTTGCCATAGCAACCATGTTAACAAATAGCAGCATAGCTTTTGCACAAATGATGCGATTGTCAGGAGTTGCAGACAGTCTAACAGGTTTTTACTAGAGCCCCCAAAATACACGCTTTTTAGCTAAAGCAAATGCATCCATTTTTTTCTTCTTGCACACTTCTCATTTCACAATAGCAAAGGTTTTTCTTTAAGAGCACACACCTGTATCCAAATTTGATATACCTTATCTTTGGTGCCTGAAAAAGGCATCACATGACTGCAGCATTCTTTAAAAGGCATAAACTGATTTGCATTAATGCTTCTCTCAGTGAGCTAACTGGGCAGCTATAAATACAGTTCCTATCTTCAGGATTACTTAGCAATTTTGCTGCTCTGGAGGGGAAAAATAAAGGCAAAGAAAAGGATAATCTTCACAGACAGATGGAAAGGGGGAGAGAATGTTCTGTACATCATCCAAAAATTAATGATGAATCTGTAGGTTCCTTTAAAAAGCAAAGATTTATAAAGGCTAAATTCTGCAGTCTTCAACACCTGAACACTTCTGTTGCATGGGTTTTGTGGTTCGTATGCATTTCTGGAATAAGTTACTGATAGTCCACTGCAACAAATATTAACTTTTGCTCTCTAGAGAGAGCAAATTTTAATTTTAGCTGAAGTATAATTGCAATAACAGTTTGCATTTCTCTGGTCCCTTCCATCTTCATACTTCCTTCAAAGCACTTCAAATCTCAGTCAAAACTATTAATTTGAAATATGGCCACATTTTAAGGATAAATAAATTAAGATTCCCCCCTCAAAGGGATGGGAAAGGTCTGGGGCATAACAAACCAAGATCATGGTAAACAAGAAGAGGTGACTGACTAACTATCCTGAACACTGAAGCATTTGCTCAGCCTTTTCTAAGCCAAAGACAGATGAAGTTTCCCAAACAATGTCATATTTAAAAATTTATGGATCTATTTAAATACCACAGTGTATGTGTACAGACACTTGCTTAAAAAAAAAAAGCCACAAACTTTAACTGGCTGAAGAATCATCTTGAATTCACATCTCATCTCCTCAGCCAAAGCAATGACTTAGCTCTGGCATTAAATTTGCTTTCCACTTTACACAGCTATTACAGTAGCTCAAAAAATGGCTTTCTTCCAAACTCTCAACTAACACCATGTCAAAAACCGTTCAGGAGAACTGCACACTCATGACACCTGGCAGCCAACATTTTAGATTCTACAATTATGTATTTCCACTTCACTGTCCATTTCTAACTGAGGAAGATACTACGGTCCCAAGAAAAAATTATAAGGAAGACTCTTACAGGTGGTAAATTAAATTAAGTCCAGTTTTTCCTTATTTTATATCAAATACAGAGGAGAAGGCTCTACAATTCTCACATAAAGTTTTTTACCTCTCCAATAAATCCTGTTTCCATTGGGCATCTTTCATCCATATTTGGTGGGTTTGATAAAACTAACAAGCCATAGAAAAACTTGTGTTCAGCTGTTTAAGCCCACTCTCCTCTTTTTTACACAAATACTACAAAACCAAGATGAAATAAGTGCTGCTAGGAAGACTCATTTCCAAGAGCTTTCTCCTTCCCTCCCCTATTAGCCTCCCAAGTCTCTGCAAAGGGTTAGAAAGATCAGCTTTAACATTTTGAAAATTTTAGCAGGATATATTCATTGCCAACAAATAGCAAAGGAGCCACCAGGGCAAATTTCCTTTTCATATTTCTTTGCAAGCTGTATCACATTGCTAGGATAAGCAGCTGCTTATTTCACCTACCTTTAAAGCTGACTGAGCTCTTTATATGTTTTATGTGCCTCTGGTAGGCAGCACCTTGGAGAGCCTGCACAAGCCAACCACGCTCTGCGCTTATTTCCGTAGGGAATTCTCTCCCAATATATTCTAATTATGCCTAAAACATTTATAGAACAGCTTCCATTTTAAAAATAGCTCACAAGCCTAGTATGCCATAGAACAGAATCACTTCACCTGCACCAGGCAGACCACATTAGCAGTTTGACAGCTTTCAATCCTACCACAATGTACGTTTTGAGGATTGCTGTGAATAAAAAAAATATTCCCACCTAACACTTCAGAGGTAATTTAGATAGATATATATTAGGTTATAACTGTATAGTATGGGGTGATATTCAGACTATAAATTAAAATCTACCAAGGGTGTAAAAACCATCGAACGGATGCTAGATGTCCATCAGCTTAAGCAGTATTGATTTCATATCTTATTAACTGTAGCGTTCACAGAGTAGCATTCTTCACCACAATTACTATAAGGGGTTTTTAAAAATTTTCTTTGTTTAAAGAAATTCTCACTTTTCATGAAACAATTGGGAAAGACTGAACTTTTTCCAGTCAATAATGAACATTCCGATTTATAAAAAAACATGCTGCACAATAATGAGTAGGCCAGGGACAGGCAAAGTTCCTGTTTCAAAACCCTAAGAAATATTTTTTGATACCTCATTGTCTGTTTTCAGGAAAGTTCTCTTCATAATCTGACAAGTGAGAGAGGTTTATTGCCAGTGCCTCTCTGCTACATGATTCAGGTTTAACTGTGGTGTGCACTACATGCAACACTTGCTCTGGGTTTCCTGGGAGTTCTAGATCGTACACAGGCTGGACTGGAGCAGAGCCGAAATAATTTCGGAGTGATATGGCTGAAAGTTTTCGCCTCTGTGTACTTTACACATACTGGAATCGCAAGGTAAATGTCTGAAATAAAAGCTTATAAGGGCAGGGAGGCCAGGCATATTCAACATATGCAATAAATAGGGCTTTCTGCAGCTGCTCTTTCTTCCGTACTTGACTGGTCACATGCAGACAACCTCATGCCAGAGTTGCAAGACTTAAATATTCAGGCTTTCAAAGTTCAAGCAGAATATCATACATTGAGTAACTCAGATCCCTTGGCAGTAGAATATCAAAGCTAAAACTACAAGAGGACCAAGAGTCTGGCTTGACAAAAAGTTACTCTTTAGATGTACCATGCTCTGTCCATGCCACATAATGTAGTGCCATGCAGATACCCAAAGTAACCGCAGCATGCCAGCCAGTAAATTAACAGATGTGCCTTAATGTACTGCTCCATCCAGGTTCACTAATCCTTTTGAGAAACATCTTGCTAAGATGGCAAAACAAGTGTAGGCATCTTTGCATGACACTAAATTATGTCCCAGAGATTTAGAGCAGTAGACAGCTTCGGCAGATTTCAGGTTTCAAAGAAATAAAGAAAAAAATAAGCCCTTTGAGTTTTGTAATTGCTAACTGTCTGCCCGCTGCATCAAATCACACTCTATATGAGATGCCAGTTAGCATAATATTATTTTTTAAATTTATTCGAGAAATATTGTTTTGGTAATTAAGTAAAAGTGCCTATGTGGCACGTTCAAGGAATTTTTATTGCTCTTGAGGAAGATGCCAGGCTAATACAGCCATGGAAATTGAACCCCTCCATTAAAGCAGAGACAAGTCTAGCATGGTTAGTAGCAGTGCAAGCTGCCTCCACAGCCCTGACAGTCAAATCACATCAATCAGGGCCGTGAGGGGATGGATTTAAGCATAAGGGTAGCACTGCACATCTCCACCCATACAAAATTTGGCCCTACTGAATGACTGTCAGGGAGCGCCAGCTGCGTGGTGCAGGCAGCTGCCCACAGATCATCAGGCAGACCCATCAGTTGATTGAACACAAAGAGCCAAACAGCTGACAGATAGTAACAAATTTTTATCACAATAATCAAGGAAAAAAGATTTTTCATGCCACTACTAATCTTGTGAGCCCTTTTGTTTCATTATTTTAGCAGGCACCCATAAGAGATATTTGTAATTTGTTGATGAGATGTATGTGAAAAGCAGCATGTTACCGAATCATGCACAGCCCTAACCTTACCTTTGCTGCCATAGTTTGCTGCTGAGAATCTTTAAAAGACATTACCCTGTTTCAATCCTGCTACTGCCCAATGTACTACTCTTATTTCTGTGCCAAGAAAAAGGAAATCACCAATGTTGCATGACTTCCTGCTATCTAAACATGCAAAGAGCCTGAGATCTATTGAAGAGGACAGCAACAATATGACCACAGAGAGAAAATAGAAATACTAGATTCTTTGCCATATTAGCTCATTTTTCATACAACAGGTATTCCTTTCTGAATTTTTAAAAGAGTAATATTAAGGCCCTTACTGGAAGCCATGAAGTAGCACAGTAATTTGGGAGCATTCAAAAGTGGAAGCTGAAAGGAGAGGCAACTACACCACCCCACCCGTCTCAATCTCTTTCACACAGGCAAAACTCTGCTGACAGTTACACCTTGAAAAACATCCCGAGGCTCGTCCACAAGAAACAGCCTGAGTACCGGTGTAGAGGGGCTTGTTGGGGAAGGGTGCAGGGACAACATGGAATGGCTGCAGCATCTGCATCGCTCTCTGAAGACCTGGGTTCAAGTCCCACCCTCGTGACCTCGGGAAAAACATGCCCAAGCTGGGCCTGACGCACTCAAATGCTGCTCTTTAAGCTAAAACCAGGCACCTCTGCATAAGCATCAGCTTGAACCACGGGTCAGAAAGGAAGACAATACAGATAGAAGAACACCTTAGAAATTATAGCAAGACCTTTGTTCAAGCTGCAATATTTTGGGGTTTTTGTAGTGCCAGTAAAATGCCAGAAACGCCAAAAAAGTTTTAAAAAAAGTAAGCACGAGGCAGTAAATCTGATTGTTGTAAATTAAGACTCCTCCTTACTAAAAGTAACAAGAAAGATCATGCCTCAACAGAGAAGACAGGTGTTTAACAGCTGTAACCTAGGGATAGGTCAGAAAAGCCCTGATTTCTGGGTTGTTTAATCTGGAGGAGAAAAAGCAATATTAAGATAAAGAATATTCCTTGAGATGGTTATCAAGAAGATGATGCCCAACTCTTTACTGTGGTACTGGATGTGAGACAATGGATATAGTTTGGAAAAAACTCCAAACAAACAAAAACAAAACAAAAATAGAATTTCAGACTGAGTATAAAGAAAATTATTCATCATGAAGGTGGCCAAACAGTGGAATTGGTTGCCCAGAGAGATTTTGTCGTCACTCTCCTTCAAGGTTTGCAAGACCAGATCAGATAAAGCTCTGAGCAACCTGATTTCTTCTCACAGCTGACTCTGAGTTGAGCAGGAGGTTGAACTAGAGACCTCGTGAGGTCCCTTCCAATGTGATTTATCCTATGATCCTAGGATCTGCCAAAAATAACCCAGAGTTATTTATAGAAAAACAATCCATACATAGGAAAGATCAATGAATAATTCAGTCAAAGGGGGAAGGCATGTATAAAACAGAGAGGAAGGCTTTATACATAAATTTCAGATGCATAAGGAGACACATTAACTTTACTTTTACAGAGTATAAAAGTTTCTATTTGGAGCAGAAGAGCTACCATATTTGTGAAAAAAAATTACAATACTATCATCAAAATTTTCCTACTACAATAACCTCCTTAAAAGGTAGAGTGTTTATGAAGATATATTACCAAGATAATTTTTACTTCTTTCTCAAGAGAGCAGTATTTATTTATTTTATTTCAGGGAAAACTGATGAGTTGCAAGACTAAACTAAATGAGCAGTAGAAGTCTTCACCCTATATCATCAAGGAGTAAAATCTAGGAAAACTGTCCTTGACACTCCTCAAACGTTTAGTAGCTATTCTCTGTTCTTGTGATATTCACCAGCTTTTGTCTTCACTTGATTTTTCTCCTTTCATCTCTCTCATTCAGTGGGTAAAAGGCAAGTTGCACATTCCTGTCCTGTGATTCATCCTGAATGCAAAACTACCCTTTTAGTAAGACATGTGGTGTTAATCACCATCTTCCTTTCACTTGATGTCAGAGTTGGCAATTTTCTAGCATCTTCACTGTGTGGCCATGTGTACATCATTCCCCATTTCTTTACTGCATCCAAGTCTGGGTAGCAACTGCAACTAAACTATTTCATTAGCTTTTTTTTTTTCTCTTTTATGTATTCAAAACTTGCCTCATGTTTAGAGAGTATTAGGTTAAACTACTCAAACTAAAAGGATTTAAATCAACACATTTTTTGATACATGGGGTTTTTGTTTGTTTTTCTTCATCCATGTCAGTGTATTCCTCTCAGCTATTTATTTTTATGAGGAGAAAGCCAAGTACATTTTTCCACCCCCTGTCAATAAGCTGATTGTTCTTTGGCTCAAGCTGCTCAATACATTCCAGACTAGAGAAAGGAAGTTACTTGTCCTCAACAGCTTGGCAGTGTTCTGATATGTTAAACAGATGCTGTGTTTTACACCCAATTCATAATTTCTTATCACTGGTGGATTTAAAGGTCTTGTACCTTAGATCTTCATGGCTCTCAGGGGTCAAGATGTGCATTAAAATACCTCACTTGTTTCTTCTCTGTGTTTGTGCTCTGTGCTAATTCTATTGGAAAACTTTGTTCCCAAGTGGCAGCGTTAGGATTTGCACGTGATTCTTGTAGCAGGTCCTTCTGTGCCCCTAAGGTTTCACAGACAACACCACTACGAAACTCCTTGTACAGTAGGCATCAGTTCTCACCGGGAAGCCAACTCAATGAGAGCTGAAAACTGCAAACCAAAACAGCAATATATAAAGAATTTGTAAAGGAAATGCTCAGTCTCAAAAGTGTTTAATTCTCGGACAATGGTATATGAACTGAACTGTTCAAAATTCCCCTTTGTAATGCTACAGTTAACACATATCCATCTCCCTGTGGCATCAAGGGTAAATGAAAAATCTGTTTTGACTTCATAAATGCTTTCCTAAAGTAAACCCTAACTCCTAGAAGAATGGCCTATTTGATATTACCTATGTGCCATCCATTTGCTCATTCTTTAATGGTACAACTTCTCGACCACCTCACTGCACCCCCCAGACCTCCACCATGCATTTCAATTCATTTATACACCATTCACTCAAAATAAATAATAAATAAAATCTATACCCCATAGTAGAACATTTCAGCCTAGGAATGGATAAATTTACACAACACAGGGCAATATGAACATGGAAAAGATTGGCATAAACACCAATGCACAGCTACTGCAGTAAATCATCCAGCATTACACACAATAGAAAGGATGATTTCATTATCAGGGTTAGGTCAAAATCCCAATTGTTACAAAGTTACCTCCTATTGATAAGTTTACATGGGAAATTTAGATTGTGGATATTGTTGATAATGAAGGAGCAGAGCAAAAAGATAATATGAAAGAGACTGAGGAGAAGAATGAAGGCACTAATAAAAGATGGTGCAACACAGCCAGAAGAAACAGAATAAAAACATAAGCATTTTAATAGCATAAAAAATATATACTTGGTAGCAAAAATTCACTAACTTCTAATGAAATAGCTCTAGTTAAAAGATAAGTATGATTTTGTAGAAAACTTTTTCCAAACTTAGTGAGAATGTCATAAAGTATTATCTCTAGTAATAAAAATTGTGATTTTGATAAAAAAAGAATCAAAATGGAAGAGTAGTCTCTGATAAACATGGATTTTCCTCATGTTTTCACACTAAACCTACTCAGCAAAATGAATCACAGAAGGTCAATATACAAAGGAAAGGAAAGAAAAATTTAGGTCAAAAATTTTATTTATAGTATCCAATGAAAATCCATCATCATAAGTAACAGAAAAATATTCACTGTTCTGAAAATATAATTGCATGTAGTGGCACCCAGAGAAAAGCGATAGTAGAGACCTAAATAATCAAGGACATATAGTGATGATTCACAAAATAAAATTTTAACAGACAAGTAGCTAGTCACTTCAGTATTGAACAACACAGGTAATGAAATAAAATGGTTGCCAGCAATACTTTTTTATTTGAAACTGAAATGCAATTTGTGCATTGAGGTTTTTGTATCACAAGAAACTGCCCAATTTCTGTGCAGATTTGTGTGAGAGATTAATTCAGTAGGTGGATGGGAAAAATACATAGCACTAATGTCCACACTTCTGTCTTTGACATTGTCCAGCCACCCCATTTGCAAATCATCAAGGTAGTTAGCTGTTGTTTGCCAGCCAGAAATAGAAAAAGCATCTTGAAGATCTGATTCACCTTGCTTTGCATATCCCATGCCAGTGTCCTTGGGGACAGCCAGAAACAAGTGTAGATTCATTAAACAAAATTCACCCAGAGAGCTTAGAAGAAAAAAACTTTTACTCAACTAACAGCACATGTGACTGCACCATAAGAAGCTTTTGATTTGCCCTTTTGTGTAATAGAAATAAGTTAATTCTTGTGGCCATCCTCCTCCTTGTCAGTGGCCCTGTGAGCGGCTGAGCATAACAGATAGAACAGGCCATGACAAAAGTCAATCTACATGGCCAGCCTGAGAAAAGACCTTGGAAAGAATAGACACCACCTAAAATATCTTTTCCTGTTTCCACGTAAAGAAAAACAAAATCTGATTCCTCAGCTAAACTTATTTTTATTAGTGATAGAATTGAATTTTAAAGCCTAGAACATTTCAGGAGTGGAAGCAGGTAGGGTTTTATCTTGGGTGATGCCTAATAATAAAGGCAACAACTTTCTGGAAATAATAAACTATCACTGGAAAGAACAGCACATACACATGAAGATGCACAAATAGTCATTTGATGGAGAGGTGTTACGCCCAGCTTTTCCCCAAATGTTCCAGTATTAGCTAGTAAAGGGTAATTTGCTGCCAAGCCACTGCCAGCTTTTCACTACTGCTATTTTAACATCTTTCCATGGAATCATGATCTATTTTATAGCTGAGAAATGAGTCAGGAAAATAAGTAAAAGTCTTGTTCATACATGTTGAGCTGTACATTTCAGTGTAGTCACTGCGTTCCAACAAGAAGTACTTGACAAGAAATTATATTCTTTATGTTTTTTAGAGGTTTCATTCATATGACACTTCTTTTAAAATGCATCTGCATATTGTTAATTGAAAAAATGCATAAACATATATTTACAGAGAAGTAGTAAATTAATAATTTTAAATCCAAACCCAAAGGGCCCACATCAGATTTTGTATGCCAATAGCTTCACACCTGCATATTTGCTGTTCCAAAAATGTTATTTATGATGTCAGAAAAGGCTGCATGAATCCAGGACTCTAAAACTTGCATTAGCACTTGAATTGAGTCACAATTAAATTCAGCAAGTGAATCATGTACCATGTTTCTGGCAATTCATGCTATTCCAAAAAGCTAACCTACACAGGATTTATACTTTTATTCTGTTCCCTAACTTATCTGCCTCTGCCTGCAACTAAACCATACCACACAGTCACTTGTTACACTTTCAACATAGCCAGGGTGAAATTGCTTCAGCATTAAAAAGCACAAAACCAGTTCCCATATTCAAGGAAATTGTAATTCAGAAAGATAATTAATAAGGGGCATCCTGATTATCAAAATCCCTGAACAGTTTCACAACTGTAGGTCACAACTAGATCGAACAGGGTCCTGGTTAGACTTCAGTTTGGTTGCCTCTGTCTTTCCCCTTATGCAGTTTTGTCTAAATTAGATACTTCCCCAACTAAAGCTGCACTTGCTTTTTAAGCTGTCCTTGGTCCCTCTTTGATGCCACTTGCTTCCTAACCTATGTCAAGCCCTGTAACTTCCCACCAGTACTTACATCACCTGGTGCTCCACCAGAAACAGCAATATTGGGAATGCTGACCCATGAAGAACACCATATGGCTGCAGATGTTCCCAAGTGCCGTGATGTCTAACCCACCTTGCACTGAGCCAGATGCCATGGCAATTAAAAGCTGGATACCATCCAGGGGCTAGCGCATAACATACTTCCTAAATTCTTCAATATGTAGAGATACTATAATTCTATTAATAATTACCTTTAGGAAAATAGATTTAATGAGAGTTACAGCAACAGAAACAAATATAAACTAGGATGTGCAGTTACACGGAGAAGTAATTATGGGTCATCCCCACACCCACATTGTTGTTTCATTCATATTTAGATATTCTCTAAGTAGAGTGCAGTGAACATGCATAAAGGTGAATTTATCTTTTACTCATTGAATTCCAGGTTTTCTGCCAATAAGAAAGCTTAAAAAAATTATCACCACAAGTATGAACATTTATGCTCCATTGCACAAACATTTGTGCTAAACAAATCTCAAAGGGGTATGTCCTTTACCAAAGCAATCTCATTAAAAGATTTAAATGCATATTCAAAGGGAAGACCTCCCCTAATATTTCTCCCTTAGCTCTGGGAAGATAAATGATCCCCAACTTTCAGACAAACTTTTTTATGACCATCAAATTAAATGAAAAATATTTTGAAGTGGAAGATCCCATGCAGCAGCTCACAGACCTGACAAAAGTGCAATATACTGGACAAATTTATTTTTGTTCTTACAAAAGTCAAGGCATATATTCTTTGCATGCTCTAAAGAAAATAACCTTATTATCAGTACGTCTCCTTGAAGATTAAAATTACTAAATGTTTTTTCCATTACAGAACACTTATCTTCAACACCCTGAATAGATATCATCAAAAAGGATGTGCTTACAAAGACTGACAATGTTTTCTTTCTCTCTAAAGATATGAAACTGAGAGTGAATCTATAGAGGATGTTTGCATTTGGCATCACCAACTAACAGTGCCCATCCTTCATTACACATCAACATTAAAGCCAGGCTTTTAATGACATTCTAGGTTATGTGTTTGAACACAGACACAGCAAAAGACAAATGATCCCAATGATTGGATTAGTTTTGATTTTACTGCTTATTTCCCCTCTATTTATTACATAAACATTATAGCAAGAGGAACCTTCAGATGAAATGATCACCTGTATTAGTAAGTAATCGAGCTTTGATCTCTTTTACTCATTTCTATAGAATATGAAGTAACTCTTCAAAACTAAAAGCTACTTGTTCAAGGAAACATAAGACAAGAGGAAAAGGGTAAAAAAAGAAGTGCATAGGACCGATAGGCAAGTTTTCTTGCACGTTTTGGGAGGCCCACTTGTTTTAAGTACCTACCATAATTGGGAACAGATGAAATGGCTGCCCATAAGCCTTTGTCTTAACCTGATTTAATCAGTGTGCATTCCTCTGAGCTCACAGGCACTGTTTCATTCTTTTCAAAGTTTCTTTGTCTGTTCTGGGCATTTGGAGCCTGTCCAATCTGATTAATTCATCAATAAAGGTACGGAGGACAAAAGGACTCTTCTACAGAAGAGTTTGCCATTCATTCAGCAGCTTCATTTATGTTACTATCCTTGCCACCTTCATGCAGGTCTCCTTCAGAACAGATTTACTGTTTTTACTTCTGTAGCTGAGACTATGAAATATAAATAAAATCAGACATGCACCGGTAATATTAATTAGAAATAAAGACAACATGCCCCACTCTGGCCACAAACTATTTACAGAAATGATATGGGCAAGGATGACTGAGTATTGCACTGTCATTTTTCTGAAGGAAACATCCCACTGGAGTCATCCACTGGCATTCTGGCCCTCTGGAGTCAACACCCTGCCACTGCCATTTTTCTGTGACTCAGGGCAAAGGCAAACAACATAAGCATGGAGGAGATGAGTTATGATATGAGCTGCTCAGATATTGTGGGAACAGAAGCCAGGTAATGGCCTTAGAGAAAGACATTTGCCTGGACAGAATATATCTTCCCTAACCAATACAAGGTTCTGTTAAAGAGAATATTAACTAAATACAAAAATAGTTAATCTCCCTTTGAATTGAAAGACAGTTTTAATAATTTACTAAAGGGCATGCATCAACCCAGAGAGAACAAAATGAGAGAGCATCAACTTTATCATGTTGACACTGAAATTTGGCTTGCAATGTTCACAGTACAATCTAAAACTGCAGTAATAAGAATAAAGAACAGTCTTTCAGAGCTTTTTGGATCACAATTCACACGTGCAGATGAGTTCATGCCAGCCCTATGGTTTGTGGCAAGAGCATGACAGTAACCAAGACAACAGCACAACCGCTTGCCGCAAATTCCTCTTGTTCGAGTGTACAGAACATGGTGACCAGCATATTCTTTCCTCCAGATAAAGCCCAGTTACCTATCTTAACATAAGATCTCATTAAGACTAAAGCTTGTCTCAGCTAGTTAACATTAATTCTTGCTTTATCATGCCCAGTTTTAGTCAGCTGGTGCATGGTTAGGGGTTCAAACTGGGGAGCAAGGAATCCATAAGTTGTACCTCAACACTCAACAGAAGCACATCAGAAATTCCCTGTGGGAATCTGCGCAGAGTAGAAATATTTGTACTAGAATGGGCCCCACCTACCCCTGGATAGTCTCGTGCTGCACTCCACTGCATTCAACAGAGCACTTAAGCATACACGCTTATTCCTCTTTATTTCTGTTAGACCTAAATGCAAGGTTCTTCACATTTGCGGGTCAGCATTGCATTTGAAATTGGATGCTTTCCTTTTAGGAAAGGATGCAAAACCCTTTCATTTTAACCATCCTTGAACTCTAGCAACTCCAGCACAATCTGAATGCATTTCTGAATTTTGAAATAGTTTTCAGTAAATTTCAGTGCACCTCTGCTCTTATTGCTTTCTAGTCAGTCATATTCTTATTTGTACAAAAACTTCTGAGTTATGTTTATCATTACTTTCAGGTTCAGGGCTGCTTTATTTTCTCTGGCAGCATCAGAATGAGTCCATTCTTCACATTCATTTGTTCCTCCCATAAATAAATTTCTCAGCTCACATAAGCCCATTTCAAAGAGGTGTCTTCTTTGGTGTCATAACATGTCAGTCATCCAGACGTGTGATGGTCTTCAGCCACCTAATTCTCCTTGGACTATCTCAGGACACACCTCCTCTTTGCACTCACCCACAGGCTCAACCCAAAGCTTACTGAAGACAAAGGGCTCAGGGGAGACTTTTTTCCTTACTGCATCCCCTAGATGAGCTGTACTTTCTAATCTGCAGTTCTTGGTACAAAAAATTACGTTCAAGGAATCACGTTTCTGTCTATTCTGGTAACCAGTCATTATCAAATGCAAACTAATTTTCCCCTTTTGAAAATATAGGTACTATCTGGAGTCACAATAAAAATATTTTTTTAAATACTGTTGCTATTTTCTTTTGATTAATAAACTCCAGAGTCATAACAGGACTTATTTTAAGCAGAGGGGCTGCAAAATCTACCCACCTAAAATTTACCACAGGTATATGCACTAAAAAGACACCATAAATTTAAGATTCAGTTCTTACTAGAATTTGTATATTTTATCAAGTCTGTGATAGACAGAGAGAACAAAATAGCAAATTTCAATTTCTTCTACAAAATCAGTTCCTTTCTTAATGATTAAATTTCCCTATCAATAGCTAATTATTCTAATATAAAATCTCGCAACTGAACTCACAATTTTTTGGTGAGAATCCACGTTTGGTTGTGTGCTAAGCTACATCTAAGTCACTTAAGTACTCTTTAGTATAAGAGTCTGAGAACTTCTCAAACTTCTGAAAAATGTCTATATTCTCACAGTAGGTTTTCTGGAAGAAATCTTATACCATTTTCTAAGATGGTGAAGAGAGGCAAATTTGAGGTAAAGTAAGAGACACAGGGCATCCTCTGGGGGAATCATATTGTTGCCATTATAACTGCAGGGCCATATTTTCTGCTCCTTTTATTTAAAAATCAAACTTTTAAATTAAATAAAATTATGGACATGGAGCATTGCAAGCTTGCAAGTTTTCAGATTACTGCATCTTTGTACATTTTGCCCTAATAGTCAATTCAGAGAGACGTTAGTGATAAACAATTGCAGAAGTTGATCGGATGCTAAAACAGAAACAGAGTAGATTTGTTCTTATTCATCCAAGAAACCTGTTGCTCATTTTAATTTTATAGTTTTCCCTCACATTTTTCTGCTGCATTGCAATTAAATTCAAAGGTCCAACAGGCAGACAAAATATAATTTATAGCATTGATATAAACTATTCTGGGAATTGAAAAAGTCTAAGACTTTCTCAGCATGCTGCCAGCTTTCATAAGAAAATCATTCACAGTTCCTTCTATAATGAAAATTTTCATATCAAATACTCATTAGTGGTGGTAAAAGCATTTCTAACAGGTCAAACCCATGTCTTCTTCCGTAGCCTTAAAAAAAGAAATTATAACATGCATAGCAAGAATTCAAAGATGTTTTAACAAAGTATATTTTGTTGCTACTTGTAGCTATTTATCAAAGATTCCTGGGTTTAAGTGTGTGATTTTTGGCTTTTCCACAGACTTCATGCAGTTTAAGAATCATATATTTATACATGTTCAAGACTACAAAAATAGTCAAACGCCAGAAAGGATATGATGAAACTTGACTTTTAGGAGTTAAATATATTAGGCCTTCTCAAAAAAACATAGCAGAAAACAACATTTTCCAACATGCATGGAACATCTTAGAGAATCAACTGTCCCTTCCTCTCTCTCTTTCAACACACTCTTCCCCAATGTACCCAAACTATTTCTAAGCTATATCAGTTTAACTACCTTACGCTGCTAATTAAGTCCACACGCACCTTCTTTTATCATGATACTGTAAAAGTTTCAATGTTGTCAACAATTTAACTAAGCTAAATTAAAGCACATGGAAAAAAACTTAGCCTGCCTCCACTAATATTTTTTAAGGATACTCAAGCTATTAACAAATTTGCAAACATTTTAAACTAACGAGGTTACAAGCTTTTGTTAAGTCATTAACAGAATCATCTTTCTTTTCTTGCATTAAAGATGAAACCATTAGAGACCTAATTGTCAGACTGAATTTCCTTCTGCTCATTACTTAAAGTGACTCCTCCTAGCTGTTACTGCTGAAAGGCTCCACATACAATCCTTAACTGTCAGCCTTATTTTAGATTTTGTAATGAAAAGTTCTAATTTTTAGATTCTGAAATGTAGAGATGCTCCAAATATAAGATCTTTTCTACATGCAGGTTCAAAATACAACTTACTAACAGCCATGTAAAAAGGTTGTGTATATGGATGACTGTAAGTAAAAATATTTTATACTCATATATATTTCACATGCATCTAGTCTTCACTTGGCAACTGATGTACTAAGAAATATGTGTTTAATATTTTGCCTCTATAACACGCAGTTTACTGCCAGTGAACCACGTGGCACTAGCCAGATGCAGGCTTCCTCCTGATCAAGCAGTGCCCATAACTGCCAGTGGCCATAACTAAAGTTAGCACAAATAGGTTTCTTGTCACTATAACTACTATAAATTCTGTATTTATCTTTTACCTGAAGCACTGAGCAGATTGCAGAGAGAATGGAATAAGGAACCTCTGAAGGCAGCCAACAGCCAGTGCAGCGTGTCACCCACAACAGTAAATCATCATTCCTTTTCACATGTATATACCCAACCACAATTCCATCTGTAAAGTACAGCTGGGACCTTTAAAAAGTCACACACATTAACTGTAGAATGTTTTCTGGAGAGACCGTTTGAGACAATCTGAGTTAGATTTGTCAGAGTAATGTCACAGAATCTAAACACACCAGACTCAGGCTCAGCACCCCTCATTCCTCCTGGCAGTGGATTCTGCAGAGCTATGCTGGTTCCTCTTATCCCTTCCTTTGCAGACCCCACGTTGTAGAGATGTCAATGTGCAAAAAGTTCACGAGATTTTTAAAGAGCCCCCACCACCTTCCTTGCTCTCCTCTACTTCTCCATAAAATAGAGAAACACACATTTCACCTAGTGATGAATTCCCTGCTAAAGCAGTGGTAAAGGGGAGTTAAAGAAAGGCACATCGTTTCTAAATTAGATCATTAGTGTACGAAGAATGAGTCAGCATATTCTCTGCTTCTGAGACAACACATACAGCAATACACCTACTGCAATGGTTTCAAAACCTTTCAAAATCTCTTTGCTTTAGTCTTATTTTCTCCCAGACAGCAGAGGCATGAGGTGTTTTGAAGTCTGGGATAATTATGGTTCACTTCAATGATTACCTATCACTACACCATTATACAGGCTAATTGCTGTGACAGGCCAGAGATTTTGGCAACAGCAACTAGAATTTCTAACAAGAATTTTATAGTAAAATAACCTCATTTTACAATTATCATGGTTTAACCCCAGTCAAGCCCCACACAGACATTTGCTCTCTCCATGAGCAGAATCAGGGAGAGAATCATAAGGGTAAAAGCTGGAAAATTTGTGGGTTGAGATAAAGGCAGTTTAATAGGGAAAACAAAAGTTGCAAACACAAGCAAAGCAAAACAAGGAAATAATCCACTGCTTCCCATGGGCGGGCAGGTGTTCAGCCATCTCCAGGAGAGCAGAGCCCCATCACATCCCGTGGTGACTTGGGAAGACAAACACCATCACTTCAAATGCCCTCCCTTCCTCCTTCTTCCATTCACTTTATATGCACAGCTTGATACCACACGGTCTGGAATATCCCTCTGATCAATTTGGGTCACCTGTCCCAGCTGTGTTTCCTCACAACCTCCCCTGCACCCCCAGCTTCCTCACAAGCGTGGCCGTACAAAAAGCAGAAAGGCCTTGGTTCTGTGCAAGCCCTGCTCAACAATAACAAAAACATCTCTATATTATCATCTCTGTGTTCAGCATGAATCCAAAACTTAGCCCCATACAAGTCACTATCAAGGAAATTAACTCTACCCAGCCAAAACCAGAACAACATAGCTTGAAGTCCTCAAAAGCCCATGAACCCATAATAATTATTTTATTCAATAACTTAGCTACCATTTTGCAGATCTATAAGTCATTTTTCCCATATAGCAACCTTTTGAATCAATATGCCATTAGCATGTCAAAAATAGTTTAAGGATCAATGAGCTATAACTCACATTGCTGCAAAATCTTAATTTTTCATTCAACTCTAAGCTGATTTTTTGCTTTATTTTTTTTATTTCTTTTCCTTCCGCCCTAGGCCTTTGTCTGATATACCACTCACTCATGGTCCACAACAGACAGGACTCTCTCTGTCAGATATAACAGATGAACTTGATAATCATTTGCTCTTCCCTACTTGCCAGTTATTTACATACCCATCCTAATTCTTCCCTCAACTTCTAAAAAAATGCCATTAGCTAATATTTGAAAAGTCACCTCTCTTCCAAGCCAGGCCTTAATCAAGACTTTGCAGCTCAAAATAAAAAAAACAGGGTCTTTGACACCAAGTGCTTCTTAACTGCAGATGTTATTAACAGGGCTGGCAAAGCTACCTGCTCGTTGCCACAGGCTCTGCCTTTCTGAGGAGTGCTGTGCACTGCTGCAAGATACAAATAAGAATTGTGGAGGAGCATATTGCCATGGAAATGCTTACAAATGCCTTCATTTCTGAGTCACACTACCACAGGGAGTTTCCAGCTTGCTGGGAATAACTCAAGTGTTTACTGCCCAGTTGCAAATTATATCCCAATTATGCCTGGATTTTGATAGTATCCCCTTTTCTCATAATTTTCTCACAAGTTGAGCTCTACAGCTTCTCCTCATGAAACTACTGTGTTGGTTTTGCTCTTCTGTTCTCTTCTCTAAATATATCTGATGGAAGTCACAACTTCAAATATAGATTGTTAGACTAAAAACCAACCTTTTTCCCCCAAATACCTTGAGATGCTAACAGGTACCTAAACAAAGAACAAAATTTTTCAGAAATGTTCTCTACTCTTCAGCTCTGACATGGACATTTACAATCAAACCTTCATGAGAAACTATCCTCCACTTTCAACAGATCCATTAACTATAGGGCAAAGGTGTGCAGCTCCATTCACTTCCATCATCCCTCCAACATAAATGTATCCTTCTGGTAGGACATAAGTTACTAGGTGGTATTCAAGAGTTATATGTGTTTTTGTGCAGAAAGTTTCTGCAAAACTCATGCGCACTTTTTGTGTGCATTCATCTAATACGCTGCCAGTTTTGTGCTCTTTCTGAATGATCCAGTCTCAGTGGGCACTAAGTATTAAATTTTAGTCTTATCATATGGATCTGCCCAAGTGAATCCTCCTTTGTCTTCAAGCCTATAAAATTTAGAATTTCTAGTGGTTGTTTCATGTTCTAAATGTAATATCCATCAAAATAGCTTTAACCATACCTAAGTGCTTTGACTAGAAAATGCAGAGGTCAGTACAATATCTTACTTTCCAAATATTTTGTCTTTCCCAGCATAGTTTCATGAAATGGGGGTTTTTTTCTAAAGTAAGGTGTAGATTCACTTCACTTTGCAAGAGTGACAAGTGGCAAATAACCTTTCATATAAAGAAGCAAGAATGGCAATATAAAGGCTAATCCTTTGCAGAGAGTAATGAGTTGCAGTACAAATCTGCAACTGAACTGTGGCTGTCAAGAGATAATCAGAACTACATTATGAGTTGCTAAGCAGAGCCTACTCAGTCTGCCCCTCGGACAAGCTCTAATAATTTACATAACTTAATAGAAGTTCTCTAGCAACAAAAGAGTGACAACTCCAAGTACAGCAGTTACCTTTCCAAGATTATTGCGTAAAGCCTGCATCTCAATTTATCTCCTCACACTTCACTTCAGCTTAGATTCCCTGGATGCTATCAAAGCAATTATAGTTGGAAGTGCAATAGTTGTCATTAGGAAAGGCAGAACTGCATGCTATTGATCCACCCATGCCTTTGTCCTATCACTTCACTGCCAACCTGTCTCCTTCTTTTAGGGTCCTGTTGGTGATAAAATACTTGTTCACTTAATTACTTTCATTAATGATGAACCTCAAGCTTCAAAACATGCAACAAAGACAAGACACTAATTAGGTATTGAATTGTCTTTATCAGATTAAGTTCTGTTAATCCATGATTGTTCCCATTTAATTATTTCAGAGTACATCTTTTCTTCTTAGATGGAATTACCCTCCAATGAAAAAAGTAATCTTTTAGTCCCACTATAGCCTGCCATTTTATGATGGCATCTTTGAGAGATGTGTAGAAGATACAAAACCAAAATATTTTCAAGCCAATTTAGAGGGGCAACGAGATTATCATTTTCTCAAGAAATTGGAATCTGCCTCTGATCAAAGGGAAAAAGCACAGGTATAAGGGAAAACATTATTTCCTTTAAAATGCAGTAATGTAATATCTATCTTATAAAATTATTTAGCACTTACTGATGTATTTTCTGACCTCTGTAGCACCACATCAAAGCATGTTGTTCTTAACCACACTGCAAAGCTGTGCAACCCTGAGGTGCAGATTCCACTGCTATTATGTGGGCATCTCCATGCCCTTCTTGTGCAGGTTTGCAAAGACCTCCTCCTCCTCCTTATAACACTTTTAATACAACCAAAATGTGGAGACTCAGAAGCAAAGACACTCAGGTTCTGGCAAAACAATTCATTCTAAATGGCAGCACAGCCTTGTAGTAATGGATAAAACGTCTTCCATGAGGAGGAACAACATTCCCACTTAGTCACTAAGATCAGAAATATATTTCCTATTATACTTGCCTGCTCACAGAAATCACACTACTTCAGAGCTAATGTTTTCCCTTGAAGGATAATTCACTGTAATTCTGCTCCCAGCAAAAAGCACAGGCTAGACCAGGCCAGTTTATCCATTTTTCAAAGCTGTATTGTCCTCCTGATGCATCCTTTACACCTTGCACAGTTTTGTGTCCTGAGGCATAAAATGCACACCCTTAATTTTAGGTGACAAAATCAGCACTCTGGCAGACCTAGAGCCCTCCCATTTTAAACACTTGGAATTTAAATAAAACTGTGATGATAATGAAGTCAGAAACACCACAGAGTAGTCACTAGTAAGCTAGACTGAGGGCTTTATATCAATCTAAGGGGACTGGATCTAAGCAGTGTGTGGGAGACCCTCCTGTACCATCTGCTTAGGAGATCATTCCTTGAAGGAGTGTCACTTGTCAGTAAAGATATGTTTTTGTTCTTGCATCTGCTTGGTGCTGTCCTTCACTTGAGGTTTTTTGCCTAAGAGGAGCAGAGGAATTATGATCTGACTATGAAGAAGTAAGGGATTAGGTTAATGCTTCATCACCTTATACAGATACAGGAATTATCTTCAACTCTGTCACCTGCTGAAAACACCTCTTAAAATAAAAGAGAAAGGGAAATACTAAGAGCAAAATAGGAAAAAATGGAAAGACTAAAAAGGAAAAAATGAAAAGCAGACAAGGCTGGAGCACTGTGTGCTGCTCTTCCTGAATGTTCATATGCAGTTATTTCCCATCAAACACACAGCATCAGCCCTTTATAACAACACCACCTTTCTAAGACTCTACACAACTGATATATAATTAACAATCTTGTGCTTATCTTAAGGAAGTTTCTTCATCCTGACATTAAAATAAACATACTTTATTTTTTCTGTCACTATAGAGGAATAGTTCGTAATACTACATTAATAATATTACGTATAATCAAAATCTGAAAGGGAAAAATGTAATCCTCATTTAAAACAAACCAATCTATCTTTGTCATATAATAGTCTCTGCAAAACTAAGAAATAAGTCCCTTCATGTAAGAATAGGGACCTAAATTATAATGGAAGGAGTTGCTAAAAACAACTTGTCATGTCTGACTACAAAGCAGTTTTCACAATTAAAGAAGAAAACACAAGGAAGGTATCAATGAGGAAGACTCTAAAGCACTAGAAATGACATCAGTATTCAAAAATCACCATTACCTTTTTTCTCTGGTAAAAGAACAGCCCCAGTTAACTGAAAGCTCTGACAGGAAGAAGTTACCCCCAGTGAACATCAGCTGTGAACAGCAATGGTCTGTGCAAGTGCTCTCAGCTCAAGTAAGAACAACTCGAGGAGATCAGCCATTAGTAAAACAAGGTTAGTTTAACTCAGATTTCTTCGTTTTCCTTGGATTAAGAACAAATACAGGACCAACTACCAGGCTTCTAGCTCACTTCAGTCCTTTATCTGCATGTCTACATTTTACCCCACTGAATAACATGGATGGAAATCCTCCCAGTAAATAAATCTAATAGAGCAAAAAGGCTTCCCTTAAGAAAAAAAAAAAAAGGTTAATCAGTTGAAAATGCAGCATGGTTCCTGCCATAGACTCATTTAAATGTGATATGTTCAGTGCAGTGAAATGAGGCTGATAGGACTTCAATTCCTTACATGGTGTTTTTCTTATTATTAAATTTTTAACTGTCCCTATCATGGAAATAGCACTCTTTTTAGGGACTGCCATACTTCAGGCATAATATGCAGGTGTGGCTCTCTTGAAAACCAACACCACTTCCTTTACCTAAATTTGTTGCTATAAACAAACACATCAAACACTGGCTGAAATTTTTTACAAGTTAGAGTCTTTCTGGGTAATTTGTAGAGCATCATTTCACCTATCCTGTTTTATAGGGATACTAGCAGTAATTAATGCACCTTCTTGGCCTGACAACAATGGTGATTCATTAGAATTCATAAAATACAGCAAAAAAAAAAATCACCTCTCATCAGTAAACATTTTAGAAACCTTAATGGATATTTGTATGGAAAGAAAAAGATAAGGTTTGTCAGTAACTAACAGACATGTTAGAGCATATGCCTTGAAAAGACTGCCTACAACAATCTGAATAAAGCTCAGGAGAGTTAAAAAACCAAACAAAACCAGCCTCATGGTTTTTCAAACAGAAAAAAAAAAAATCCCTCTAAGAATTTGCTCATAACAAATATAGGCAGCAAATCAAAAACTGAAGAAAGGATACAAATTAATTTTGTGTCTCACGACCAAAGCTGCAGGGAACAGTTTACCAGAAATTCAAAGTCTGGTGAATAAGCCCCTAAAGGCTCACTTGGAAAAGCTTGAAAACTGACTGGCATTTTCCCATCAGGCATGGGATGAAAAGCAAACCTGAGAGCTGCCAATATTTATCTCTCTGCATTTGGAGACTGTGGTTTTTATCTGCGGAGGAAACCAGCTGGGGAGGGGAGAGGCAGAAAGGCTTTATGAAACCAGAACAAACACTTTACAGTTCCATTTTTTTTCCTCACAGAGATTTCCCTGCTGACATTAATTAAAATTTCTTTAAGGTTATGCACTTGGAGAGTTTGGGGATTTTTTTTTAATTCTTAAATAGCTTATTCACCATGTGACAGGTTTTGTTCTGCTCGGTGCATTAAATGCTACAGGACAGGGAGAAAATGGGAAGATGCTCTTGCTGGGGGTCCAAGCACATGGGTAGGACCGTATCTTGAAAGCCAGAAATATTTGGAAAGATTCAAATATGCAGTCATGAAATGGCTCTAAAAGACTACAGTTCTTGCCCAACTCCTCCTAGTTCAGGGATGATACCTGCAGGGACTTTACAGCTTACCCAGGCACCAGCTCCATCACCCTCAGAGCCTGCTTCCACAGAGGAAAGGCTATAGCACAAGCTGCAGCACATCCTGCTGGAACTGGTAGAAACTGCTGGCCCAGACATTCCTCATGCTCCTTTGCGCTCTCCCAGAGCCGCGTTGCAAAAATGGTACTTGCACAAATAACCAAATACCCCTCACTCACACCAAGTCAGCCATTCCTCACAGATAACCCTGCAGGCTGCTCCCCACAGACGTATCCGCCCCCACACAACCACTGGCAGCACTATCAAGGCCTCTTTTTCTAGATTGCACGCAGAAAATATTCCCGTTTATACAACAGCATTGATATTGATTTTAAAAATATGAGCTCTCGCCATAGACAGCAAAGTTTGCTCTCTGCCTACTTGGTGGGATTTCTGTTTAGAAAAAGCAGATGTCTGTGTGCGTGTGCCAACCACCAACAGTTTAGACTGGTAACTGGAGTACCTTGAACTGATCATGAGTCAAGGGATGTTTGGAATAAATATTTTTTAAAAAAACAACAAAAAACCTAATGTGATGTTTCTCCAAGTGTTCCAAGTCTGCAGAACTTGGCAGAAAATCTTGTGAGAAAACTTAGTATTGCCACGGCATATGTTAATTTTTACTTAGTAAAAAGAGATCCATGAAATCCCTGCTTTGCTGCAAAGTGGAACCAAACACAACTTGCTTAACGTGTCACCATACAGACCACCACCACAGCATGAAACACAATAATTAAGGTTTATCTGTATTGCTCTCGAAAATAAACTTTAATCAAATCAACACAGGTGACAGATGAGTGTTACTCTGTCCTAATTTACAACGTGTCAACTGGAAAGACAATTTTCTGCTTATTGTTAATTGTGTCTGAACAGAGCTCACCAGAAACTGTCTCAAGACACAGACTTCATTTGAAGGCAGCGTTGTTGATTGCTAATTAAGTATCAACACACACCTTGGAAGAGGTGTGATTGAACCCTCCAACAGCTGGCTACTGAAAGGCATGATAAGGTTTTGACAGACCCAAACCAAAATCCACTGTAGTTCGCAGAGTTTAATCTGGATTTTCTAGAGATTTTACTAAGCAAAACTCCATTTTACTTAATGTTTAATGTTTTTATAACTTCTAGATTTCTCAAATAAAGGGTATCAGCTATAATCTCTGTAATTTTTAATTGCATTTAATCTGCAGCCTTTCAGGTATGCAAAAAGTATCACTGAAATACAGAAAAAATACTTTAAAGTCCTAACTGGGAGTACAACTCCAAGTATAAGAAGGAAGATTTTTAGGCTGGATAATGGGTAAGAGGGATTTAAGGCTGAGAGAGGAGAAAGGTGTGAGGAAAGAAAAAATCAGGTACAATTTACTTATTTCTAGTATTGTGTCAATTATTTGTGAACTAACAGCATAGCTTTACCTTTTTTTTTTTTTTTTTTAATTTCAAGAGAGGTAGTAACAAAAGAAGAAAACAAACAAAAAACCAAAACCCAGATTGTTACGAAATTATGTTACAAGTCTATCTAAGCTGGTAAACATCTCACCCTGTAGAAATCAATCTCTGCTTTGAAAAATGAGTTTCACCATGTGCTCTTCTAAATTACTTCACCCTTCACCACCCAGTCACATTGACATGCCACAAAGTACTCAGGACTTCATTTCTGGGTAACAGTTAAACAAAGTGAAATTATTATCTTTCTTGACCACATAGATGCAACTTCATTTCTAACAACTTGTTTCTATGTCAGCACAGAGTGCAAAATTTACCTGAAGTAATAAGCAAAAACCCACTGAGCTGCTCATGCAGATGAGTTCACTATTATAACCATAACACAAATGGGATAAAAGCTGGAAATATTGGGAATATGATTACTTTGTGATATTGTGAAGATACTATAAGGAAGTCTGGGTTTACTGATTTCTAGGCATTTAGAGGAGAAATGGATTCAGCAATGTGATGCAGAAGGAGTCTGTTCTAGAAAGAAGTCAACTAGTATACATGTATAAAAAGAATAAAAGAAGATAAAAACAAATGAATTCTTAAAATGAGCCTAAACCAAATTCTAATCTTTCAGTTTGTACAGGTGAATACTAAGATTAAATAAACATACATTAAAAAAACAACAAAAAAATCAGAAATGTTCTGAAATCACTTGTCTTTGGCCAGCTGTTCTCTATGTTTCACAATACCATGGTTTATAATTCATGTTGAGAGAACATTTAATTGTGAGAAGTGATCTGTGGGTTTGCTACAGCCATCAGTGAGATGTTGAGTAAATTAGGCAATCTCCTGGTTGTAATCAGTCATGAACGTGGATGACACAAAATGTCAGTCACAGAAAGCAGTTATTGAGACCCCACATGACTGAAGTTGATTAGACACAAATATTTCCAGTACATTCAACGGAAGTTTTGAACATTCATCAACACAAATGGACAAGCCTCAGCTTTATGGAGACTGGCTTTTCCATGTACATCACTTTGATAGAAGAACTGCACTGCAATTAGTGCAATCACTGCAGACAAAACAAAAAGGATATCACTAAGATTAAGCAACACAGTTTTTGTATAAAAATTTTTGTCAGTAATCTTCACCTGTTTGTTTTATTCTTATTTCTTAAAAACTGCTCTAAGTGGGAGTGGAGGAAAATATCTGTTTTGTTAAGGCCACAGTCAAATCCGATTCCATATGCAAGACCCTTAGATAAGCTTATCTTCAGTACAGTCTGAAGGAAATGATAAGAAGGAGCTTGCTCCTCTCTGTTCACATTCCTAGTATATCACTACTTGTTTTGTGGAAATTAGCTCCTCATCAGATGTCTTGAGAAACAATCCCTAGCTAATGTGCACACACTTGCTATCAGATGTGATTTTCGTCCACATTATCAGGACTTAACTTTTCCTCCAGGTCTTTACAGGTTAAAAAAAAAAATCAGCAGTATGACAGTCTAATAAAATTCAGCAAATTACCCCAATCATCTGTTTATAAATACTGTGGTAACACTTCTTTTTTACTGCAAAGTCTTTCCCTATTCCTTCCTTCAGTGAGTAAAATTTATATTAGAGCACAGATTCCACTGGCATTTCTGGGGTTTTTTTCAAATAAGATCAATCTTAGATAGGCCTGATTTTTTAAAATTTTCATTACAGTGAAGACTCCATAAAACTGGCTTGTAATGATAGCAGCATGTTTTTGAGGCATGAAGTTAGATCCTCAGTCTGTAGCACATTTAACACAGCAACATATGTTTGTAAGACTTCTTGCTCTAACCATAGGTTTCCCAGGGAAGAAAAAAAGCTGTTCCTGTGCAAATTAAATTAAGAGGTGCATAAATACCCCTGGTTTAAGTATTGATTTGGTCAAAGGACTTTTTAGGTATCTTCATTTTTTTAAACAACTGCTAGCAGTAGAAGTAGAGGAAAACCTCAGCATACCTGGTTCAAGAAATAGATCTTTCAAACCTGCTGGTCTCTTAAAATGTAAGTTTTTTGGAACAGATAAAATATCCTGACATAAGTAAAATAGGAAACACTAATGCAGTAATTCCCTGATTTGAAATACTAAACCAAAAGAAAGAAAAAGAAGAGCCTCAAACCCAACCTTCACACAAAGTCACTGAATCCATAAGGGTAACCACAACCCAGCCTTCTCTGGCTATGAGTTTTACATCATGTTCCTCTCCAGCAGTAAAAAGCTAAGTCTTGTCAATGCAGAAAAATTTACTCTATAATTGATCAAACTGAGATCTGTTTCCTGCTGATCTATTAAACTGATATTCTCACTACTTTTCTTTTCTAGTCTTAAATCCACACTTGCTTGAAACTTTGTTAGCTGTTCAGTACCCTTCTCTTGCCCCTATCCTAGACACTTTCGTGCACAGAATACATGAAAAAGATTAAGTGAGGTAGTCTTAGTTACTCATCAATATTTCAGGTCCATGGGTAATTAATTTTATGACTCTCTACAGTGGCAGCAAATTGCACTACTGTTTTGTATTAAATATCAGTTTTACTGTCAAAATTATTTTATTTACTGTAAAAGGAAGGTTTTGGCTCCTTATATTCCTACAGCACATTCAAAAGTTAATTATAAGAAGAAACTAAAGCTAGTGAAACAATAATTCAGTGCTGTTGAAAGAGGACAGGCCTTTTGAGAAAAGACATTTTCCAGCAAACTGTGATCCATTAACCTAGTAGGAACCACAAAGCCAGGGCAGCATTTGTCACCACTGATAAATTGTGTATTTATATTGGGAGATAATTCAAGAATGATGAGAACAAACAACAGCGGGTTTTCCAATTAGGTTTAGAAAACGTGTGAGATTTGTGAAATAATACACATTTACCTAATATTAGGTTTTAACATAAATCACACTAACACCAGAGAATAATTTCCTCCAATACCTCACCCACAAAACTAATTCCTTATGTCCAAATTGTAATGATGCAAAATAGGCTGCTTCAGGATGAAAATATAAATTATGAATGCATTAAATGAAATATTCTAGAGACATCAGAGTCTTGAGATCATAGTATTTATCTGGGATTCAAAAGACATGGAATAAATTCCAAGCTTTTCTCTGCCTCTTTTCCTTTAGATGCTACCTTTAGAAAGAATATAAATCTGTTGTCTGCTTAGGTTATTGAAATTTTCTGATGAGGGATTGTCTCTTCCTACTGTATTAAATCCCCCAAGTAGAGAAGATAAAAACTGAAATCAAGATAACTCAAGATAGCAATGTAATTAATGCAGGTCCTCAACGTCTACTAGTATTGGGGTATTTGTAGAGTATCTCACTACTTAGACAAAAGCTGAAAAACTTCTCTAGTCAGGAGAGTAGACCAACATACCTCTAGGTATTTATGTGGCATGCACCAGGAGGGCTTTTTCAGTTCTTTCTGCTCCTGCTTTACTGAGTAATGATATGCTGAGAGGATGGTAACTCAAATGTTTTCCCATTTGGAATACACGTTGCCACCTGAAGACTTCAGTGAGGTATCAGGCTGTAGCAAAAGATTCCCCACAGGTCTTTGCAGACCCAGTGTCAAGGGCGGAACAGATAATTCACTCTCACTTCCTACTTACTTAATTAAAATTTTAAAAGTATTTGCACACATAAATATTCTTGCACGCATGCTTACTTAGGAGGGCATAGTTTAGAAATTTGATCACTAAAATCATATTGAGATCGTAGACTATTACACCAGATAGACAGAACAAAACTGCATTACACTGTATTCAAAAAACACCTTTTAACACTACTACTGAAACAAAATTGTGAAGGTTACGTGAAGGAATTTGCTATCTGGTGTGTTTTGAGAAATGAAACTTCCACAGGAATATTTATTGGCTTGGAGCAGAACTTTTATCTTGATTCAGGTTTCAAAACTAGAAAAAGTGTGGAGTGCAGTTCATTTTTGGGTGTCTCCTGCCTCAAGACTGATGGCAAGAGATGGGCCAAAAAAAGCTACTGCCAGCACTTCTTTGGCATGATGTGTGCACAAAATGTTCACAGTGTCTTCTCTGCAAGATTAATGTGTCAGGAAAGGGCGAAGGCACTTAATTTGCTAACCTCTTCATGACTACAGTTCAAGAGACTCAGCAATCCAGGTCAATCACCCTGTATACTTGGCTTTCAACAAATGCTTGCTGGTTTTGCATCGTTAAAGGATTAATATGCTATAACTGCGGCAATGACACGACATGAGCCACTTGGCTTTATTCTTATCAGCTGCATACAATGGTATATTCTTCACAGCTAGATGATTTCTCCCTTCTGACACTATATAGGGGTTTATTTCATACGGCATCATTTGTTGTTTTGCATCTATCATGGAAAATGAGGTTTATTAAAAATAATCATTTCAGTCTTCCTTTTTAATGCTCTGAAGAACAAGAGAGAGGGAAAACAAACTCCAATAACTGGCAGCTCAGAACTTTTAGCAAAATTAATTTATGGCAAAAAGTTGATGTCAACACCAAAAATCCATTTATTAAAACAGTGTATATTATAATGTGGCACTTGATTTTCTGTTTTGAAAGAGCAACATGTCTCAAACATCATCTAGCCTTTATTCACTGCTCATTCTGACACGCAAGCACAAGATGTAGTAATAGGATTATATTTATATCAATCCTATTACATGATCGGATTACAGTTCCTGATCCCAGAAATGCTTTTCAGCCCTAACAGGAATTTTACATCATGCAGTTTTAAGGACCAGCACTTTCTGTCAGTGAGCGTCTTAGCTTTGAATTACTTGCAAATAGAGGTAGATACTGAAAAAGGTAGCAGAGATGTATACAGCTTGCACATATACTTACTGTACTAATTCTATGAGTTCTGCTAATATAATTCACTTATTTTGTTACTCTATTCTTATTAGTCAACTTAGGAAATGAAAAGTGACCTTCAGTGGGCTATGTTTCAAGATGAACAGATGGGGCACTCCAGAGACAAAGCCTGCAGTATCTTTTCCAATACTCTTCTACTGTGATTGAGAAAAATGTACCCCTTCTTATACTTCAGTCTCCATCTTGCATATTTAGATTTTATATTGTCTCCACCTTAGAGGAGTTATCTTTTTTCAGGTCAAAATATGGTCTGAGTCCTTTTATGTCATTTATACAGACTTATTTCTCAGAGGCATAAAAGTGTCAGTTCATGGAGTGAGGGGTGGTAAGAAAGAACTTCACTATTTTAGACTGTATTCGAACAGAGGGTAACGTTCATGTTCATTAAATTTTAAAGCCTCAGTGCTATCAGGATTGTGTTATCAAGATAGGACAAGTATAAAATGTCTTACTGCTGTTTGGTCTGGCCCATCTCAAAGGCACCAGTTTGCTATAAGTATCCTATTAATCTTGCTGGAGAATTAGTTTTTACAATGCTGCAAGAGTATGCAGTCATGGGTTTACCTTCCATTGACAACGGCTAAGGGAAAAATTCAGGATGATTACCAGGATAGCTTTGCTTTTATAAACTAGTATTTCATTGCGTTTATGGTTAAGAGAATATGCCCTGATGGTAACAATGGGAAAGGATGCAAACTGGTGATAAATCCCAGTGTTAGCCCATTCTGAGTCAGTATCAAAAATAGCTCTGAACTGAGGACAAAACTCTCATTATGTGTCATGGAAAGAATCACAATTAAATACGAGGACTCACACTGACATCATGCCAGTCCTTCGCTCCATGGCTCAGAGGCAAAGGTGGTACAAATCCTTTTCTCTTTAATTCCAAGTCAAATTTTCCTAATTGCAGTGATATTTGGATTAAAAAAAAAAAAAAAGGATAAGAAGGTAAAATGGGTGACAACATTAGCATCATCAAGGTCGATACAGTTAACAATTAATATGTTCTACATAAATAGTAACAGATTTTAAGGTTTATCACAGCACATCAGGCAAACACATATTCCGCTGTTGCGGTACCCAAGACCCTGTGGTTCCAGTTCTCTTCAGGCTAAAACTTAGCCACAGAAAATGACCTAACATACTCTGGCAGAGTCTCAGCCCTAACACAGAGGGGTCACAAGTACAATCCGCTATCTCAAAACAAGTAAACTCCCTTAGCCATCTGTAACATGTTCAATTACTTGGTAAGAATTTCAATCTACAGAAAGAAAAAAGCCTTTAGTGTTTCAAAGGTACATCCATCAAGCAAGCTGAAAGACCTGTAGTCAAGTGTACGTCTTTAAACACCAGAAATTTAGTCTTGTGGAGCTTATGCTTCAAATTTTGATGCATTTAGTCTTTGCTTTGGAGTTTCATGAGATTCTTTACTTAGCAATGTCTAAGAAAATTATAATATAAAAATAAGTGTTACACAACTGCCTTTCAGGTATATATTAAAAAATTTCTCTTTAATGCCAGTCACTTGATATTCCTAGTTTTGCCTCAGATTAGATGTGGAAAGGACTCATAATGAAACAAACAAAAAAAAAAGCAATGGATATTTTTCTTCACTTAGGTGGATTTTTTGGGTTTTTAAGGAATGAACATGTTCTTCAAGAATTTGTTTTGCTATTTGATATACAGAGAAAAATGGTTCACACAGCAAAAGTGTGGGAGATTCACACAAGAAGAGCTTGATTGAAAGTGTAGTGAAATAAAAAGCTGAATCCAGAAAAGGAGCATTTGCTTGCGAAAGCACCTAACCTCTCCCAGCTGAGAAAAAAATGGGACTGCATTTTCCCTGAGAGCAGAGTTCTGGCACTCCAGTTCATTGAATTATTTTAGTCAACTTCTCCCTTAAATATTTAATCACATAAAATTCAGAATCCAGACTCTTCTTTTAAATTCAGAAGCATTTGTATAAAAATAATCACACTGCTGATTAGATGTGGACAAAATTTGCAGTCTCTGACAAATTTGCACATCTGATGCTTACAACACTTTGATTAAAAAAATTTTAAAACCACCAAAAAGTTGGTGAGCTAAGAGATCTAATTGCCTGCAGAGCAGTCTCAGCTTCTGTTTGCATCCCAGAGTCTCAAACTGTGAGCTGGATGTATGTTGTACAAGGTAGTAACTGAAGAATTTAACATCACAGAATCAGGTCAACACATTTTGGGGGTAAAAACTGCTTACAGTGCAGAGCAGTGATGGCTTGCCAGATGTGATCCTGCTTGCTGTAACACAATCCCCATATCAGCACTTATTATTAATCAAATGTTATAGGAAGGTGCCTGCAACAGCATTTTGCAGCCATGATTAATTAACCGGTAGGTTTTGAAGGGAAATAAGTCACTTTTTCAGAGCTGAGATTCTCTAGATTAAAAACTTTTACTAAAGTACAAGTGTAGGACTGCAGCATGTCAGCTACTCAGCTGCCTTTGTACATCCCGAATGGCAGAGGTGCATGTCAGGCAAATTCAATGTTCTTCCCCTTCACATCCAGAAGCGTTGTAGAGACGCAGCACTACACAGTGCCGAATTACCTCTGAAGAGTCAAACCATGATAGTGCTGGTTTTCTGTAAAGTACAATCTCTCCAATGAGGAGGACCAAAACTTGGTAACTAGTAGTGAACATCTGTAATTCAGACCAAGCTTTTAGCTAAATTGCTTATCAGAAAAAAATTAAAATCTTAGGCTGGCATAAATGACAATTCTCTCTCACCAAAGTCTGCATGAAAACCAAACAAGCATTGGACCCCAAGAGACTGCTGAATAGCCATACTCTACTGGAAAAAAATTATTAACAGAGCTATACCCTTTAAAATTTAAGCAACAGACATACATGTTCTAAAAGCCCTTCTTATTGACAAAGAAAAAAAGTCATGCCATATCCTGCTAGCAATGAGCCATTCTTGCTCCACAAGTTAATCACATATCTAGCTTCACAAAAAACAATGGTATTTCTACAGAATGACAGGGGGTTTTCCTCTGAAAAATAAATGTTTTTGTTACATTCATAAATGGGAGGTTTAGATTTCTAGATTGGCTGGTTCACCAATGCAGGAAGAGACACAACTCTTGGGGCTCCTACATTCCAGTGCAGAGAGGAAATATTAAGGGCATGTGACATGTTCCTAAAGCAGAATTACCTTCAGCACTTTTAGAACCCATTGCCTAATCCCTGACATAGCATTATCACCTATCCTTTACGAAGCATCTGACAAAGAGCCACACTCAAAGTCATGGCTCATGAGCCACAGGTCCTCCCCAAATTCGGGCAATGGACACAGTCCAGGCTTGGTTCACAATCTCTTATTACAATAGTTTACAAAACTGTGGGCACTGGACCACTAAGTTTGATAGATATGTAATTCCTACGCCTGTCAAATATTCTCCAAGATGTGTCTCAGTTTCCCCACTACAGATAATACCTTCTTTCCCATCTTTTAATTTTTCTTACCCTATTTCATTCATCCATGTAATATACCATCCCTTTAAGATTTTAATATGCATATGCCAACATGTGGCCAAGCTCAAGGACCTAGAGTGTGGTTAGGGTTTCCAGAACTAGTTTCTTCAAGGCTGTTTGAGGTTCAACCCCAACATCCCAAACAAAGAAAGTAGGCATGAATAGAAACAAACACCAATGAGCTTATGCACTACATTATTACGGTAGCACATTAAATTAATACAGGCATGAACAATAATTGGTGACAAAAACAGAGTATATGGTATCAGGAACATAGGCATAAAATAATAATATCAAACTCCTTTTCTACCAAGAATGCAAGGGATGGAGTAGCATATACAAATGCAGTATCCACAGGAATTATCTTTTGAATGCTCACATTCCTTTAACAAGCTCCTGAATTAAGAAAATGGTCCTGATTGTGCTGAAGGCAAACAGTGGTTCTGAACACATATTAAAAAATGAGTAATTGAGGTTTGTTTTGTAGCAAAGGTGTCAACCTGTATATGTTAAGGACCAGCAAGGAATGATACCCAATAGGAAGCACGAGACAACCTCCATGAGCACTATTTAAACCACCAATGGTTGTGCTATAATCTTTGTATTTCTTGATAAAAGCTGTTAGCAAACTCTCAGACATCAATTACAACTCACGCTGATGTTACACAAAGTAATATACTTGCTATCTGTGATTACAGAAACTTTATCTGTAAGCACAGACCATATGGTAGAAAATCACTTTGTAAGACATGTAGCAATCTACATAGTTCCTGTTTGCCAGTGTGGAAATAACCAGCAGCAACCAGAAGAACAGAAACCAATTACAAATTGTATGCTTATGTTTTCAAATTAAAGATCTTCAATTAGTACTAACACGTGGACATAGACCAAACAAATATTTGCCCCAAATAAAGAAAAAAAATTAAACAAAACCAATTAACAAAACCCCAAAACAACCAAACAAAACAAAAACCAAAAGAAACACCAAAACAAAAAATAAACCAAAGGGAGAGGAGCTGTAAACGTAGGATATAGCTTAAATACATGTTAACTCACAGTACAAAACTCACCATCAACATTTCTATGAACCCCTAAAACTAGAAACTCAAGCTGGGGCATGACTCATGAGTTCTGTGGCACAGCCAGGCAAGTGCTGCTTGCAAAAGAGTTTGAGTAAAGCTGGCTTGCAACTCAAACTCTCGTGTTCCCTTGTCCTACCCGTAGGAAGCAGAAGACCTGCCAGGGTTAGGGCTTTATTTGATGACACCAGTGAGCTTGGCACTGGCATTAATATGTCTGGCAGCAAAACTACTGGTAGAGTCTCTGCATGTCAGAAAGGTGTCGAGGTGCCACCACAGAACAGGCACTGCCCCACCGTGAGTGACATTGCTGCCAAGTGCCATAGGTTGGTCAGGCACCTCATGCCATTGTCCCACCTGTCCCACGGTGCCAATCGACAGCAAATGTGGCAGGTCAGAACCCACAGATTAAAGGCCAGCAGTATAAAAACCTGGACTTTATCTCACAGATAGCAATCTAATATCCATATCTCTTTCAGTACTAGCTCAAAGGATCCTTCAAGATCCACCTCCATAATTATCATACTGACTTCAGGAAATAATGGACTATTCTGACACGTTTTGATGCGCTTTTCTAATTACTGCTTTGTACTCCTGGGTCTTTTACCAAATATCGTCTTGTTTCTTATATTTATGTGGATATGTTTTTATACTTTTCAGAGTCCAAAATTCTTTTCATAAATTCAAAGTGCACAAAAACTTGTGAGTGGGAAGGAAAATGGCTAGAAAGATGTCTTTGCCTGCATCTAATACTACTGTATTTCTCCAGGAGAAGGAAAAAAACCCCCATCAACAGCAAAACCTCTCAATAATCATATTCAGACACCCATTTGTGAATGCAACAAAAACATTCATTTTGACAGCTGGCCTCTACTCCAGAAAATGGAATCACACTCACAGTGCACAACTTGAATGTTAGCAGTGTTTGTACCCCTGGGCAATACATAACACTGTAGTCATCCTCCCTGACCTTGGTTACAGTGTCACACTGACTGCTCAAGGCATTTGAAAAATCAAACCAATTAAGATTTGGAGCCAATAACAACTCAGAACTTTTTTGGTTTTTTTTAAGAAATCCTGACAATTCAAAACTGCTTTTTCGGTCACATGGAAGAACATCAAGATTCTCAGAAATCTTTCCTTATCACACAGTCACAATCCCTTTTCCCTCTTCTTTGGTTTTTTTTTAAAAATTGTTTAATGTTATTGAGACTTTATTACCTTGCACCATAGCAGTTCAGCATATGACATCCAATCAGACCACCAGAATGAATGGTATGACACTGAATATATTTCATTTTTCTTTCATTTTCTAATAAAAATTAATGACATGGCTATGTACATACAGATTATATTTTCATGATTCAAGTGTTTTATTTTCTACCCAAATAAAAGAATTCACCAATGAAAAACTGAAACCTACTGAAACCACAAAAGCATTGGTGCTGACTTGATTAGAAAGCCAGTTCTATTAATATTTCATTTGCACGGGCAGGAAAGAAACCAAAACCCCATAATAAGAGAAACACAGCATGTTAAAAGTTTTCCTTTCTGTCTGTTCATTTTCTGTGGGTGTGATATGTTTATACCCACTCCAAAGATCCCTCAGCTTCGTGTTACCACTGATGCGCGCTCAGGGGGCAGGACAGGAGTGTTTGGGACAGGACAAGAGTGTTTGGGACAGGACAGGAGTGTTTGGGACAGGACAGGAGTGTTTGGGACAGGACAAAGCTGCAGGGACAGAGCTCTTAGGGGATGGCTTTCACAGAGACTGCTTAGCATGGGCTCTTCCAAGAGTGCTTCGTTCCCGCCCAAGCAGCCAAGGCATTTAATACAAATCCTTATAAATAATAAAAATAGTGATGCAACAATACGTGCAAACCAAATACTAATCAATCTGAACATAGTATCACCTATTCTGACACTGCCTGAAAAAAAAACCCAAATCCATATACCGAAGACACATTTTCCATCCAATATGTCCCCAGCTGGTTGCCAGGCAACCAAAAAAATATCAGTGTGCATGTGAATTGGTTGTGGATAAAGAAAATACAAACAAAAAAAAGGCCTTTTTGAAAATACTGTAAACTTCCCTCCCTGAATGGTCCCTAGGACTGAGGTGGCCTGAGCTAAGCTTGCAGCCAGGTGGTCCTGGGCAGGTGAAGGCACTGATTTGCAGCAGCCCACAGGTCTGAGTTCCCACCAGTTGTGCTGTAAATGCTTTAGGAGGAGCTCACTAAAAGACAAAGTGGATCAGGCAGTTCAGTTCAGTAACGTGACCAAGCTATTGAAAGTGATTAAGGGGGTGTAGAGGTGCTTTCCAGAGGAAAAGGGCAACCACAGGAAGTCACATATAATTTGGTTTATCTTGCTCACACAACCAGCACTTTCTTGCAAGTTCTCTTCCCTGGAATGGGATAAATCTAGTGAAAATGAGTGCTGGTGAACTTGGAACACTACATCAAGATCTGTACTGCACCCAGTGACAATGCCACATAGATACTACACACGCACACATGCTCACGTCTCATCTCTTTACTGAAGGGAATTCACTGTAAAAAACTCTGCCTGCCAATCTGTCAAGCAATGATAGCTCAGAACTGAAATTCAGCACACAGGTAGAAAGGACACCACGATGGCAGCAAGCTGAAAATGTGGCTCCTGATGGAGACACATAGGGGAGAAAATGGCACTGAGAGCAGGATACCTGTTTTCCATCGCTGTCATGATATGGGGACAGAGCAAACTGCTCTCTTCTGCAACAGGACAAGCCCTGAAGTAAATTATTCCAAGATATCCATCACATAAATGTAACACTTTGTAATAGTAAGGTTTCCCACAGAAGAGTAGAAACATTATTTGGTAGAGCCTGTTGGTGGACATCAAATCCAACACCTTGGTCGACATAGGGCTGCAGATCAAGTCAGCCACAGCTCTGAGGCTTGCATACTTCCAGGGATCAGAGCCCACAGCCTCAGCAGGCAGCCTCCTCCAGTGCGGAATCATTCATCCAAAGAGGAAACACGTCTCTGTTAAAGCCTTCCAGGAAGGGCACAGCATGGCCTCATGCTGGAGTTGAACCAGAGGTTTAAAGATGAAAGCCTTGGTGTCCCTATTGCTTGTATTCAGAGACATTGCTTTTCCTTGACTTGATATAATGGTGTTATTATATAATCATTTATAGTTGTTGAATTAAAAAGGCTGGCTTACAAAAATCTCACTTGACAGCAATACTTGTAGAAATTGACACTATTTGTTATGATTGAGGTATTGATGAGAATATCACTCAAATTGACTTAATTTCCAGTTAGACTGAACAGAGCTTTGTTTTCATCTCTTATTCACCTTTTCCTACAAATGTATTGAGTCTGAAGATGAACTCTGATGATATAGATCTCAAATACACATTTCAATAAGTAAGGTGAAAATGGATTTGCATCTTGAAGCAGGCCAAGCAAAATCAGTTCTTTATAGTTCATGTGTTTAGACACAGGAAAATGAAAGCCTGTGGGTTTAATTTGTTAAATTCTGCACACTTGAACATGCATCTCACATAGTAAAATAACGCTGCAGAACTGCAATTTTGATTTAAAAACATTCATCCGCTGCTCTTAACACTTAGCTGAAAAAAGGAGAGAGGAATGATGTAGTTACCACTCAGTGGTCAGTGCTTCAAGGACAGCACGCTTTTCATTCCCGAGCATAAGAGAAACAGAATAAAGAAATAAAGGACTACTTGGAATTCTCTGCACTCATCTTCATCGAGCTTCATCTTCAGACTTGCATTCATTTTGTCTATGTGTGACTCCATTCAGTGAGGATCAGCACACCATTTTCATGGGTTCATTCCCTGAGAGCTACAAAACTATTACAGTCTCTTGCTAAATCATCCATAACCAGCACAGGGCTCACACAGTCTGTGATTAACTACATTCCTATCTTTCAAATCCTAGACTTGCAAGCTTCTACAGATACCTCCACCCAAAACTTAACTCTGCAAAGATTTGACCAATCATCCATATGATGCCTTTGTCTACTCAAAAAAGAGAAAACTATTGCTATTCTTTTTAGGATCACAATATTTAGACTCCCTATATGTTAAATACATATTGATCCCAGCAATGTTGTGGTTTGGGGGCCTTTTTGCTTGGCTTTTTTGGGTTTGGTTTGGGGTTTTTTTTTCGCTGAAAGAAACCATGACACTATAGGAGAATAAACTGTAGATTTTCACAGAAGGCTAGAATCATGTCACAAGTACAGAATATTATGTGCAAAGATAATTATTTCTCATAGACAAAAGCACTTGCATGATTTCCTTACAACATGGTGTGGCAAGCACTTAACACCTATTAGATGCACATCAGCTCTACCAGAAATCTAGTACCTACAACTACTTTTCTTAACCACTAATTAGTCTGAGAAAAGATGGCTGTTGGCCCCAGCCTTGCTACTCTGTATTCCAGTGATTTGTCATACCAGAAACTAATATCCAACATATACTTCCCATATCAATGTCTCTACCTGGTGCCTACAACAAGTACATGGAAAATGTCCCTTTTCCCAGGTACAATAGATTTCCTAACAGCATTACTTGCTGTTTCCACTCTTTTCACAGACTTTCCACTGGGACTAACTAAAATGCTTGGCATTACCACCAGACTCAAACCCACTTCAAGGGGATGGTTTAACAAAGGCTGGACCATGTCCAAAGAACAGCAATGAAGTGTGAAGGGTCTAGAGAACAAGACTTATGAAGAGCAGCTGAAGAAACTGGGGTGGCTTAGTCTGGAGGAAAGGAGGCTCAGGAAGATCTTATAGCACTCTACAACTACTTGAAAGGAGGTTGTTGTGAGAGCAGGGGGACATTGGCCTCTTCTCCCAAGTAACAAGCATTAGGACAAGAGTTGCACCAGGGGATGTTTCGATTGTATATCAGGAAAAATTTCTTCATGGAAAGATTTATCAAGCACTGGAACAGGCTGCCCACGGGAGTGGTTGAGTCACCACGTGTAGCTGTGACACTTAGGGACATGGTCGAGTGGAGGACTTTGGAGTGCTGGGTTAACAGCTGGCCTCTGTGATCTTAAAGGTCTGTTCCCAGCAAAAGGTTTCTATGACCTCAACACCATGTTCATCCTCGAATCAGAGGACACATTCAGACTGAGGACATTGCTACCCCAAGCCCATCAGTCTTCAGTCTAGTCAGCTTCCGCCTCCAGACCTTAATAAATGATTAAAATAGGAGGATCTGAGGCTGTTGTACACACGAGTTATAAAGGATACTTGTCCCTTTCCTATTCATTTCCCAAATAATTTTCACTAAGAAATGCTTCCTCCCACAATTTTAACATCTCTCAGCATGCACCACAAATAGCCTAAACTGTTTTTTGAGCCTCCCCTCTGGAGCAAGCCTGCAGTCACTTCTCACCCTCTTCGGCTACTGCTGAAACAGGAATTTCCTGCTCAACTCTGTTATCACTGTGCTCTACTGCCAACAGCACCTTAAGTGTTTGCAAGGTAATCTACACTAGAGAAAAGCCATTTGCCATGCACACTGACTGACATTGAGTTCTCACCACAGAGGCAAGAAAATCATCAAGGCAAAACATGTGTCTGCTGTAGAACAGGTAAGATAAAGCACATCAAGTGAAGAATAAACTGTACGCCAAAATGTTGAGAGAGACAGACATGTTTTTTTCTTTCTAAGACATCTGCAAGAGAAAGCTGGTATCAACTGAATCATAAAATTCCTAGGTAAGAACATAATAAGGAAAGGAACTTATACATAGCACAGTGCCTTCAATGTACCAGAATTGTCCATGTGCTAAATAAGCCTAGAAAATCCTTGTTTGCTTTTTTCACTGACAGACAGGGCTAGAAGTCTGAAAGAGATAATCAGAAGCAACAGCTCTCCTGAGACTGTTTTACAGATTAATTTGCATTTAATATTTACCTAATAAAAGATGTGTGCCAGTTGGTAACATTGGCCAAGGAAAGGGTCTAAGTATAAGAAATAACTTCCAGAACAGCATCGTGCATTTCGGGATTGTGTTGTTTGCTCTGACAGGAAAAACCTTCACTCAGAAGTACAGAGGATATTTCAATACATCTTGGCAACTTTTGTTTCTGTTCTTCCAGCAAATTGTTGACAAGTTCGCAATAGAAAAAAGTTACTCTTTTACTTAGCAAGAAATAACAAACTATTTCCCCCATGTAACACAAACAGCATGGGGGTAACTAGGATAAGAGTACCCTCCTCCATAAGGAATGGCAAATCCACACCCAGTAGTGACTGCATCATACAGACAAGTTGTCAAGTGTGTTTGGGGATTCACAAGGGCAGAGTCCACCCATCTGCAATGACTCCTTTGAGAGCTGGTGAGATTAGGAGCAAGGTTACCATGGGCAGTTCTCCTCGGCAAGTGTAAACCAGCCACTCTTTCAAACAGCAAGCAGGGGGTGGGGAAATAGTTCATGTGTCCAGGAAAACCACTATGTGCTATAAATATTCTTAAAAACTAAAGCAAATATCTATCTTCTTAAATAAGTCTACTTTGAAAGAAATGAAGCAAAGCTAACCTAGAGTTTAAAAGGCCTTTTAAGACCTACAGAGAAATAACATTTTAAATCCTACTAATCTGGTATTTAAACCAGTATAAATAGCTACCACATCCCTGTTAGTGCACAGGCATGATTCATTTTACTTCTTACACTCCCCCTTTCTTTTTCCTCTCCCCACAGGCATCTACTTTATTCCTAAGTGTAAGTGTAAAGGAGTGAGAAAAAAGCCTGAGAATATTCAGAACTAAAATATTAGTTATGTAACAGCAAATGCAAACAAAAGGTGGAAAAATCCCAAGATAAGAATAAAACTGTAGGCTTTGACCTAAGTTATAATTCAATTCTGCAATAGTATTGCAAAGACTGAAGACTATAAAACAATAGTACAGTCTTTGCAGTATTGGTAAGAGCTGCTTCCAGTTACCCCCCAATTACTTAAAGCATCAGTTCTGCAAAACACTTGAGCACGAAATTAACATTAAGTATATGCTGAAGTTGCACTGATTTTAAAGCATTTTAGACACTCTGAGTATTTGCAGAATCAGAGGTGTCAGAGCCTGACTGTCAGCTGCCTGCACTGTTTCAAGAGAGACACTACATACTGCAGATGAAGATCTGCATTTCACTCTTCGGGTTTGAACCACTGCACCAAGGAAAGCTTCTGTTAACCTTTTCTGGCACCAAAGGCAACACGTATGCTTAAAAATATATTCCTCGTGTGCTCTTCTCTCATCCCTCCATTGTGTAAATGTAGGAAAACTTATGACCAAGCATAATTAAGGCTTGACCAATACATTAAAGAAAACAAGTAATTAAGACTTTATTCTGACAAGATGTAAACTAAAATTCCCAAAGGACAAAAATTTAATTTTGCCCTCATTTTATTTTGGGATTGGTAAAAGGTGTTTATTGCAGTTTTGATTTTGGATTTTTTGGTGGGTTTTTTTCCATTTTTGCATCCATATCACCACTTTTTAGAACACTTTGATACAGGCTGCATCTGTGGCACTGACAATATACATACTGTTATTTAATATAGAGAAATAAAGGAAATTATAGCCCACAAAGTGGAAATTACAGAGAACAACATGCATTTTTTTTCCAGACAACTAATATAAATTTATATAATGTAAAAGTATGGTATCTGAGCAAGAAATAACATATATATATTTATAATATAAGTGTATACAATTAACTGGTTTTCTACTAGTGTTACAACCAAAGAGAGTTATTACAGGAAATATAGAATAAGGAACAAATAATATTTTTGCAGATTTGGTAGGGAAATCACTCCAGTCACAGAACTGAGGAAAGGGGTGAAAAAGAACCAAGAATACACAGGGTAAATATTTTTGAAGTCTCTTACACCAGGAGAAACTGTACCTGAAATAAACCTCTAAAAGTTGCCAGTCTTGCCAAATGTTTGTTCCTAGGCACCCCATTAGGTTTCAGAACATGCTGTCAGTACCCTTGCTGAGAGCTCTATCAGTGAGGGCTGCAATGCCAAGCCAAGGTTCTGGGTTAAGTGGCTGTTAAAGGGAAGTTATTAATAGAGCACTCATTCTGTATATTATCACTGCCATATCAATTACATCACTCGAATGTCACCAAAAGCAGGGCAAGCTGAGTTATCCTAAGCTGAACCAAGTCCAAAATCTGCCCCTACTTTTACAGCTACAGGGAGATCATGCTGAATACTGAGCTTCCCCAGCTGTGTCACACATTTGAAACATCTTTGCAGAGGATCAATTTACATTCGAAAAGCAAAAATGCGCTGCCTTTAATGCTTGGGGTTTCTGCATGGCATTACTGTTGTCAGCATTACTGTAGCATGAAAAGCAAGGAAAGGCTTCCTTACTCCTGAAGAAATACTGCATAGTTAATCCATGATGAAGTGAAAGCCCCCAGCCGCCCAGGAGAATTTCTCCAGCCTGGAAGAGCTTGAAGAACAAGGACAATCTCCCCTTGCAAACCCCAGGAAGAGGGGATGGTGACGCAGTGAGGAGGTGCTGTGAGGATTTGGACAGCTCTGACTTAAGGCAGTCACAGGAGATGGCGATTTTCCAACAGAGGCCGCTGCAGCCTGTGGTACAGCCTGGAAAATCGGAGGTGGGCAGGCGAAATCTGGGGATGGCCGTGCAGTGCTCACCACAGCGTGTTCCCAGGAACAGGAGCTGTTCCACCTGGGTTTTCTGGAGCAACCACACCTCACCAGTCAGGCACTCCACGGGGAAACTCAGGGTTTATTAGGCTCTGCAGAGGACTGCCTCAATGCAGCTATTCTCTGCATGACAACCTTGCTCTGTCCTCTGCCATCTACACATGGCAATATTGCACAAATATAGCCTGTGTGCCATGTTTACCCGTTTTTTTTCTAATATATTTACTCCTTAACTTTACAGGCAATACTGATTTTTACTGATGTGTGAAGCTCTTATATTTTAATTATCAGCCAGAAAGGTAATTTTAAATCCTACTGTATTAGTAGTCATCCCCAGGTGTGTAATAGTGACTAAATGTGAACACTGAGAAACATTTTCGATGACTGCTACAAAAAGTATATCCAGTTAATATGTTTGCAGTCATATGCATATCACTAATAGAAAAAAAAAGAGACAATTTTGTAAAATGCAAATGAATGAACAGTACAGTCACATATATTCGCTCTCTTCAGTCACATTCAAACCCATTTTGTCCCAGAAAATAGCACATCCTTCTCATTTAGTCACAGCTATTACTGTGTTTTCTGATGCAATGTTTGTGGAGAGCAGAGTTCTGCTCTTTTCAGCGTAACAGAAATGTATATGGGGCTGATGATGACTTAACTGAGGTGGTCCCCGATGGAAATGCAATAAAACTAGATTTTAACTGAAAATGCAGGAAAGAACTTCTACTTCAGAGCCTTTGTAATCAGTGAAGACATTCCCTAAATACAATGGGTGGAAATCCTTGCTTCCCTCGCTCCCCAGTATCTGAGCACAGATGTGGTTGATCGAGAGAGCAACCACAACCGAGGCCCCATTTCCTCTCCTCGTGTTCCTTCCTCCAAAGGACAATGACAAGCATCTCAGCAAGCCAGGTTACAGTGGCACAGCACGCAGCAAAGCCATTCCCTCTAGCAGCGGTGGGAAACACACCACAGACCAGGACTGCACTGCTGCTGCAGTACAGAGCCTCAGCCCAGCTGCAGCCAAGCTTCCAAAAAGCTGGGTGTGTGCCAGCACCGTCACAGGGACTCGGAGAAAAACAACTGTGTGGGGGCCCTCCTTATATATTTTACAGCAAACAGCATTGATCTGACAGAAATCCAGTAAAGATCTGCTCTTTTCTGGGCTCCCTCCTACTCCTTCTCCCATGCAATGGAATTATTATTTTGCAGAATATTGCAGGCTATCGTACTGCAGTGTTTTGGGAATTGGGATGAGAGGGAATATCTTTTGATTAAGTATTTCACCAAACACTCTAATTTCAAGCAACATGTGAAATGAGATTAAACACACTCTACACAGAAAGCTTTTTTTTGACATTTCATTCAACAATTTACACAAAATTAAAACTACACTGAATGGGAAACGTGACATTAAATAGTAATAGTGAGACTCAAGTGAATCAAAACAACACAGTCAACATTCTAAAACTGCACCTTACATGCTCTTATAATAAAATTTCAAAATACAGTCCAACTGCATTAAAACATTGTTAAATTCATCTTTTGCACTTGGAAATATCACTTGGTAAATGAGACATGGACACCATATTTTGAATCTTATGCATCAGTCAGCACTTGTAAACTCCAAGATGTGAACCTGGAATCATCAGCGATGATTGAACGTTTATCATTAACCTGATTGCAGAGAATTCATAGGGAGAACTATCCATAACTTTGAGACTCCCACTCTTGCCTTGTAGGACAAAGCTAGAAATGAAATCAGAGAAGAAGTGGAACAACGGGGTAATAAACATACCTATTTGTCAAGTCTTTGATACACATGCAGAGCATGCAATATAAACAATTCCACATCTGTCTCTTTCATGAAAGCATGCATACTGTCGTCCTAAAGTTTTATTAATGGATCATTAATAGTTTGACTAATGGACAGCCAAATCACGCCCCAGAGTATTTCATTTGCTTGCCTCATCATTGCCTTTTAGTACCTGCTCACAAGAGAGTATGTAATACCAGGGCCTGCAATCTCAAAAGACTAGGGTTGGTCTACATCAACAATTTCAACTAAAAAAACATTTTAGAGAACACTGGAAGTCATTTAGAGCTGGGTTGGGTAGCAATTTATAATATAGATAAGGGGTAAAATTTGAATAATAGCATAGAGAGGCCGAGATCTGAAGCAGCACATCTGAAGGCATACCAACTACCATCTGGATTTTGTTATTCTAATTATTTTGTTATTAAAGGACAAACTTTGAAATTCTAAATAAGATTAACCCTATACTTTAAACAATTTATCAATATATATTGAATGCTTAAGAAACTGTACTATTATCTGGGTCATTTTATTAGAAATATTTGCAAACACCCATGGGTTTTTTTCCTGATTAAGGGTAAAAAGGGAAGATTTTCAGGAAATGAAGTTATACACTATCTGTTCTCAGCACAATGACTCTGTCAGTGTTTCCAAGGGGTTAAGATTGAAGATGAGTGATTATGAAACTAAGTGTATGTCTTGCACATGAAAACATTAATTATGATTTCTCAAATGAATACAGAAAAAGCCACACATCTTTTAAAGAACCATATGCTTCTGCTTTTAAAATGAAAACAAATTAAAATATCCACAGGAGCTTTTATAGTGATTAAAATCTGCCAACCAACTGAGCTAAGTAAGTTAATTAGCACCAAAGAAGCCTCAAGTGATCTGCAGTTTTAGTCACAATTCCTTAGATGACTAAGCTTACTTTATACATGGAAAAGATTTATATAGCATGGTACTAAAGACAAAGAGCAATGTAGGAATGATTTTCACCTAATTTCTTTTCTACCATATTCTCCATGCTTGTTTGGTTATAGCACAGTGCTCATCTCAGATAACAGCAGCCATTTTATAACCATCACCTTACCAAATGCAAATGCCCACGAGGAAGAAGCTTACTATGTCACTAAAGTTAAAGGAAAATATTTGAGAGTCAAATTCCCAACCATGGACAAATTTTAAATAAACACAAAAAAGTGCCCTTTTTGATGCGTTTTGAGCCTCAAACTGTTCAAAGCTCTTTGCACCATTCTAAAACCACCTTTTAAAACAGTGTTACAACTTTTTCTCATAAGACTAGCAAGCTGTACTGAAAACAATCCCTGACATTTGCTAGTTGCTCTCTACCAGTGACCAAGAGCATACACACAACATACATCGCACACAGTTGTAATATCATGAACAAGGAAAATAATTTTTATTTTACTACTGCAAATAGGTCTGCAAAAATACTGAAAACAATTTTCTATGAATACTAGTTGAAATTTTAAATTAATCTTCCATTGTATGTATGAGCATCTGTGTTTATTTTCTCTGAATAGTCTATTTACTGGCAGCATTTCTAAATGAATAAAGTTACTGGCAGCACAATTCTTGTAAACAGAATTCACTTCTTGCAAGCATTCACACCAAATGCAATTGAGCAAGGAGCTCTTCCAGTGAAATAACAAAAGTAATAAATGCAAAGGAATAAACCATGATGGAAGCTAATGAAGCACCTCCTATGTCAAAACAGGATCTAGGACCATGCAGCTGGGACAGAACATTCAGCCAGTTTTCCTATAACCAATAATCACAATTGCCTGTTAATGAAATTATTTGATAAGTTCTCTGTGAAATACATTTGGGAAAAATTTCATCCATCAGTGACAGTTTGAAGACATGAAAAAAAGAAGAAATTAGTCAAATAATTAGTACCAAATTGCAACCAAGGAATTAATTTAGACAAGCACTTTAAACGATCAGTGCATAAATAAAGATCACCTTCTACTTTATTGCAAGTCAAGTGGTATCTGAACACCGTAGCATGTGACAGTTCAGACGAAAGATCCAAGACAAGAGCAAGATTCATGATTATCGAACCTAGTCAGGACAATAGCAGTCTCACAATTATGTCACTAAATCTGTGGGGGAAAAGTGACAAAACTAATAATACTTGACTAACTCCTACACATCTCTGACTGCACATTTGTTTTCAGCAAGAAAGCCTCAGCAGCCCTTTGTGGTAAAGACTTCACCGAATGAGCTAAAGTCAGGGTGCTCGAAGACACTTCCAGAATCCTTACTCTGTTGGAAACTGGGTGAGTCTTGCACCCTTCACGGGCTACTGTGAACATTAATTTATTGAAAAAACTGAGGCATATAGTCATGGAAGCACAGAGCATGGAAGGAGTATAGCAAATGCAGAGTCTTCTTTTCCTAAGCCAAGCCTGAGATGTCGGCTCAGAGAGCGGCACCTCCCTATGAGAATGTGCCAAGTCCTCTGACCCCTGAGAATTAGGGATTTCAGTGTGGTTATCCACAAAAGGAAATGATAAGGCGTTTGGAAAACCTGACTGTAAAGGGAGTTTCCTTCATCTCAGTGAGATTAGAGTAAACAGTCTGCTACTGTACTAGAAGTCATTAGTGTCCTTGCAGCTGAAAGAATTCAAATAGGTGTAATAAAGAAATACTTCTTATTGATGGATGGTTTTCTCATTTAAATTTGGTTTTTTCCCCCACCATACACTTTGACCAAAAAAAAATTTAATTTATTTTAAATTAGACCAACTGATATTGCTGGGAAAAACAGATGAGTTTTGTGAAACTTTAAGTACCAGTTGTATTTAATTGTACTTTTAGTTTAGGTTGATTTTGCTAAACAACCAATTTGACAGAGAGTAGGGAGTAGCCCAAGGATATAACAGCAAAACCATTTAAACCTATTACATTTGATGCTTTCTTGAATTAATGTACAACAGGGCAGACAAAGCTTTCTCAAACAAAGCAACACAGCAAAAACTTGCAGGACGAAGTTTCAAGTTTAGTTTATGTGTTATTAGTAAATTTAAAAGAAAATATTTATGGGGATTAATTTGCATTACCTTTCTAGAAAATATTGCTGTACTTTCAGGTCTCAAAACAATCCCTTACAACCACCTGCCAACCACACATATCTAAACTATTTTCTTGCATTACCTTCAGTCAACAACATGAGCTAATCAGCAGCAAGATTTGTATTAGATTCCAAATTAACAGACACTGATGGAATTTTTCTGCTAACAACTAAGACTTTTTCTGACATTGGATACAACAGATAAAAGAAAGGAGTCCTGATGCATCCTCTCACATAATGAGTGTTATGATTAAAGTTTTTTTAATTTTCCTTCATAAATATGCATCACTTTTCTACTTAAGTAAAAGATCCCACCTTTGCTCTGCAATATATCTGTGCTGCGATGGCTTAAATCTTAAGCAAATCCAATCCTGTGTACCAAACTCTAAATCTAATAGCAAATCTAAAACAAGTTGCATGTATATTTAGTTGACAGTTGCAGCAAGGTCCACCTGCAAGAGTCTGTAGTAATGAGAGGACAAAATTAGAGTTGGTATCAAGGGATGACATCATTAAAAACTTATTGTAATGAATAACTTTTTTTTCTGAACTATGATTTTAAATTATCAAAAATCACCTGTTGTCTAAAAGTTTCATTTATGGATGTCACAAGCCTCCACTACTTTATTCTGAAAACGGCAAAGTAACATATTTGTACAATTCTCTCCGCTGTCCTCATCCAAATCTAAGAACATACACCCAATAAAGACCTAAACCAACAAAGACAAAATATTTTCCCAGTAAAGTGAAGATGATGTTATAGATTCCATTCTCTTGGATAAAGAAAAGATTCATTATCTTTGACACAAAATAATTCTCCAAATTTATAAAGCATACGTATGGTTTTGGAACTGATATGTGGAAAATATGCATTTGTACTTTGAGCTAAAATACTGCATGATTTAGTCTTTGTAACCATCTGCAATATTATTCTAATCTACCTGCAGAGTAGTGCCATCTTTCTCTCCCCTCAGTCTTATTAGTCTTAACAGTGCTTGCTTCCCTGTAGGAATCAATAAGTTAAAGATCTCCTTTATCTATCTAGGTAGCAGAGAAAAATATTAACATTTGGAGAGATTACTGAAATATGAGAGATTTAAGAAAAAGGGAAGGGCATTCTAATGTAGGTAAACACACAAGGAAAGTTAAAAACTTTGCAAAGAACTACGTACATTAAGGTAAATATTACAAACCATTCCCAAGAGTACAAGAGCTATACCATGACATACTACAGAAAAGGAGAATGGGGAGACTAGGTCTAAGCAATAGCCAGGAAAAGATTTAATTTTTTTAGAATCTGATGGATGATAAGTAATCCTCAATAGCTAGAATCTGCTAATAGGCAGAGCAGCAGCACATGTGCTTCACCTTGTGTGCTATGAATTGTTTTCCCAATATTAGGATAAATATTAAAAAATTCAGACTAAACTACTAAAACTCGGAAAATATTAGACCTCAACACAACATTTGAGCAAATTCCATTTAATAAAGGTTATATGCTTAAGGTGAAAACACACTGGAAACAAATTGCATACATTCTGAAACTGTCAATTCCATTAAGAAAATAAATAAATTTAAAAACCCATAGTCAATGACCTATCAGCATGAAATGACAAATTATATACCAACTACAGATGCAGCCTAAACAGGTCACAGAGCTAAAGCTCATTCCTTCTGATTTCAAGTTTGTCTCTTCAGCTTGTTTACAAAATTATTCATATGAGATGTAAGTATTGTAAGATTGGTTTGGATGAGAGTTATACTGTTTAAACAATTTGGCTTGGACACGACTTGCAGTGTGAATTCTCAATTTCTCCAATTGCCACAAGTATAAGAAGAAATATTATTTTTGCTCAGTCTAAGAATTTGAGATGACAGCACGGTTAACAATTCCTTGTATCCTCTTAATGCATTTAAAATATGGTGTGCTGCAAACATGCAGAAATCTTCCTTCAAATCAGAACTTCATATATAGAATTTTATGGCAAATTCTGCCAATCCCAAACCCAAGACTTTATTCTTTCCTTATTTTGTGTTATTGGACATTGCATGCTTTTACAGCAGATTTTTCTGATGCAAACACTTTTTCAGGAGAGAAAGAGAGGACTAATTAATCTTGACTAATACTTTTAGTTTCTCCAGTATTCACTGTTACAAAACTTTGGCAAGTAACTTGGTCATTTACAAGATTGATCTCCCAAGGATTTTTTGCAATACTTTAGTTGCCAGACAATAAAATCAAATGCTGCGTGTCAAGTAGAATAGCAATCCAAACTGCTATTTCAGGTAGCCTGCTTTGGACACATGGAAGAGAGCCATTCCTATCAGAATAAATAATGCAGTGAATTGCTTCTAAAGATCACAGAAATGTAGCAATGTGCAGCTACAAGGGAAAGGTGAAGAGATGACCTAAGCTAACTGCTGCTTTGAATTAGTATCCTTGCAGATATCCATCTAATCCATTTTTAAACACTCCCAAGAAAAGCTATTTTGCAATCTCCTAAGGAGATAGGAATACAGTTTACTTCTTGTTCTACGAAACTTGCATTCTTAATTCATTACGTAGATCTCCCTTGCTGCAATTAAGCAACTTAGCATTTGTCCTGCCCTTGGTGAGAAAGAATACATCTCTCCTTATGACAATATTTTTAGATTTTTAAAACTCTGCTCTTGCCTCTAAACTCAGCCAAAGAGTTCCTCAAACTCTTCCTCACAAATCACATCACTAAGCATTTCTGTCGTTCTTTTGCAGTTCCTTGGACTCTCCTCTTGCTCTGCATTCCCTTATCGACAGTGCCCATAGTCAGGCCCGCCTCAGCGCTTGCGCACCCTGGCAGGACCAGAGGGAGATATATTTTGCTTGCCGTGATTTACACACACTGGCATTGCTAACTCCATCCAGAACAGGCTCTGCCATTTTAACATGCCATCACACCACCAGCTCACGCTTACTTTGTTGTCCTTCATGAACTTCCATACTCTTTTCTTCCCTATTGCTGTCCAGCCAGTTGCTCCCTTTGTTTTGCAGTTGTGGCTTGGTGTCTTAGCGCAGTACTTTGCTGTTGTCTTCCTGAGTGTCCTCTTGTCCTGAGGCCACCTCATCAGTTACCAAACTCTGGTCTCCACCCTGCCAGTTCCCCTCCCTCAGCTTGGTGTCACCTGCAGGATTTACTTAATTCCAGTTATTTTCATTTATGATTCCTTCTTCTTACTCATTCTTGCTAAGATTCCATCTAATTTGTTTGCCTTTTACATAGAGAATCTGCTTCCTAATATTCAGTTTAGTACTTAGCTCTTCCAGAATGGTTCAGCATTACGTCTCTTCTAATTCTTAGAATATCTTCAAGTCTCATCTGGATGTTGAATTTAATTTGAATCTTTCTGCTTTTATTTAGAGGTTCATTTTCTACATCTGTTAGTGAAACCAACTGATGAAATGTTAAGCCTTTAGACAACCCTCATAAAATCAGTTTTGTTTCCTTTTATGTACCAAATTTAAGATTATAAACTCGTTACTTTTCAATCTACCTCCAGTCTCCTAAGTGCATGTCCCTCTCTTGTACAAAATCCACTTTAAGACTCATTCTATTCCAGTTCACTCTGTCCAGGGACAAGACAATCTCTTTGCTAATACTATGCTTGATACAGAGAAAAGTTACCAAATGTATGGGCAGTGACAAAAACAAAAACATACTTAGGTTCATTCTTCATCACCTATTGACATTTAATGCCCTTTCCCATTCCAGAACCTCTAGCACCATTTGTAATTTTTGTTTGTTTGTTTGGGCTTGTTGTTATTAAATTTAAAACCTGCTGCCAGACAAAAGTGCATCTTAAACAGCTTGATAAAATCCTGACTGATTCTAAACATTATGAACGTATTGAGGATGGAGAGAAAGATACAAACATAAAAGAATGTGTCTTTGCACATCCAGTTACTTCTATAAACACCAATTTGACAGATATCATTAACAATAAGTTGAGTTATAAGAAGCTTCTAGCAAATATTTTGTCCCACAGGCCACACTGTCCAACAGACTATAGTTTTGAATAAGACTTAGCTAGAAACTAATCAGAATGTACTTGTTGTGTTCAAAATAAATGCTGTAAGCAAGACAGCCTTTATCACCCCACCAAGGTGACTGAAATGCAGTAAGGTGTAAGTAGCTGGAGTGTATTCTTTTGCCTACCCAGGCTGTGGATCACTGCAGTGAGTGGCAAACGATGGTGTCACTGTGGGGTACAACAGGAGGAGGCAGAAAACCCTCTGCTTTGCATATCTAATGGCACAGATTGCTCTAAATCAGAAATGCGTTCTCTGCAATTCATCTGTTAAACTTGTAGCCAAGAAGCATTTTCCTTGTGGAAAAGCAAAAGCAATGAAAGCAAAAACGTAACTGTGACATAATATTTGCTCCTGTAAGTAGCTTGTTTTGGTAGATATTTCTGGAATTCAGTAACAGAATCAAAATTGATTCTGGGCAAACGCAGAAAGCAAATTCTAATAAGGGGACTGAATTTACATCTCTTCAGTTTTACACAACCACAATCATTCATGTGGACAAATAAAGCCTATACCTCACTATTGACAGTCTTTTGACTGATCTAAGGGTTCAGTTTTTCTTTGGTGGATGTAATCTCTATTTAGAAGTGAGTGTTTTAGATAGGAAGTCAGCAATGCAGCAGTAGAAGTAGCATTTTGAGTGGCAGAGAAGAACACAAAACAAAACAGTAGCATCCATCATGAATAGGAGCAGGGCGATCTGCACTATCCAGCCTGGGGCTTTCCATCATTAGCTTCTCACACTGGAGGGTGGCACATTTCAAATACACCATGAATACAGAATTACAGAGGTATCAGAAGACAGAGTGTCAGAAACCCTTGCATGAGCACTGGTCTATACCTTAATAGAAAACTCATTAAAGGAAAGATAACGTAATTGGATAAAACTCAGCATGCTCCAAAATCATTGTTTTTCAGTAATATCTTTATGAAACAACAGATTCTGAGGAAAAGAATGGAGCAGCAGTATCAAGCTCTAAAAAGACTGGACTGAAAATGTAGCCAGAGTGCACTGGACTTGAAAATCAACATCCTGGCTTTTACTCAGTAGCTATGCACCTCACCGGCTGCATGGGCTGGCACATCTAATGGTGTCACCGTGACACCACAAACACATCCCAAAGTTACCGTCACTTCAGTGTATCTAAGAACTCTAAACCAAGAACTTCAAAGTACTTCCCTTTCTGTTGTGGAGCTCACTACCATATAAAAACTTTGAAGCATGTTCATGTCTGGGAATTTGAGTCTGTCTGTCTTCCCACCAACCAGAACCTATTCTGAGAGGTTCTGACCGTGACTCATTTCTCAAATGTACATAACAGGTCAGTTTGAGCTAAAAGCTGGTGCATCCTGTTCCTGATTACAAAACTAAAGAGGCCAAATTAAGTCCCTTTTATTTTGTTTAAAGTGATTGCTGTACTAGTGAAAGACGCCGAAATGACAGCTCCCTGAGATAAACTTCACCATTAATCATCGAGTGGAAACAGTTCAGCACAAAAGTCAGCAGAGCAGGCTACAGAAACAGCTGTGGTAGTTCATGTTTTACTGTTCTGCCACAGCATCTGAGCCAGCAGTCATTCCCCAAGTAATTGTTTTCCTTGCTTTGCCTTCTCAGCTGATATTCCAAAGTATGCAAACTAGGCTTGGGTTTGGTTGTTAGTCATTTTGCTTTGTTTTCCCTAATGTGGAAAGACATTTCAATAATGTGAATATATGGTATATGTGGCCCCAAAACTATAAACCATTTCATGTAGCTTAATCAGATAACAGTCAATCATATTTGCTTAATTTTCCATTAAAATCCTTATTGCACACCTATTTTCAGCTCTTGAACTGATTTCAAGTCAGCATTTCTAGGGTAGTGTGCCAAACTAACTTGCAGTCAGTGACAGATTCTTAAACTAAAATTTTAACAATGCTCATGTTATTCAAATGGGTTGGTGATGGAAAGAGGAGTTTGCTGATTTATTCACCTTTCATGGATTTCTCTGTAACAAATTAGCATTGAGATTTCAACCTACTTTTTAGCATCCCAAATGACAGGAGTCTGGAGAGCTACTGAACGACTCAGAGCTCAGAAAGAAGCCTTACAGCCTGATAACAGACAGGAAAACTACAACTGCATGGAATGCAAAAGAACATTAAATTCCAATCATCCTCTGAAGAAAATATATGAAGAAAAATGTTAAATCACAATCCATAACAAATTTGTCTAAATTACGAGCAGTTCCAGACCAAGAGACTTAGGCTTCCAAATTCCTTCTGTTCAAAAAAATGAAAAGAGACAAACAAAAATGGAACAAAATAAAAGCTGCAAACATACAAAAATGGAAAGAAACATACAATTAAAAGCATCTGAGTGTTCATGTCCTTTACTGCCTCCTAAGAAGAGACTGTATAGAAAACTAGATAGCTAATACTAACGAAGAATCATAATAGAGGAGCTGAAAAGCAATAGCATCTCTCTGTCTGGACCCAATAGATACCCTAAAGAAAACTTCTGCTTTCCCTGAATTGGGAAATGGTTGCAAATCTCTGACCAGATCCACAGGTAACAGCAAAAGTATTAATTTCTTAATATTAGAATAGAGAATCTTAAAGTAACTTGCCTGGTGAGATCCCCTAGACACAGTCTACTGGATGATATTATTTAGATTACAAACAAGGTAGCACTTTGTGTTTTAAACCCAAATCACAGGCAGCTGGAATACAGTAGCTGCTTACTGGTGATGTGGGAGTTGTCAAGGCCAGTGAGAGATACAGTCAGAGAGCTCAACAGAGGGAGGGCAGCTACGTAACAGTGCAGAGACCTGGAGCCTCGGGCACACAGGGAGAACACGGGATGGAGGGAAGGGGATTCATCATTTCAGCCCAGCCTGTGAAGGGACTTAGACTACAAAAGGACTAGAGGTTTTTTTAATTCCCCAAGTGCAAAGCAGATGATAACTTAGCTGAACTTCACTGGTCTGCTCAAACGATGCTCTAATAACATCGTCTATTTATCTGCTTTCCTTCAGCATCTAAAAGGCACCTTGCTAACTTTAAAATAGAAAGGGTAAGTTTTAGCCACAGACTTCCCCTTTGTTACATATAGAGGGATCCGTGCCAGGATCAGCCCAAACTCCTGCTTCATATTCTCCCATTCCTCTTACCAAATCATGCAACAGTGCTGTGTCTACTTACTTTTCATTTTTACCAAATAACAGCTGCATTTCTAGGATGCTTCACAGAGAGATACATCCTTGGACTGCAAAGCCCTTTGAATGAAACGCCTTGTATACATGTACAGTACACCACGGGTATTGTCAAGGCAACACAGGTTCAGAGAAACACAGCAGTTGCTAGGAAACACTATAGCAAGGAGAGATGGGGAGTTATTTACAGACATATTTGAAATGTTAATTATTGTTGTTTGGCGTTTTGAATCTCAAACCATACCTATGTATTTCTAATTATTAATTCTGATTTTCTTTCTGTTACTGAAAGATTTGACATGTATCTCAACATTGCTGAATTAAGCTCCCCTAAGATCTAAGACCATAAACAGACTAAAAGTCCTGGACTTTTGTAGAATCAGTTGATGGTTTGGGAACATTTTTCAGAAGACAGGACTCTACCATGCTTGTCCTATTTCACTACCATCCCTGAGACCTGACTGAACCACAGGATTTCCATTCTACATGGGTTCCAGCAGAATTTTTATCAAGCCATTTGGAACAGATGTTTAAAAACAAAACAAAAACCCTTTCATTTACTTTCAGTCAGAGGAATTATTTGCATAGTTGTTTGAACAAAACACGTAAAGGAAATCAACATTCCTGAAACTTTTGCGAGCAATAAGCAGCACAAAAAATAAGCCATACAGTATTATGTAAGCTAGCCAGATTAACAAAAAAATGTCAGAGCAAACACTCTCATTCCCTGATTTTATTGCAAAATGGAAAGAATTTCCTCAATGTAACTGAGACAAGTAGTAAATGAGATTTAAGTGGCAACAACAGAAAAAAAAGTAGGAAATAAAAATTTTTATAAATCATTCAGTTACCCACTACAGGCAACAACAGGAAAAAAGCACGTTAGGAAAACTTGTCTAAAGTTGCCAAGTCAAACAGTAGGAAGGTGGAACAGAATACAAAACAAAACAAATCCTACAGCAGTTCCATCTACTTTTTTTTGTATACGTTATGGCATCTGTGTGGGATAAAGACTGAGAAAACCCATTATTCCAAGACAGCATTCAACAGCTTAAGATGTCGCATTTCTTCATGAATTTTTCTCCAAAAGGGTAACAATCCAAAATTTCACAAAATAGTCATGTGCACAAAGGAGAGTTATATTATACTTAAATGAATCAAAGAACCCACAGAAAAAAGTGCTTCAGTACCAGAAAGTAATAATAATATACATGTAAAAGAAGCAGAAATTGTAAAAGATGTTAAGCTATAAAGGTAACATTAAAATGGAAGGTCTCAATTTATCAACACTTGACAAACTAAATGTAATAATATGTATAATATAGCCTTCATAATGAGAACAAGTAGAAAAAAAATCAGAAATGTTGGCATGTCACACTGTACTGAATTCAGTGTCAGCAGCAGTGAACTAGTTTGTTAAAAATTTTGATAACTTACTTGCATTGTAAAACTCCACAGTAACAAGTCAATTTCAACAACCTCTCATTCATTAAAAGATAAAAAAAAGAAAATCCACAGGAGGCATTTCAGTAAGATGAAATTGCTTTCTCCAAACTCCATTTTTAGACTGCAATTTATATCAAAGAAAGCAAATCAAACATCCAACTGTGAATAAACCTTTTTGATTTTAATGAAAAACAGAGCGTTTTGTCTGACAAAGGCAGCTATAACTGCTGCCATTCTTTCTAGGGGATAAAAACATAACTTAGCTGACCCCAAATAGGTTGGGATGGTGGAGGGACCATTTGGATTAGCACCTGCCCAACGCACATTCGTTTCCCCCTTTTGAGCACTCGGCCCAGGCAGAAGCGGAGGGGTTTGTGCACTGTGTGCATCCCAGGGCCCGGCACAGCCCCCGGACACGGCACGGCGCTCCCAGAGAGTGACCCTGGCACCCAGGCTGACCCCCAGTGCTCCGGGGCTAGATGAGCTCACTCAGCACAGGGAACGAAGCCCGGGCACGTGTGCTTCCGCCTGGCAAATCCGCGAGAAATACAATGTCAACCCGCTCCTTCCTGCAATGCCAAGGCCAAAGTACACTAGCACCGTTCTAGGGAACAGCCACTTGAGCGGATCACCAGGAAAAAAATCCTGTATTTCTGCTTCTGAATTTATTATCACAAATACCTGAAATTAAAACAAAATAATGCACAAAGATAGTAACACAAGAAGTCTGCAAAGAAACCCTTAACTTGTAATGGGAAGTGTCTGTAAATTTTATTAATTCAGTCCTGTTAACCATCTTGCACATGAACGATACCATAACAACTATCACAAGGTGACAAATTTCCCATCAGTGAGTACACAGAGAAACAATGTTTAAAAGCCTCCTTGCCAAGTTTTGAGGTTTTCATGGTCTCATCATAAGTAGAATTACATTAAGAAAAATGTCATGAACCCAATTAATATTCCATTCTATGTCCATTTTCAACAACAACATAAAATGAAAAATACACATTTTCCATCATCCACTATTTATAGGCTTGATTCTTCCTCATTATATTGTGATTATCTGCATGTAGAAATTTTACAATGAAAATGTTGCTTTTAGCATTACTGGCCATAAAAAGTGGGTACAAATAATAGGATCCTGAACAGAAGGGGAAAGATTCATTACATCTGTTGGTGACAGATAAGCATTCATGAACACATTTGTAAAGTGCAGATGATTTCCAAGGGAGCATCATGTGTCAGCCACCCTAGTGGCTTTGGGAGACAAGTCTGCTGAATGGACACCCTATCTTCCAAATAACTGATTTTAAAAAGTAGGTGGTCTTAATCCAGCTCTATTGGAGTTCATAGGGTAAAACCAGGATGACAATTTTAATGGCACACAATTTTCTATAAAGGAAAAAGAAAAAAGAGAGATCTGCAATATAAAATCTGCTTCTCCCACTCATAGTCATTACCAAAAAGAATAAACTGGCACATCAGCTAAGAACAAATATCTCCTACTGTTAATTAATTCAAATTTCCACCCCAGAGCAGAAGCCAAACTGGGGGAAAGAAATGAGTGACTGATTTTGGCCTGCTTCAAATAGCAAGAGCAAAAGTCCTCTGCTCAAGGCAGGAACCTGGAGAGGCTTCTAGTCAAGAATACAGGTGCAAGCTTTGTGTAAAGTCTAGGGAAGTACCTGCATTTTTAAACAAATTTGAACACCTGAAAATTTTCATAATTACTTGCCTTCCTGGTGAAAACATGCAAATCACTGGGATTTCAGAGTTTAAAATGTGCTAAGAAGATTCCAGTTTTTAGGGATCAACTTTCTCCTTTAGCCTCAAATATGAGGCAGCCTTGACCTGAATCTTAAGAAAACTACATTAAAATATATGTATTCAGAGACTGAAATTAGAACACTAAAGTAATTTATGGGTCTATTATGGGCAGTAGATAGAAAATAAATCACACCAATATAGAACTAATAAAAATTAAATACAGAAGTAACTGAAATCATGAGCTATGCATTAGAGAAGGTGACACTCTTCAGAAATTAAGGTCACACGCTCTTCAAAGACCATTTGTTGATACCTAACAATATACAAGAAAAAGGGGGGGTTCCCTTTGTGTATTTCTCTTTATATCACACAGCAAGTGAATATAGCAAGAGAGATGGCACATTAGCTGTCAGTTTTGTGAAAATTGTTACAAAAATAGGAATGCTTCAGTGTCCAGCATTATCTTCCTAGCAACTTTCTTACAGCCATAATTTACTGATAAGAGCTATATGGAACCAATATATTATCATGCCACCATCAGTTGTGTAGCTTCAAAAATATTTCCTTCCTAAGATCATCTAGAGGATTTCAGCTTCCCCAAACATTTCACAGCAGGCAGAGCTGTAAAATAGTACTATATATCACCTGCAATTCGATCATTGCATCATCTGTGTCAGCCAGCGTCAACCCTGACTCCAGCACTCACTCCTGCAACGCAATTCCTGCCTGTGCTCCAACAGCCGGGGGTTGCAGGCCGGGATTGACGGGGATCCCCCAAGACATCATTACAGGCTACGTGATAACTGCCCTCCAAGTCAGAGAGCTAATACACGAGTCAGTGAAACCCATGGCTGTTCACAGATCACCTGTGGGTTCCTTGCACGTTCACAGTCACTGCAACCTTTCCAGCCGTCAGCATCACTCAAATCAGATAAATGTATCTTACCTAATTTAATAACGTCAATAGGAAGGCTAGATCAGAAACGCAGCCTTCTTCACAGATGGGAAAAATGTGCTTCATATTTATGAATATTATGTTTGAGCACTTAACTATTACAATTCTTGAACTGGAATCATCATTGGAATTTTGATGGACCACTTGAGCCAGGATTCTGATTTTGTCAGGAACTGCAGTTACTGCCATGCAGGCTTACAGAAATTGTTTCCAATTACTCAGCTAATTGTTTGGTGTCAGGTATGATTTATATAGATTAACACGAGTGTGTAGATTTAAAGAAATATTGCTTATCTCGGCTCTCACAAGGATCCATGGAGCTGCCCATCATTCAGATTATGCATTCGATGCTTTTATATTAGTCCTCTGTTGAAACAGAAAGGGGAGAACAGAAAAGCTGCACTGTCTACATGAAACGAGACGAGAACTCTGACTAAGCAGGAAAATAAAACAAGTGCACAGAAGGGAGGATTATATGATTGTCTGAGGTCCCTTTTATCATGAGCACCCTATAATCCTTCATTCCTGGTCTTCTGCCCTCTGGCCCTCTGCACTTGTCCTGTGCACAGCACCATTATAGGAAATCTAACTGCGGATTTTCTTTTTCTGAAAAAAAACCAGATACTGAGCCCTACTTCTGAGTCACATACTGTATTAAGCTGATACTGAATTCAAATCTCCAAATAAGAACAAAATTTCAGGGATTAGCTCCAACACTCACACTTGTTGCCATTATATTTTATGTCAGTCCCCTCTTTTGGAGTGTTTTACTTGCCTCTGGCTGCAGCATTAACTTAGGCCAGTCAAGGCTGAAGCTTGCTGTGCTAACTCAAAAGTGTAAACAAACAAAACAACAAACAAACAGCATAGGCAGAGGGATTTGACGAACAGAAGATGCAGGAAAAGAGGATTTGGTATTTCTATTTTGCAAATGTGCTGATTCAGAGAGGGAGTGAAATTGAAGAAATAACCTCCTCCAGGTCTGACAAGTCCACACCAAGAGCATCTACCACACACTGCTCTGCTAGCAAGTGATTCTCACCCTTTTTCTCATTAAGGTTCCTCAAGTGAAATAATCTCAGGCTTCTTAAACTCACGTTAGCCAGGATGATCATAATATCTGTCACCAATCTTGGCTTTCAGGCTTTATTATTTATACATTTAATCTGCTGTCCAAGGCTTCAGCTAGCGACTTTGTTCTTTCATTTTATGTGTCAGACATGATACATAGCTATGAAGAATGATTACTGTAGCTATTTTTCAAGAGGCTATTTATTTCATATACATATCAATTCTCAGTTCAACATCTAAATGAGGTGTATGTTTGCAGGATGAACTAACAGTTCAGGAGGAGGCATTATGGACTGCTACGTAAATAAATTCACATTTCGAGGTCATCTGTTTACCTATTCAAATTGAGGCATTGAGGCATTTCAGGTCAATAAAGTATAACTGTACCCTAAAATAATTTGAGAAGACAAACAGTCACTCATCTAGGCAAAATAACCAACTTCTTAGCAAGATCCTCACAAATACTAAATATAAAATCTTTCTTAAGTAGACCAAGCTAAAGTCCTAAGATGTGCAAACACTACATACGTATATAAAATTGTATTTTATTTACACAGTGAGCAATTCCTTGTACATTTATTTTCTTGAGCTGCTATCCAGGGGCAGCAAGGGCAGGAAATGTTTGCAGAGCAGCTGCGGGGGAACAATCAGAGGAAGAAGTGGCGTGCGGGTGTCACCCCTGCGGGACATCCCTATTGTGTCACGCCTTCCTCGGGGTCCAAAGGACATGGGAGGAGGCGAGTACAGGCTGTGCATTCCTTCCAAGATCACTTATGCCTTACAGACTTGGGCAAATGAGCAGCTAGCATGGCACTCCACCCTGGCCACTGCCTGAGCCCGCATGTAAAAAATTTCAGCCGTGAACACAGCAATTTTGTCTCCTGGGGAGGGAGTAGGAAGTACAGCCAGTAGATTAAACTAACTTTTCTGATGGCTTGTATTGGCCTAAGCCTCCTGTCAGCTCAGGAAAAAGGCTTTTCCTGCAGTGTGTACTGCTGTCACCTCTAAGTATGTTCATCCCCATGTCCAGAAAGAGGCCCATTTCCATCCAGATGAACAGTACAGAAGCATGGGACAGCGTGAGCAATTAAAAGTTTAGATGCCAAGAAGCTTTGCTGGCAGAATAAGCAGAGACTGAGCAAACTGCAGTGCTGGGGCCAGTACCTGCACAGCACAATCTTAACTACCACCAAGCAACATTATACAAACAGGTGTTTTCATCTGTGGCCTTCAGAATGCTTTATAAATGTTTTTAACCATCATGATTCCTAGCTGATAGATGCTTAAATAATCTTAGAAAAGTTATCCGGCATTTTGCAGATAGTTGCCATGGCTTTAGCATTGCTTTTTTCACATTTTTGAGGCACTTATTAAATAAAAATTGGGGCTGAGATGAAACTAAGTAAGATAGGAAGCTGTCTGATGACATCCTCACACATTTCAATTTAAAGAAGCAATATTCAAGCCAAAAGGCAGCTCTCCACATATTTCAGCAGTTGATGACTTCTTAGACCCTAAAATTGTTCTTGACAAAAATACAAATGATAGTGCAAAGACAGGAAATGTTTTAGACATAAGTGCAGACAGAGCCACAGAAATCACTGAAGAGTAAAAACTGATTTCATTTGTTAAGAAAAAGCAAACACTTTGAACAGATTAGACTGGGTTGTGCTATTCCATTAGAAAGTTGATGAAGTTTAAAGCTCTGCGGAAGCATTCAGATTAGGTCTATGAAGAGCTAGTTCTGACAGAAACATGCTGACTAAGAAAAATCCCCTTCTATATATAAAAATTGTAGCAGATGGTGCTAGCAGTAGGATGCTGCATCAAGTTGCTGTGACTGTGGGCACTGTCATCTATCACCGAAAGTCTCAAAATGCCACCACTCTACTGCAGGTCTCAACCTGAACTCTGTAAAATGCTGCAAGTACTAACATGATTTATTTGCTACCAGTGCCCCTGGGTCAGGCTTGTCTGGAATAGCTTCAAAAATCACATTCCTATGGCTTAGGAGGACTCGGGATGTTTTTAAAATACTCAGGATATTGGAGATCTGTACCCTGTATTCAAAATGAGGTACTCAAATACTCTGAGTAAAAATGTTGCCCCAGTTCCAGCAAAAAGCTTTTGGAAATCTTGGGTATTTGTACATAGCGTAACACAGGGATTTTGGCACGCCAGGAGGGGTGCGAGCTGGAACCCGGCACAGAGGGGACAGCCCATGTCTGTGAAAGGTGGCAGCTGAGAGCGAAGTGGCATCTTCAGCCTTCCTGGGAGCTACCAGGACTGTGGGCTCAGGGACCCTTCCCTGAACGTGAGGCTGCGCAGGCTCTCAGCTGCGTCAGCCAACAAACTCATCCTCAAGCTGAAAAACACGCTGCCTCTGCCGGGAGGAGGCACCAGGGGCTCCCGCAGTCTCCCCGTCCTCCCACGCCCCTCACACCGCTCGGAGCAGCGCTGCTCCGTCCCACCGGCCTGCCCAGGGGGCCGGCCCCTCCTCGCCTGAAGGTATGAACACGCTGGCACCCACGGCAAAGCTAAAAATCACACCGCGCGTAGCCACCCCCTCCTGGCCGCCGCTGCTCTTCAGCAACGCGTGCCATCATCCGAGCGGGACGAGATTATCAATGGAGAAATTCCCGCCCAGCCTTCGGAAAAATCCACAGCGTTCTTTATGAGTTATTAAGCACACAGCCCTGCTGCGCGATGATTTTGGAATTATAAAGGTATTCGCTACAGGAATTTTTTATTCTTTTTCTCTCTTGCCATGGCAACCAGGGTATGGAAGTACTTCAGAGGAAGACAGCACCTCACAGTATATAACGTTTGCATCACATCTGACTTGTTTCTTTTTTATAACGAGCTAACCATTTTTAAAGCTGTCTTGGAAAAATTGGTTGGAAAAAACAAAACCTACACAGCACGATTTTTTCTACCTTCTTTAATAAAAGGATGTGGGTATAGCCTAAACATCATAGAATTAGGAGTCCAGAAGTCTAACAAAGGGCAAAGACTGCAAAACAGGACCTAATTTGTTTTCTTGCAGTTAGAGAGCACACCTAAAAGAACTGGCAAAAATACCAAGAAGAAAAAAAAAGCAAAAGCAAATTGTTTTTTAAAGACCATTCTGTGAGGATTTGTGGAACCACATTAATTTAGATTTCTTTTTTTGGTCAGTTCTCAAAATTCAGGATCCTGCATCTGCATGTCTTATCTGCATGTCAGTAGCTGAAGTCTTTCCTCAGTTATAAAAGACAGTGAAGAAATACAGGGGAAAATTAACATAACTAAAATAATCCATGTTTGCAGAGGGAAGGAACTGATAGTTGAAGGACTCCTTTATGCCATGACAGTAGCATTTATCCTAATCACAATGAAGCAGAATATTTTCTCATTCCTAAAATAGTTAAAATTATTACTATGCCATTAGGAATTTTATATGCCTTATGGAATCATATCAGCAGGCATGCAAAGGTAATGATGAACTTCTTCAATTAAACAACAATTGTTTAAAAAAAGAGTTGTCAAAAATCAGACTGATTTCCATTTAAAAAAACCCCATTTCGTTAGCAAGACCTGTCTTGCCTTCCTCGTTATCCTTGTTGAGGCAACCAGAATTGTCTCCCTAATACGTATTCGAACACAGATAAATTACTTGCCTTAGGTAATATCTGATGACAGCAATTTCAGTCAGTTAGCTACAGCAGCAAAATTGTTTACGTATACTTGCTTTTTTATTCTTTTATTCTCATACTGTAGAGCACAGAAAATGGAAAGAATGAAATATATTTCCCCATTTTTAGAAGTCCAAAACCAACCATAGTCAACAAGCAGACTCCTAATGGCTTCAGCAAACTAGAGAATAAGACCCAGTACATCTCTGCATTCATCCTTCTTTCAGTGTTTTTAATATGAGAAAAAAAAAAAGATCGTGAAACAAAACTCTTAACAACTGTCTGAAAACAGCTTTTAGACTTTCTAAGCAGTGTGACAGAAAGAATTATATTCTCAGATATTAATAAATGAAATTTCCAAGAATGAAAAATAACGGATGCTTCCACAAATGAACTCTTCCCAAACACTTTTGCACTTGTATTGAGTCTGTTATCCATTTGCTGAGGAACAGACATCCACTCTTATGCAAATTGAAAACCTGAATGAAGAACATATAGGCCATTTCCATACAAATTATGACAGAACTTTTAGCTACCTTTAGTTACCTATTTCTTAGTTGGTATGTAATATCCAAAAGTTATTATATTATCCTATTGGATAATATAAGCACAATTGAAATCCAGGGGGGAAAAAAGCCCCACCTTTGTCCAAAGTACTGAAAAGAGATTTCTTGGATAATGATTTTATTAAATGAATTAAATGTGCCAAAATCAAATTCAGCCCTTTTTTAGTAAATGAGTTTTGGAAAGTGTTCAAAGACATTTGATAATCATGTTATTGCCCATTGTAACAAATGCCATTTTGCTAACCAACCCCAATATCTTATTTAAATATTCTAAATCCATTTATTACTGCCTACTTTTCAAGTAATTTGCTTTCTTCCCCTTTTCTTTTTTAATATGCTTTATTAACAGTCCATAGTGCACAATAGAAAGGAGACTTATTTCTTCTGAAGAACAGTATTTCCATGGCAATAAACGTCACGTACAGCAACAATCTCTTATCATCTTTTCCCAACACCTACGACTGCAGGAGCTTAGCTGGATGTTATATAATAAAATGCAGCATAAAAAACCACAGTCTCAGTGGAGACCTTAGTGCTTCCCTTATGTATCTTAGATATGCTTGGTTTTATAGGAGCCTTTGGGTCATAACGTTTCTTAAGTAACTAGAAGCTCTTTAATTAGAAGCAGGTGCACACAGTGTTGGCACACACATCCAGAGACAAACTCACCTGGATAGACTCTTAATGAAGTAACAAAGAATGGATGACAACAGCTACAAGACCAGATGTTTGCTCTTACTTCTCATGCAAATATTCTAGGGCAAAAATTTAACTGTTGGAAAACCATTACAATCACTGGGTTTGGTTCTTTTGCTTTGTTTTGAGTGGTTTGTTGTTGCTTAGCTTGCTGTTGTTTTTTTAAATTCACAGTGGGTGCCAATCAAAGGCACATAGCGGGACACGCACTAGCACTATTTGCTTGCACCTTTATAAATGTCATTACATCAGTAGAAATAATGTCAATAAACTCATCTTTAGTACGACATACCAAGCAGACTTGCTGATCTGTCTCCATCAACGTGCAACTGTCCAAATCAATCAAACTTATTGCATCTGAGCATCCAAGGTTAACACTGAAATAACAACTCTGGTTAAACTCTGTAGTATAGGTGGTTCATATGTGAATATTACTGAGAAAAATAAGAAATGAATATTTACACGTTGATTAGTCTCTGCTCTATTGAGTTGTGCTTATAATTTCTACCAACACATACCTTTCAGCCCTAATTACCAGCATAGCAGTTATTGTTAGCAATATTTGTCCTAATTTCCCTGTCCACAAGAGAAAATAACAAATTGCAAGGAAAGAGTTGAAGTTTGGTTATGATGCTGTTGGTTATATGGCTGTTAAACACAGAGTCAGTTTTCACTGTACCAGAAAGATAGCACGACTGACATAAAAATGAAGATATTTTGACATGCAAACTGATTACTTTATTTCTAACCCTCACTGATAATTATCCCACTTTCAATCTGATCCAGCTAAGTGGAAACAAAAAAGCCTGTTATAAACTCAATCATATGGCAATGATCAAAGAAATTTAAGCTCCTTTGCCAAGCTAAAATTATTTTCTTTAGTAAGACCAAAAAACAGCAGTGATCTGCTGCTTTCCTCTTCATGTTTCACCTCAGTAAGATAACAGGAACTCAACTGCATTGTCAGCAGCGGAGATTATCATCAAGATGAGTGACTTCAGTCCCACTACTCATTTAACAACAATACAGTTTCTTTGATAGAAAGAAGGCTGAATGATTGCTTATGTGCAAGCAACAATTAAATCCGAGAAAAAGACAGCTTTTGTAATATTAATCTGGAAAGGCATTATATTATTCCCTGAAAAATGCGTAGCTAATGGATAGAGTGCTTCAAGAAAGGGTTGGCATCAAGAAGACTAGAATTTAAATTCTATAAAGTGAAACTAGAATTCTGATTCCCCCTAAATAATAGCTGCTACAAAAGAAACATCTGGTCCAAAAGAAAATGCAATGATTTGGCATTGCAGTACTGCATTAAATATTGATACTGATGTTGAATTGACTGTGCTGCCTAATGCAAGAACATCACTTGTTGGGGTCATTCTAAATGGTACCACACTGAAAAGAGGCTCAGCCTTGCTGCCAAATTGTCATTTCAAGCTTTGCAATGACATTCAGGAAGTAAGTCTGGCTCTAAATGAAGTCTTGCTGAGAAAATATGGTAAATGTTTAGTGAGTGAGGAAGGGGAGGAGTGGATATAGATTCAATCTAAATCAGGCAGTGATAACCCCTTTATGTAGTGCCATTCTGTGCACATACTGATCAGCACTGGTGGGGAGATTTCTCAACTTCCTTGCATAAATACCTGTCTATATGTCAAATACTCGATGCTGCTGCCACATTGGCTGCAACTCTATCTTTTAAAATATTCTTAGATCTTAAGTCTTCTGATCTGGAAAACACTCTGCAACACTGCGTAGTCAGAACTATAAAGCTTTTCTCATCCCTTGCTTCGCTCTGGATTTGAAAAGGTGTAATACACTATTTCCCTGTCCTTTCTTAAAAGAAGCTTCTTTGCAGAGGTGTTTCTCAACAGCCCAACAGCCATAACCACTGAAGAAAGGTTCCAACTGCTTTTGCATTTACATCCTCTCATATATTTGCTTGGTGCTTCAGAGAACAGAGAGTTAAGAAGAGAAATATAACTTCATTGCAGCATATTGCAGCTCCAAAGAAAGAATCATCTATTACTTCTCCCCAAAGAAATTGCCTTTTTGGAACATCACGCAGCAAAATGAGTCCCTTCGCTCTCCCACGCAACTGCATCTGAAATAATTTCCTGTTACTGGTCAATAAAGAAGCTCCAGTACAGATATCAGAAACTAAAGGAATTAGTAAGGCTAAGCTTACAATCTTACATACAATTTACAGTACTTTAACATAACAGCAACTTAGTCTTCAAGCCGTTCAGAGAGCTGTTTCCATAGCAGATTTTGCACACTGATAGGTTTAGTGTTAAAAGTCTCTCTGTTAAATTGCTGCAAGAGGAACACTGCAGCAGTAAGGACATTTCTATTTTTGGGGGGGCAATGCCAAACAACATAAACCACTAAACAAACTGCAGCACTGCGGAAGATAAAGACATCACAAAAAACTGATGGCGCATGCCAAAATCTCTTCTCCTCTGAAAAATGTGAGGAATTTGCATTGATAGCTTCAAGAGTTTACATATGGTTTGGTGATATTTTTCATTCCATAGTGAACAAAAATTGTTGGGAGGAGGGGAAGAAGAGAGAAGCGACAAAACAGCTAAATATAAAAACCGAAATAATAAATATTAAAGAGGTAATTTTTTGATAACTTATGCAAACACATACTTGAATCAAAGAAAAAACAAAATATATACAAATAGTTTGAGACTTCTATAATAACTTTGGTGTACTGTGGGCCATGGTTCCCAGAGTGCTTATTTTTTCCCATTTAATTAGACTGAGAAATCTGGAACAAACTGCTACTGAGCAAAAACTTACATCTTCCTATGGGAAGAGGGGATGAAATATAAAATCATAATTAAAAGAGCATGCTAAAGAGAAGGTTATTAAAGCTGCAAAATGATTGTAGCAATCATTGCACATCCAAGTAAAGCATTCCAAAGCTAGGGGAGGTCATGATTAAAGAGGGCTATATAATCTTGATTTCACTCTCTGTAGTGTTTTGATCCAGCCTTAAAGCCACGTAACCACCCTGTGCTCGCTGTGTGTCCCCACCAGGCAGCAATTAACAGTTTGGTCTGGTCTCTCTCCTCAGTGTAAACTACCACATGCTGATGTAAGACACAAGGACAAGTTACATACTAACCAAAAACTGCTTGAGCGCAGGACTCTGTCTGTCAAAACTTGCCCTCAGTGCCAAGTGCTTCACCAAAAGTCTTTGTTACACCTCTTTTGGGAGGAGAAACTACTTTCTCCTCTTTGCAGCCATGAAGTTTCTTACTCTGCATTGAACTTTCAACTGCAGCTTTAAGATACAATGTAGAAAATCTAAGCCCCTTTCCATTAGACCAGTAGCAACCATCCAAAACACTTGCCAAAGAAGGAGCATGTTTCTAGTTAAAGCTGTCCTGAAACCAAGCAGCTTCAACTTTTTACAGAGCCTTTGTAGAATCAGAGCAATTGAAACAAAACTGAACCTGCGTGACACAATAAATCCTCTCATTCTCTCAAAATCTCCCTGTCTCAGTAGTTCTCTTCAAAGCTGGTCTTTCTCTTACAGGGCTGGAATCAAAAAGACCATACTGGACTTGCAGAACAAATCAACATAGTTTCTCTTAATTTCCCCCTAGGTTTTGAGCAGCCTTTATTCTCTCCTATTCTGAGAGGTTTGGAGGTATTCGTGTATTTTCCACTTTGTTTTTAATGCAGCAAGAATCAAAGGAAAAAAAGAAAACATCATCCCATTATATAACTGACTTTTGAAGGCACTACTTTAAATTCCTTCTTTTGCCAAATATTTCAATCAAATGGGTTTGACGTTTTTTAAAAATAGAAACAACTTCTCCCTGTGACAAAAAAAAAATAAAAATCAAAATTAACAAGTCATTCCCTGATTAAAGAAACTGGATATGAACTTCACAAGACTTCTTTAAAGACAAATGTACCAGCCTTTTTACAAGATTAAACTAGGTGGCCCTAAACATTCAAAGTATTACTGAGAGATTAAAAAAAAGTTTAACTGCTCCTCAGAAGTTAGGGTCAGTTATAGGGAAGATACAGGGATTCTTACTCAGTACATTTTTCCCCCCAGTGTTTTGTTACAGAAACTGTTGAATTATTTTTATAAGAAGTACCAAAAAAAAAAAAATCTTTCTAAACAAGAAAAAGGTAACATCCTTGAGAAACACAAAACTCCCTCTTTTGACATTTATCCTTTCTTGTCAATAGCAACATAAAATGTGCCTTGACTTTTCTAACAGATTAAAAGAACTGTAAAAAAAAACTTGCTTATGTATTCATGTATTTTTAAAGGAAAAAGTCATAATCTTCACGTGAATAATACAAAAAATAATTAATAAAAGATTATTTCTCTACAAATCTGTATTTTTCAATGAGAAAATATTTGGGCAGGACTTCTCTACAAACTTATTCTGATCCTTTTTTAAAAATGAGGTATGGGTGCCACATTTTTAACCAAGTGACTAGTTCAAATAATTATGGCTTAGGACTGGATTGTTACCAGGCCATTTAGCTGACGTGGCCCCTTGAATTAAGTAAGCATTGGCTTCTCTTTTTTTAGCACACATTATAGCAGTTTAATTTTGGTCTATGTGTCTTAATGTTCTTGAACCTAGGACAACAATATCAGCAGGCTGTTTTCCTAAACCAGGTTGTCTCAGGTCTTGGAGGACTTTTTTGCAAATGTAGTCTTTTCTCTTTGGGATGATTTGACACATGAAAAGGCACATTTTTCCAGCGTGCACTGACTACAAAGAGAATAAAACCAGACTAGCCAACACAGCAAAAATATCTGCAATATGAGGGGTGAAAACGAGAATTTAAAACAAGCAGATAAGACAGAAATTCAGAGTTTGAGTCCCTCAGACTAAAACAATTCTTTGGAGGCCTCAGTCCAGTCCTACCATGCTTCTATTGGTCTTGAAGGCAGTGCATTTTACAACTTTCTCTTCTTTATTACAATCACAGAACTTTAAAAATATTTAGATATTGGAAGCTAAGGGGAGATATGTTTACATAGCTGAAATTGTGAAAGGATAGGGCTTTCTCTGGTGTACAAGGATCCAAGAGGTTTTACCCCTTAGGCAGAAATACTGTTACTCTAATCAAGACAAATTATGGTTTACTAATGGAGACAGACACTAAAGAGGACAAACCAAAACAATATAACACAAAAGCCACTTGCTGATATATTAGGCCATAATAACATTTGGACAACTTGATATTTCAAGGAAAAGAAAGCAACAAGATTACACGTACTAGGACCAATTTTCATAGTGATTTAAGCCACAAAATTAGTCAAGTGGTACCTACTGGAATACACTCATTAGCAATAACTTATAAACCTCCAAAAGTTTTGAAAACCTGTTTGTCCCTTTTTTCCCCTGTAATTCCAGTGAAGCAGAAGTTGTATACATTAGAAATTAAGAAATGCAAGGGTTGGGGGGGAAGGCACCTGCTTGTACTTCTGCTACTAATACGACAATTTCCTAAAGGAAGTAAAAGGTCAGACATACTTGGGCAGCAACTGAGATACATATGAGGTACTTTGTTAAACAAATATGGCTGAGCTTAAACGGATCAATTTTCTACACCATAACAGAACTCAGTATCGAGGCCAATGTAATCGCTGCCTCCTCTGCCTAATCCTATGACAAGGATGATGGTTTTGACAATCTGTGGAACTCCTAACCTTTCAAATTGAGTTGAAGGCACCATCAAATTACTTTGCAGCAGTAAGACTTGATCATTTCTATATCAGGCCTAAAAGTCAGTGCTTTGCAGTGAAAAAAGTCATTTCCCAGCCCCAGCTGGCCCTTCACAGCAACTTGGCTGACCTCATATTCACATATATTTTCGACTTGAACAGCAATATAGAGACTTGTATTTATTTTACAGTACAGCTTAAAATTAACCCCTTCACCATTAGTATTTACAAGTAGTTTCCCATGGAAGACTAGCACATACCACTGGATGCATCTTTAATGCCTGACTTTTCCAAAGGATAATTGGGATGTGGAGAACACCACAAAAGTAAATCCACTGGATTAAAGGAGGGAGTACTTCTTTTTTTTAATAGTGAAGGAGGAGAACTTGTCAGCCTACACTGCAGCCCTGCTGAAAACTACCAGAGTGCTGATATGAATCACAGTTGAGTCAATTATGTAACACTGCAGGAAAAATAAAAGCGGTGCTGGCAGGTAGTGACAGGAATACTATGTGCAGGGTAGGAGAGGGAATCATGCCTTTCCTGTCAATGCATTCAAAGGGGATACTGGGCTCAGACTGGAGTTCTTCACGGCAGAAAGGATACAGACCACACACAGCACCCAGGAGTGAGAAGTAGAAATTAAAATACTTTTTTTGGGAAATGCAGATAGATCGCTTCATTTAAAGAGCACCAAATTTTATTTTCCAATAAGTAAAACATTTCTATGAAAAGGAAAATACCAGTTCTGAATGGCCACATCTATGTTGAGGGTTAGGAAGGGAAGGAAAAAAGAGGCTGAAAAAAAAAAAAATCTCTATTTGTAGCAAGAATTAGTAAGGTTAAATATTGTTAAAATGTTGACCTGTTCCTCTTGAGCATGGCAGGTACTGATGTAGTCTTGGTCTCACAAAGCAGTGCAAAATTTGCAGAATACCGAAGTGAACCAACACTGGACCTTATAAAGGGGAAAACAGGTAAGGAATGGGAAGAGGCCCCTTACAGAAAATACACCCTAGTCACATGACAGTGGTAAATAAATTTCTTAGAACAGCGCTTTTGTGATATTTGCAAATAGTTCAGAAAAATAAATGGCACCAGAAAACATTGCAGGCAAACGTGATCTTCCTCAGTGTAGGGTGCTGAACTAGTTAATCTCTTGAGAAGAAAGAAGCCTTCCTTTCTATTATTCTATTACGAGATGCCATGGGGAAAAAAAAAAAACACAAACCACGTTTTTGAGAGTAAATTACAGGATCTAAACCACAGCTTGAACTGAGATTATTAGGAGAAGAGCAATGAGGCTCAATTTCTAATGAAACTTGGTATAACATGGAAGTCCTTAGAGTAGTTTTAGGTTGGTATATTTTCTTCTGAAACACAATTTAAACATATTTTAGCAATAAGACAGTCAAGCAGCAACTATGGTCAATATATATGCCTTTTCATATGGCTGAAATTTTACTTCTTACCTCGAACGAAAACCATCAGCTAAAGATTTTAAACCAAAAGAGAGCTAATTTATTAGCTTAGTCTGGCCCTGCAGGAAAATTTAGGGTGCTTCCAAATTGCCAATAATTTCTGAGTACAGAAATATTGGAACAAGCCAAAGAGATGGCAATTAAGTTGTTTTCCAGCAGGTGTGTTTCCTAAGAACTGCCTTACGCTGCGCAGCATTTCAGAGCCACAGCAATCAAATCCCATTATAATTATTAGAGTAATGCATTGCCTATAAGCCGTGACCTTGTCACCTCAACAAAGTGCTGGACAGTATTTCAGGGATCCTTGATGGCTTCCTGTCTAACATCTCTAGGGGTCTGGACAACTGGAGAAGCTAGTATCTTGTGGCTACTAATTCATGTTGTTTATTTCAGCTTCTAAATAAACTGGTTGCACTTTTGCTGCTTTAAAATACCTTGACAATGTGGACATGGATGTGCTGCATTCCCTCATTTCCTATGCAGGACCCCTAGATGGTACTGGTTAATTAATTATCACTGTCTCTCATATCTCCCTGAGATGGTTCTTTTCCATTCCAATGAATGAATGGATGGCATTCCTTTTTTTTTTTTTCTTTTTTTCCTCCAGAAAAACACTTGCAGTGATTTGATGAGGCTCTGAGAGGAATAAGTACGCCAGGAATAATGCTCCTGTTTGATTTACCTGAGAGCACCCATCATGAGCAGTCTTGTGCAACTTTCAGCATCTCATCACCGATGAGTTGCTCACCACTCTTCTGTGGGTGTTTGAAATAGTTTTCTAAAATGCTCAAAGTTATACAATTGCATGTACCACTGGCAATACTTTCACAGTATCTTTTAGGACATGAAGTTTCAAGCACTGTGTGTTATTGTACAGATTTTACTCTGCAGCAGCTATTTTTAAACAGATCACTGCAGAAAGTTCCTGTGAGCATCTGTTTCCAAACTTTAACATACTAGAACAGTATTAGATTTAACACATATTTTACACCTTTCCATTTTTGTTTTCTTTTCAAAAGAACAAACTTCATGAGAGAAAACAAGAGAAGTCTGAAATATAAACACAGTAATTTTATGTTGATGCTTAGCTGTTGTTTATGCTTTTGAGATTTATGATTTCCGCACTATCTCCCATTTCCAATTACTGCTGTGTGCAACTTGCAGGGTATTTGCTATGCTTTATCACTGCCATATGGTTCTGAGTTCAATGAATTAATCTGTAAGGTTTCCAATCAAAGCATTGGTGTTGGGAATAACAGGGAAGATTCAGTTATAGATTTTTAAGAACCTCCCACATCACACTAATTCACATAACCTTTATTTACCACAGAGTGCCCAGCGTGCAGAAGTGAAATGCTTGGTGGGAAAAAAGCATTTACTAGTCTACAGCAAATTCATGTCATTAGAGATGCATTTATAATGGGATTTGACTTAATGGAGATGGAGGCCTACAGACACTGTGTTAATGCTTTACAGCAGCAAGCTTGTACAAGCTTTTAGCACAACATAATGATTCACCAGGCTGAAATTATACGCTGAGCAGTGCTTGGTTGAACCAGCACATTATGTTTTCAGTACATACTCACACAACTTGGCAAAACACAGCTCCTTCAAATTGCAAACATGACGTATAATAATTGGCACTATCTTCCAATTGTGCTCACGTTAGAAGTTCTGGAAGCAAAAAGGGTTAAACTATCCACACACCATCATTGGGCAACTAGTTTTATGGCTCCTTTCACAAAGCTTAATCTTAAAACCCCTGATACTGTTGTTTATGGGAAATTCATAATGAATAAAAGCTATAATAAAGTATAATGATGTTTTCAGCAAGACACCAGTTACAGACTAGGTTCTTATCAGCCCTGTACGAAATCCTTTTACATGACCTTGTGGAACACCTCTGTGGAGCAACGAACACCAAAAATTACCATAAGAATTTTTAGCAGAGTTTACTCTGCATTAGCTAGAAATTTTCATTAAATGCAGTTATACATACATAAAATTATCAGAAGGGGTTCTATGACACATAAGATGTCCTTGCACTTTTCTTTTTTACCTATGGGCTTTTCCAGAGCTGATAAGAGTAATTACTTACACTTCAAGGGGAATTTTAACATGTATGGGGAACAAGAAAGTGATGGCTACTTTGTGAATAAAGCAGTCTGTTTATCGAAATGACAGACACATCACAGGCATCCCGAGGACAAGCTTGCCTTACACATGCTGCCCTCCTGCTGAACTGAAAATTTGAAAAGGTGTCCTACTCTGTGTAGAATTACTCCTTGGCGTCTCTGCTAAGACTGTGAGCAAAGGTCTTCTCTTATGATGGGGACAGCTTTCCACCTAGAGGTGGCTGAATCCATTACTCTTTAACCCGGCCTGCTCAGATAGAAAAGGCAGGCAGAAACATGTGCCAGATGACAAACAGACTTGCCAACACAGGATATAACACCACATCTCTGTGAATGATATGAGTGTAACTGGGAGTAGCTAGAAAAATCTAGCTACTAAATGGAACATTAGGAAAGAATTACAGATATCAATATTCATTACCCATATTGCCATACCACAGTTCTACTGCACCAGAAGTTGCATCTAGATGGACGCGTACAGGGACAGTGCTGAATGCTTAGGCAAGTTAGAGATTGGGATACATCATTAAGTCCAAATACTATTTTAATCACAAGCAGTAACAGATGATGACCAAAAAAAGAAAATCTGAGAAAGACCTCCAAAGATGTTTGGTTATCAGACACATATCAAACTGACAAATTTTACAGAACACCAAATTTTTGGCAAGCCTTGCAGTATTAACTTTGTCAAAATGCATTCTTATGTGAGATACTCCATTGCTAGCATATTAATAAAATTTGTAGAATACTTCTTAGCTAGCTAAAGACACAAAAAAAAATCTCAGCTAGAAACAAAATAAAGCTGGAAGAGATTGCTTCTGGAAATTTGTAAATAGGAGCCAAACCAGTAAGGAAAGCACAGCAGCTCTCTTGCAGCTTGCAGATGGACTTCTGCTCACAATCCTTGTACAGCTTTCCAGTACAATTTAAATAAGTCCAATAAAATTTAAATAAGAGGTCTCTGCATTTAAGTGACAAGGACAAAAGGTGATTTTGCATTTCAGAACTCAAATTTCAGAGAGGTGAATACCTGGGGCAGCCACTGAGGCTGCAGTTCCACAGCAGACCAAGCCTGTCTGATTGCTGTCCCCTCCAGCCGTGCTTCTGCACCCACTCGTTCCTGGCCGTATATTTCAAGCTTCCTTTCACATTGATTCCCACCAGTGATGACATTTTTCACAAAGCCATTTCAACGTGGGAAGCTCATCAAACTACCGAAAGCAAATAGTTTTCTCACAACCTTTAGTGATGGCAACAAATGCTGAATAGACAGCAATAAGGACTGGAATTTCTTCTGGGGTCTTCCTCTCCCCTGCCCATCCCACAGCAACAGTGACCAGAGGACAGAGGCAGAAACTGCACTTACTTTTGGAAGCAGCTCCAACCAGAGGTTTCTTAGGTGTGAAGGCAATCAGGAGTGAAGGTTTGTTCTTTGGCATGGTCAGGAATTTGAACTGTAAGAAAAAACAGGTCTGCTTTTACCAATTATATCTCCTGAATCAGCAAATAAGAGCAAGTCAAGGCATTGTAGCCATATCTATGTTATTTGCCACAAAATATCAAAATACATACTGTAGCACTACATCTTTAAGAACCAAAAGACCCTCATACTAAAAAGAAAAAGCACTTATCCTTGATGTGTTACAAGACAAAAGCATGTGCTTCTTAGCTTTACTACTGAAATATACAGACTAACACAGCAAACTGAGTTTGTGCTTTATATGTTAATGCACAGAGTATCAGTGTTGCTTTGGAAGACAGGGAAAGAACAACACTTGAGGACAAACAACCACCACTCTAGAAACCAAGCCCATATTTTAGAAAGAAGAGTTTACCAAATCAGATGGGAATAGTAAGAAAGAATAAAAGACATTCTTCCAATGTAAATATGATTAGCCCTGTTCTTGACTACCCCAGTTCAAATTCTGAATGCAAATTCTTTTCCCCTGTACCATTTGAAGAATTCGTTAGTCCTTTGTGTTGATATTTGTGGCAGAGAAGATTTCATATATTCAACTTCACGTCTATGTGACAGAAATATTACAATCAGAGACCGCTAACAGCATCACAGTATGAGAGTCCTCAAAAGGCAAATAAGATCAACTTCAAAGGCACTTATCTTTCCTAGCTCTGTAACTTTTTATACTCCCTAGCCTGCAAAAAGGCTGCACTTCTTCCCACAGACCATCTGTGACCAAAAGGTAGGGCTGCAGTCTGTCCTCCCTTACACCAACGGGGAAAAAGGAAGTCAACAAAAAGCTGATGTTTATTTCAGTGCTCAAACTGTGCACAGTCCTACCGGAATAGCTTATTGCTAAATATTGCTACAACTGTTACCATGTTTGTCTCAAGTTATATTTCTCAGTGATTATGGAAATAAGACCTTCTTTTCAGTAGCTATTGCATCTCACTCTTTTCTTCACCTGTATTGTGATCACCATCAGCATTTCACGCATATAACCACTCATCCGCAATTAATTAATCCCGGTAAGATTATAGCAATCACTATGCAGTTTTTAAAATAATGCAATGATGTGTGTGTACGTATGGACACACACACAAAAATCAACATCCATAGAATTTTAACAAATAAGTTAAACTCTAACACCAGCCCATCACATGCAATCCATTGGCCCCATTCAATGGCCTGGTCAACTTCTGGATAAATAGTAAAGCTGGGATCGAGACATTACCAGCCGAGGGTATATGATGGTACTTTATTGTTTGTAGTAGTGTCATTTCAGTTATTAATAACCACAAAAATATGTATTAGGTATGGAAAACTGTAATATTGCACAATTTGCTTAGCACACAGGATATAGTACTTTAACAATAGTGCTTCCTTTAAAAGCCTTTTCTACCTCTCAGATCCCACATCACTAAGTTGTCACAATACTCTTACTATCATTTAAGATAAACTAGCTGTTTTCATATTCTCTTGGATAAACCTAATATTCCAGTTCAGTACATGCCTAAACTCAATGGATGCCAGTGCTTTAGATGAGTTTGTGAATTGAGACCTTACTGAAAGAATTAATGTGTTCATGTTGTCTTCTGTTTTCTAAAGTACAAACTATTTCATCGATTGATTCTCTACTTTTGATTTCTTCAGTGAGTTATGAACAATGAAGAAGCAACAAAATTGCTGAGTGACCACAGAAAATACTATTATGCATATGTTAAAAACCTAACCAAAAAACCCAAAACAAACAAAAAACCAAACCACACAAAATCAAAACCAAGGAATTCAAAACCATCTTGATGATCTAATCACTTTTACCTTTAAATATCATTACTACAGATAAAGGTTACAGAGAAAGGTTAACAGCTGATTTAAAAACTGAAAACTCCTAATTATCAAATAAACTTTTCTGAAACACAATATAAATGCAATCTTCAGGAAGAATAATATTTAAATAAAAGGAGGCAAAAGAGATTGCAAGCCTCTCCAAAAAAAAGAAGCAGAAGAGTGCTTCTTTTTTATGTTGATGAGAAAACAAAAAAAGAAAAAAAGAGATGAGACATTTAACTATGTAGCTACAAAAAACTATCACACAAAGAAATACATCTAGGACTGAAGATATGAAAAGGTATATTCAGGATTAATTAAGTGTGAATTAAAGCAATGCTCCAAAAAGTTGGAGAATATGAATTTACACTCTAAAAGGCAAAGCTTTTTTTACAATATAAAGCTTGGAATTCCTCTCCTTACACACAATATTTTAATTAGTAGCTCTGCAAGTTCAGCAAGTTTCTAAAGGCTACCTTGAACATTTCATGAAAGACCTTCCCATAATTGGGAATAACACACAGTGGTATTTTTGGTTCCTAGCATGCTCATCATTATTTTCAGAGCAGAGTGATTAATAATATACATTTTTCTCTTAACCATGCAAAATAAATTTTTACCCTAGTAAGCTTAATTGTGATTCTCTGCTCCCCAGAAATTGGAATAATGCTACAAAATCTCTGCACACAAGTCATCACACTTGTTATTAATGGTTCGGGTCATTTTCCTTGCATAGGTAAATGCTCACCAAGAGAACAGAGATTGCCTGTGCTTAAAGCACACCAGCAGCCCCATTGACACTTGGCTGACAACATTTAGGTGATCTTTAGCCCAGAATGTCTCGAGACATCTGATTGGTTTTCCCTTGATATAAACAGAAATCCTCTTACCAACTTTGAAAGGAGATCAAATCCAGGAAAGTCAAATCCAAACCCAAGAAACAAAAGCTCAGAATATCTCCCTAATATTTCTGAATTATATGCTTCATTTTTATACTTTGTTATGTGCAGCTCTGGAAACAAGAGGCCTTGTCTCCTTGACTGACAGAGAATCCCTAAAGATACAAGTTCTATATGATAAATTTTACTTCTCTTTATTTGGGACAAGCTCTTTCACAGCAGACACCTAAGGCGCTAGGAAGAAAGCTGATAGCAACTGTCTAAGAAATCAATTCTAAAATACAGTTGACATTAAATGACACAAACTAATTCTCTCTACAAATGTAACCGAAACAGTTTGCTTCCAGAGAATACCTTATCTTAATGTTTTCACTAGAACTAATGCAGTCAGAGGGACATTTATCACAATCTGTAGTCCTAAAATAAATGAACACATTGAAATGAGATGGCCTTTTTGAGGGTTAAAGATTGCAGGTGAGCATTAGGAGAGGAAACAAGAGGACCTACTGGTTCATGAAACAGGATACCATGCAAGGGTGTAAAAAAGAATCCTAGGATTTTACTCTTTTAAATGCTGTCAATTAAATTTGTGATAACGGTCACAAGAAATGTAGCTGATTTCCTGGAATCACATTCCTGCAACTGCTTTTAAGTGTGCTTATTGCTAAACTTGGGAATAATCTCTTCAACTTGAATGAAACAAAAACAAATGTTAAGTGGTGACTTGCATTCTTTATAAATAAGGACTTGAGAAAGGGCACCTAACACAGAAATGTGGGCTTTGCACAGATGATGCAAATATGGAAAAGGACTAAACCCCTGGATTATGACATTTTGAGTTACAGCCCTGTTTTGCTCTGGATCTTTAGACCTTAGAAATGCAAATAGATCAGGAGCAGTTTTTGTTATTAGTCATTTTTGTCAAAGACACTTGGACCTTGAGCAATGGCTGTTCAGGCGGATTGCAGACACGTTTCTTTCAGGAGCTGGTGAACAGGCTGAGTGTATATTTGGAACAGGGCAGCTCAGCATAGGATTTAGTACCTTGGGGCAAAACCAGCAGAATCTGTCCTGGAAACCAACTCTTTTATATCCAGGATTTGTTGTTGTTGTTGTTGTAGTTTGAGTACAAAAATCACACCAAATTTAGGATAATAGTATTGTCCATGATGTAAATCTGAAATTCAGTTAGCTGTAAACATTTGATGTTTGTTCAGCTAATTAATCCTCTAATAGCTGCAGTATTCAGACAAAAAGCTCATGAGAATAGATATGTAATTAGTTTTCCAATACTCTATTTGTGCCAATTCCTTAAGACTCTGTTCTGTAACCAGCAAAGACTGCAGAAGGCGAGATCCTAGATTACTGGAGAAAGACAAGCAGAGCATTTCCATTTGTGGAAGCAGGAGGGACTCACTGTATTACATCCAAGGATGCTAACTGCAATGCTCAGGAAGACAACAGGCAGGAAAATAATTTATTTCTAAACTCCTAGAGCACAATTAAGCAATGAGAAATAGCCAATACAAACTTGTCGAGAGCAGACCACAGCAAATCAGTCAAACTTCATTTTTTGACAGGATAACTGGCCTAGCAACCAGGATACAGCAGTAGGAGTGACATATCTAAACTATCCTCAAGCCATTTGGTTTGTCACCAAGGGCATTCTCAAATGGACTATAAGAAAGCTTTCTGCACAGGGAAAGTGCATAAGCAAGATACACAATCAGCCCAAAAATCATAATGGAGCCGTAGTTATCAGTGACCTGCTCCTGTGTCAGCAAGCTGTCTCCAGTGGGATTATATGGTGTCTACACTGCATTCTGCCCAGTCTATTCAGTATTTTACCATCGTCAAAAATTATATCAACTACACATAAGAAATTTAGGAACATTACTGAAGCAGCAGGAGATGTGGGAGGATCTTGGGATACTTGACAGGAGATACTTGCGAAGACAGCACTTAAACTCAAAGGGTTCCTGCAAACCAGAATTTAAAAACAACAGGACAAAGTGAGACACGTGCACGATGAGCCCAGGGAACTGATGGGAGATACACTCACACAAACAGAGGAACTCAGTAAGCAGGAGGAGCAGCAAATCACAGCATAAGCCAACAATGCAACTCAGTGTGGTTGCTAAAACAGGATTTTAAGAGATGAGAGGAATGCTAAATGTAAGCAGCAGTGGCAACTAATCCACTCTTTTTAAAGCTAGAGTTTCTCATGTGGAATACAGTACCCAAATTTGAGCTTCAAATGATAAAAACCCAGGAAGCATCCAGAAAAAAGCCAAAGAGATGAACAATACCAGAAAATATCCTGCAAGGAAAGACTGTATTTGTTTACACACACACAAACAAATCTTTTATTAAGGCTTTTCAAGAGGCATTTCAAAGCCATGTGCCATGAATACTCTGTACCTTATCTTGGATGCATTTCAAGTGAGATCTTGGGTCACTTCCAGGCCCTATTTCTATGATGCTTTTCCTGAAATATTTCAAACAAGCCAAACCAAAGTACAGCACTGCTTTCATTGTATAAAATAGATGTAAAAGAAAAAAGGTTTACACAACAGACTTGCAGAAGATAACAACTGAATTACATGATCAATATAATTCAAAAGTAAAAAATGACGAATCTACTTAATCTATACCTAATCTAAAATGAAACTGTAACATTCTTCCAAGAGAAGCATACAGAGTCAAAGAACTTAAGAGAGCAATCACTCCTAGTGTCTCTACATACTACAGTCTGCTGGCAGAAAAAAATAAATTAATAATAATACTTGCCTTCCAAATCAACCAAGATGCATAGTATCACATAACCATAATGAAGGACCTAAGAAGATTCTGAAAAAAACCATTTAAAAATATTTTGACACTCTGGCACTGACCTCAGCAGATGGAATTGCATCAGGCTTGTGAAATGCCAGCTAAATCAGGCTTTCCACAGGAGATCACATGCCTATGTTAACTATCTGTAAGAAACTGAAACTCGCTTTCATAGTGCTCTGATTAATTATGAATAAGCTTTACAATACAATTTTAAATGAAATCTCTTTTCAGTTCAGTGACACCTAAGAGGTGGTTGAAATAACTTTCCTTGTGCATTTTCTCTACTGTAAATCAGCGTGAAAAAGAGTTTTGCCCCATGTACCTCCAAAGGAATGATGAAAGGTCAAAGAGAGTATTGCTATGGGTTTCTTTGGAGGTTTTGCACCAATAAATGAGCAGAGTGGGTCATAGGACTGGATGCCATGTGAGCTGGATTGTTTGCCTGGCTTTGCCATTAACTCAGAACAGTGTGAGACCAAAAAAGCCCAAACAAACAAACAAGTCACTGAACAGACAACTCATACCTTTCTTTGAAAAATAAAGTTAGTGATACTCCTTATGTTTTCTGAATCCTTTCTTACCTATGAAGGAAAAGTACTATTTTTAAGTACTTAATTTAAGTAACCTTTTCAACATTCCGTAGCCAACAAATCCAGCTGCTCAAAAATAATCAAATAAAGTCCATCTCCCCTGAGAGAGATTAATTTTTTACTGTTTGTAGCATGTTTTAGAGTCCTCAGACAAAAGAAGCCTGACAAATGGTAAGCAGTGATGTCAGGAACAAAACATTTACACAAAGCCTTTGTTTTGGCACATAAGATAAAAGGGGAATGATGCAAATAAAAGGATTGGTAAAGACCCTGATGATATTACAGAAGTGTAACAACTCTAATGGAATGAACAATTAGTTCAGCTGAGAACCTCGTATATTGTCACGATCTTGACCCTTAAAGTTAAAATAAAATATGACTTTGAAGTTTATTATTATGGAAGGTGGCATTTAGATGTGCTTCAGGCCCTGACACATTCTGGGGACTACAGCAGTAGCCAGAACTATATTATGTACCTGGCACATCAGCTCATGCCTTAATAAATCAGTTGGACGATGCATTTTTGATGATTAGGTCAAATTTCCTGACCAAATTTACTCACCACCAAAATTAACTGATTAGGTTTAATTTCTGCTAAACCAATGCTGGTTTTTGAATGAGTGTGATCAGTTCCAACTGAGGATATTCTGTGATTCTGTAAAGGTAATGAACACACATACCTCTACCATAAACCAACATAGGGACTTATGAAAATAAATGCCTGAAACAAGGGGGAGAAAAATTGTATTTCTCACCTTTACTGCTGATCAGTTCAGCATGTATTTACTTAATCCACACTTATGCACTGCTGAAGCATAGATGAATATATGACAGAGCAGATATTATGTTCTGCTAAACAAGCTCAAGGACATCTCCCAGGGTGCCTGGTCACCTCTGAACTTCACCATGTCACTGGCAGATTGAGGCAAATTCTCTTGAGGTCGAGTGTAAAAGGACAGGAAGGGCACATCTGCATGGAGGCAGCACACAGGGCTGCAGAGAGCACACCAGCACCTGGCCAGGCCCTGGGGAGCCTTCTCCTGTGTTGCTGCTCTTGGGAAAACCATCTCTTGGTACCTACGTGCTCATCGTGCCTGACTTGTACCCCCCACGTTAGCAGTGGCAGGAAAAAGAAGTCCAAAGAGAAAAGAAAAAAAAAAAATCATACCAAAAACCCCAAACCTAACAAAAAATCAAACCAACCAATCAAAGGAACAAAAAATCCCAAGACATTACCTTGCACAGTGGGAAAACCTAAATGCAAAGAACTACTAGCAGGTGCTGGTGACAGATGCATAAATTAATTGCCAAAGCAGAGGAGGAACTTGGAAGCACAGGTCTTAATAATTTTCAGCATGCAAGAGTGACTTTCTTTTATTTTTTCCTGTGCCTCTTTGTGGTTATGATTGCCTCATTTCTGTAATTACCAAGGTGTCTTTCTCGGTCATGTTTTTCTCGTCACAGTAAGGGTGTCATGCTAATGAGTTTTTCTAAGAAACAGAAATATACACGGGCAGCGTTTCAAACTGTAAACTGGAATGAAGACATTCTGTAGTGCGAAAGTCTCAGCACCAAATCGTACTTTACCCTGTCACCCACTGATTACAAGAAAAGGAGGGTAACGAGATGCAGAGTTACTTGAAGGAAAGATTACTGTTGGTTTTGTTTTGTGTTTTTGCTTAGATAATTTTCCTAAATTATTTCACTCAGTTTGTCAATAAAATCCTGAAGCTGATTATAGTAGTTTGACAGTATCCATCATATTTTTAAACATTGTGGACAAAATAGGTAAAAAACTTTTCATTAAACTAATTTAAAAGCAAGGTGTTAATTCAAACAGAAGACCTAATAGGAATCAGTAACTTTTCAATACCTTGAATCAGCAATACATTATCAATGATGCCACACTAGTGACAGAGTTCCCATAAGTTGCAGGTTATTCTCAGCACAGCATTAGTTTCCAATAGTTTTCCCAGAGTTTAATCCAGCCTAGCCTAGGGTGTAACATGGTGAAACATGGAATTTCTAATTCTCTCTAGTTTTTCCACTTTGTGTGATATTTTACTCCCAAAACACTAGAACAGAGCCTAATACTCACTGCTTGAAATTAAAAAAAAAATAGATAAAAACACCACAGTACACTGTGGGATACTAAAACAATCCAAGGAAGGAGATGCAGCCTGAGCCTTAGCAAAGCAAACTTCATCCAGAAGCCTAAACTGTAAGAGGTAGAGAATGCTTCTACCTGAATTACGTGACAAAGAAATGCCAAAGCACACACATGTAAAATATGGTCATACAATTTCTCAATAAAGGAAGGATATGACCAACAAAATTAACCCCGTAGTATTTTGAAGCCATGTGCCTTGCATTTTCTTTTACCACCTTATCCTGATGTATGAGAATTGTACCCTTTCTCCTGCACATGGCACACAGACATAAGGTAAGAATCCACTGGCTGAGGCTTTCCTGATGCAGATTCTCTAGAGTGCTGTGGACTGGAAACCAAGTTGGGGCTTTTTTTTTTTCCCCAATCTCATTTGTCACAGCAACTTTTATCCATTCTTTCAAGTCAATCTTCCATAGAGTAGCCTTTTGTATCTACCAGGAAAACAACATGTCACTGAGAAAAACAACAACATTGTGATTCATGCTAGAAGCAGAGTTCACTGTCTGCTGGCCCTCAGCCCAGATCCTGAAGTGCCCACACTTATTTTGTAAGCCTGTATTACCATAAAAACAATATTTTACTAGCAGAGAATTTCAAATTCTTAGTGTATGCCCGGCTTTTTGTGGCTGCATAATATGTGCAAAATTCAAGTTTTTCTTCACTTCCTTTTCACTTCAAACCAATGAAACACGTCCTGGCTGCAACACCAGTCCCTCTTCTTTCCAGAAGCATTCTGTCACCCTCTTTAATATTGTCTTTTTTCTTGGAAAAAGGCCTGCTTCTCAAACCTCTTCACCTTCTTCCACATTATCACTTTCAAACACCTTTCATAACAATTTTCATATTGTGATTGTATAAACCATTCTGAGATCACAGAGTTTAGAGTTGCCTGTAAACAAGAAAAATGCTGAAGATTTGTGTGAGAAATTGTTCGGTGCTTTCCAACCTGGATTTTTTTGGTTGAGTCGCTGGGTATTTCCTTTCAGAATTAGGGATAGTTGCTTTATCCGCAGCTTCTGCTTTGGTCACATGAGGTGACCGCCTGAGGCATCACGCTCTTGGGAGGATCCTCATTCTATTCTGGGACAGGCGCTGAGGGACATCAGAAAAGACAGGACTGTGGCAACAGAGAAGAGCGGAAAGCACCACGCCGTACACTGAGCTTTCACTCAACTGCCGAGCCAAGAGAACCACCTGAATACAAACACAGCAAAACACAGTCCCCCGAACACGCTAAAACTACCAACTCCCCTGCATTTTATGCAAGTTTTCAACCGGTGACTTTTTAGCGAGAGACAAATACTGGTTCAGCGTTAATGCAAATAGCAAGCGATTCACCAGCAATGGCACTTGTTTATAGAGGAGTCAATGCCCCTGTGTGATGTGAGTACGCATATTTGTGTAAAAAGAGATGACTAAAAGTGGATATAGAGCCCAGGAATGCAGATAGGCCACAGAAAACCTAGCTTAAAACTTGCAAACATTAAGCCCATGACAAGTAATCTGCTTAACCAAGGAAAACCCCAGTAAATAGCCTATTTCCTGAAAAGTGTACAGCAATTCCACAGCTAGAAGTTCCCCTTCTGACTTGCAAATTGAAATGCTTTTCAACAACAACAACAAATAGCAGCAGCCTTCATGCAAGCAGTTTGAGCTCCTTATTCAGCAACGCCAAAAGTTCTACACAATGAGACAGCGAGGCATAGTATGGCCTTGCCAATTAGTTGCCATTTTCCAGTTTTTAGTACTGAAATAAAAGTGCTCACTAGGTCACGGATGGAGATGATTAAGAAATAGATAAATATATATTCCATCCCCCACTTCACCAAGAATGCTTCAGAAAAGTGAGAAGAGTCAAAGCCAATACAGCCATGTATCAAACCAGAGACAAGGGAGCTAAAATACAGCTCATGAGGAATCTACAGCAGAAAGAGAAAATGGGCTTAATCCCAGCCTGTGTCTTCAGACACTCCCAAGATTACATTGTTTTAATTAGATTTATGGTAATGTTATATAGCTAAACTGTCAGAGTGCACACATGCCATACTGTTCTATAATTATTACGGGTAACAAAATGTTTCATTTCTTTGTAAAGGACCAACATGCTGCTGTGGTCTGTTACACCTGAAAAACAGGGGACTGTAGTCTTTGCAGCACTGCTAACATGGGCAAAACTCTGCCATCAGCAACACACAGCTGTTCCCTACTCAGGTGACCAAAACATTGATTGCCACCCTGAAAGGTCACCACAAATAACCAGGCTTGGCTCTTGCCTGATGAGTCCTGGCAGAGACAAGATCATGCAGGTTGTGATCTGGGGTTTGCATCTTTGTTTTACATGTAGTACATCTGAGAAGCATTTAGTATGAAGAAGTGTAATATAATAAATTTAATAGCATCTAGATCAGTATGACAGGAACATCTACAACAAATTGCAGATAACGCTATGGAAATCACTTAATCCACAGTCTCTGCTTAACAACAAAAGAAAAGAGGTCACAGTGAAACCTCTGTAGAAGAAAACATTTTATTTCTGTCTTTGTCTCTCCATGCTTTTAAAAAATCGAGTACATGATTGCACAGGTGTCATAGGGAGGAAACAAGTGTTTGAAGGCTAAGAGCAGCTTTTCACATGAAGGAGCTACAGGTAAAACCTGAGGTTAAAATACAACATCCCAAGGTCACTTTCCAAAGCACCATCAATTAAAATAGGATCACTCCATCTTTTACATGCATATGAAATAACCACTGAAGTGAGTCTTGCCCAGCATGTGTTGTCCATTTTTAAAGGGTCTAAATGTTGCAATTAGCTCTACAACCCAAGTCCCACTCCGGTGTAAAGCCTCGGGCTAGTGCTGCTGTACTTCTGTACCTACGCAAGTGATTCTGGCAGCATCGACCGCACCCCACGCGGGCAGCAACTCAAAGCAGCACAGCCGGGGGATCTGCACGGCGCTCCACGGCACGGGGAGGATGTGCTCTTAGACACTTGGGAGGAATTACGAGTTCCCACTGCCTCTGCTAGACATTAACCTATGGTCATTGTACCAGACATAGCCAAAGGGAAATTTATCTCCATTTTAAAGGAAAAATTTAAGATAGTGTCAGTCATAATCGGTATGTTTTCCTGACGCGTTTCCACATTTGTTACATTTTCAAAGTTTAACTGACTAGTGTAATCAAATCTGGCTTTCATCCAATTGTTATTATTGGGGGAAAAAAAGAGGCTTTTTTTTTTTTCCTTTCAAATAGGGAAGATGATTTCAAGCACAAAGTTTCTCTTTCTCACCAGCACTCTCTTAAACGAGCTGTATTGGGCAATCAAAGACAATCTTCAGAAAGCCACAAATCAGACATCATGCAATTATATTCTGAGTCTTTTTTTAGAGAGCTTCCTCTTTTCTACTTAAAATAAAACTGAAAGGGAACGCAGTTTTGTTCACCAAAGAGCAATTTCCTCAAAATCTTCACTACTTGCTAAATGATTTTAAATTAAAAAAATGTAAAAATTCCCACATACTCAAAATCACTTTTTCATTTTTAACTATTCCAAGTTTACCTTAAAAATAAAAGTTTCAACATGAAATAATTCCTACAATGCTTGCAAATCCCCTCCTAGAGCAACAGTACGTTAATATAATAACGGATTAATAATCACCTTTCCAAGGCCAGATTACTGCCCATCTCATATGAGATCATGCCCTTGGTACTTTCTCGTGACAAGCATCTGCTCCCTTTTGTCAAAAAGCAATTAAAATCCATTAACAGCTCCCTGTTCTAGGTCACCATTCCCTCAAAGCAGTCAGCACATATGGCTCTGCCCGAGTGTCCCATGACACGCCAGTGTCTGGCAAACACTGCAGAGGAACCAGGGTGCCAGAGAAGTAACTTTTCCACCAGAGTGCTGACACCACTGAGGTTACTCGTCTGTGGCCCAAGACTAAAACACAGCAAGTAGCTCAAGAGGCAGCCAGCTGAAAAGGTCTCAGCACTATTGACCATGATTACTTCATCTCTCAGATGCCAATCCATCTGCTGGACTCCAAGAACCCGCACTATGACAATTTCCTACCCAGAAAATGATATATCTTTTGCCATCCAAGAGCTCACAGTCTTCAGCGAACTGGAAATAAACTGTTAAACTCTCTGGATACTCATTTTGCTAACAGCAGAATCAATGGCACTGATGAATTACAGTAACAAATGCCAAGCAAGAGGAGACACCAAGATAACTTTGAGCATTATAATGAAGTGCGAGTCAAAATATAGGCACTCTGCAGATATTAAAAAAAGAAATGAAATCCATATTCATGTGTTGCAGCATCCTTGCCATAGCTTAGAGATAATGCACATCAAAACTAAACTGCAGTAGTAACACTCAGAAATAGAATCTGTTGCCAAATATTTGGAGCCAATCTTTACTATTCAAAAATGGAAGGGGGAAAGAAGTGACTCTTTCCAAAGTCAGTGACTTCCAATGACAAAAAATACCATGTCTGTGCTCCAATGAGACGTATGAATTACAATCTAATCACATATGTAGTTCAATAGCACTCTTTCAGCTTTCTAGGGAAGTACAGTGATTCTAACTTGAAGACTGCAGCATAAATGGGTCTCTTAAATTAGAAAAAAATCACAATCATTTGAGTTCGCCAAGAAACAGCTTTTAAACACTGAAAAAATATGTTTGGAGCAGCATTTTAGCATTATCATAACATCTCTACAAGGAAGATGCAGCAGAAGAGACATCAGTGCTATATTACCTAATATCAAGTTTTGCAAAAACATCCTCAAAAATTTGTGATTTCCATGGGATTTTATTGCTTTTTTCTCTTCTCCTCCAAATCATTGTATACAAGTAACTGGGTGAATGGTGAAAAAACCCCATGAGAACTTTCTACTCCCACAGGGGTTTCCCACTTCTCCAAAAATAAACATACCATTATGTTTTTACACTTGCTGTAGGTTCCACTACGTAACATTCTGAGAGGGGTGGGGGTTTCCACTTTACAGACATATTGCAGTATCAGTGCTAGCAGGAAGCTACTCTCTTTACAAAAAAAAGGAAGCTGCCTGCCTGCAGTGTTTTGAAGTCGCAGACTCCTTTAACCCTGTACGGGCACATCCACCTTCCCCCAAAGTGAAGTGTGCTATATCCCACAAGCTGAACAAGAAAAGACACCGCGTGTTGGCTGCATCCTTATCCATGCATAACACGTAACTCAGCAACTACAGGCACACCTTGCCAGTGTTGAAATCAAGACAAACTTTACCTTGGAATATCTCTGGTACTTAAAGCACATTAGGCTTTACTGAACAAAAAGCAGTCTTTAGGCGGAAGCTGCACAAACATAGCTGGCCTCCTGATAACCACGTTTACTAATAGCAAAAACTAAATACAAGTGTATGCTCCTACTTCTTTAGGATCTGATGACATCTGAAGCAGAGCGTGGAAAGCCTGCCAGAAGATCTTTGAATATTTATATAGAAGTCATGTTCATCTTCAAAGCTATTGGAGAAGCTCTCCTGAATCAGGAATACATTTAGAAATGTTTAGAAAGAACCACAAAACCCAAAAAACCTAGAAAAAACACAACACTTCAGTTCCAGGCAAAATCTGAAACTGTTAGCATGAAGTGAAGGAGCATTTCTTCAATGATATTATTAAGACATAAAAATCTTGCGTCATATGAAAGTAACTGAAAAATGTACATCAAAACCACATTTTGCATGTTTATTGCTTATTTCCTGTCTTTCCTTCTGTTTAGATAATGAAAATCAAAGAAATAAGATTTTGCTTTGAAAACATTTATTTTGAATCAAACCTAACTTTAGGTTAATTAGGAACTTAGGGACACTAGAAGTTATTTAAAAGTTGGTTTAAGCTAAGAGTTTGACAAGTACTAACTGAAAATAAAATTCATTGATAACACATGACTTTTGGAAAATTCATACTTGAAGGTACAAGTATACAAAAATTTAGTCCTTAATTCTTTATTGACATAAAGTCATTATCGCACTCATAACTGACACCTAACCTACTTGGTGTAAGTATTTATACATTTAGTCACATATTATGCTTTTGTGCAAAGCGGTCTGATTTTCACGGGAAATTAATTTTGTGTGTTTATTCTGTTTGTCTGTCAAGTCCCCCATATATTTATTTAATTCCAGCAAGTCATTCAACTTTGAAAAAGGTAGAGGGGTCTCAGTGCTAAAGAAAGATCTTCTCAGAGGAGAACAGCTCATGTGAGTGCCATAACTGAAGTTAAAGAGCTTCAGCTGTAACAGCCCCATGTGGCTGGTGCCAGCCAGCACGCTCACAGCTCTGGTTTAATTTCATATGCAGACAAAAAAAAAAAAAGCTTTGAAACTACAAACCTGCACCAAATCAGCAGTAGTAATCACAGATTAGTAAACCACAACTTAGTAAAACAGAAAATTAAAAAAAAGAAAAAAAATGCAGGTCCTACTGAAAACGTACAAGATCTCTTTCTAGCTGTTCTGTGGTGAATAATCTCTGGGTTTACAATAGCTGCAATGTGTTTTTAAACAGCTCAAACCTGAATTCAATTCATTTTATCTTAGGTGTCAACAGAATGGTTGCCAGTTTCTCTATAGTCTTTATTTTTATGTCACATTTAAACATATATAGTTAAGGATGTATCCATCATCCTGATGAGATATGATTGTGCTGTCACTTTTCTTTATGCTGTGATAGTACTTCAAGAAGAAAAAGAGAGATTTCATGTTCTTCTGTGATCACAACTGCACTAAGGAATAAAATCCTCAATTCCAAAGCTTTTGTTAAGCAATTAATGACTAGGCAATTTAGCAATATAAATATTGATATTTTACCAGAAATTACTTCTTAATGACTATTAGAAAACTGCTGTTACTGGTGGATCAGAGTTGGCAGGGGTTAACCTTTCCAACTCTTCCTCTTGCCTTTCTCTTGGCACCTAGTATTTAAAATAAATTTCACCTTTTTCCCTTTTTTGTACACCATAATTTGTGCTATTTCGTGTTTATGACCCTCCCCTCTCTAAAACTATGTGTTTGAAATTTTGTTCTGATACTACAATGCATTTTCAGCGCAAAATAGCAGTGTATTCTAATAGTAATCCATTGCACCCCTCATTTTAAGGGGAAGGAGGCAAGACACATGACAAAAATCATAGAGTGAAATAGCTGGAAGTCCACCCACTGGGAAAGGCTGGATGGCAGAACCACTGTGCAATGCTGCTGTAAAGAAATGCAAAGTAAGTATTATTTTACTTTATGGGAGTCTTACATAAGAGTTCATTTTTTTTATTTGAAAGCACCAGTGTAGGATAATTTATAGTTAGAGATTTTTATTGTTCAGAAATCACATTGGGCAGTCTTAGACTTGAATAAGAATTAGTTCAGACGGTATTGTGCAGAAAAAAGAATCTTGGAACTATCTGAAGCTGAATTGTGCACTAGGAGACACAGGCAAGGACACTGAGCAAGAGTTCGTTACAAAATTCAATACTGTTGATATTTCCTTTCAAAACACATTCCTCTGCTCCCCGTCCTTTCCTTCCATCACTTCAGACAAATCTCTGATTATGGGACTCATTCTGTGCTCCTCAGTCATCCACTTGTCAAATCTCATATAAACACACACAACACTTGTTAAAGTCAAATCATTCTTATCCATTACTGGTGGTCATTGCAGAAACCTTGTCCTGTGCAAGCCTAAATTAAGTGTATTCCACTAATGTCTTCCAAAAGTATTCTACTAGCACATAGTGATGGGTCCATTTTCTAACCTTCCCTTTCTAAACTATTCCTTCACATTTCCTCTATAGAAATGGCAGTTCCATTTCCATAAAGTTATGCCATTGCCTTTTGCAATCACCTCTGTGCTTTCTTCCTCATTCCTTTGCCAATTATTCTGTTTCCTTAGTCTCCTTACTTCTACATCCTTATTTAAATTTCTATACCTTTACACAAAACAAAACAAAAACCACTAACATGATGTCTTCAGTAACTACAAACTAATATTACCTACACAAAATTTCTTTCACTATTTCCTGATTTGCTTCTGCTTGGAAGATTTTACATGGAGCATAATTTCTTGTTATTACTGATTCAGGTCTCCAAACAGAATATATCTAAAATTCTTTCTGTATGATTTAAGTGAGCTTTTGAAGAATGTCTGGCGTACACTGGGCATTACTATGAAAAAATCAAGTACAAAGAATGTTCAAATGAAAATTGATTTTTAAAAAAACCAAGTCAACAAGTTTAATTCCAGAGTGTCAATTCCTAGCAGTCAGATTTCCATAGACTATATTGTAAACAGTTTCTAGGTAGTTTTGTAGAAATTTCACATTAAAAACAAAACAAAAATCCCACAAACAAAACCAAGCCAACAAAATTCCCCAGCAAACAACTAATTAAGACATCTGAGAGATGCTGCTCTAAAACCATACTACACCAAAACTGGAATTTTTGAGAAATTTTAGCAGCAAAGATATAAGACAGCAGCCAGGTAGAAATGCCTGCCCCCAAACTACTTCCTTTCCTTCACAACATCTGTACGCCGGTCTTAACTAGAACGCCAATTCCTATAACCCCAGACGTCGAGAACACAGCAGAACCGCCTTGGTTTCGCTACAGCTCGAGGACTGCCGGAATGGAAGTTCCCAGTCAGTGCCCAGCACATGACACCTACGTAACGGAAGGCCGAGACTCAGAATTTCCACTCGTGCAGCACCTCCCGCAGCACTTTCGTTTTTTCTGGGTATAATGGTAAGGGAGAACCACGGCTGGGCGCATTCCCCGCACGCTTTGCCTGAGCGCGGACAGGGGAGCGGCAGAGCCGCTCCGGGCTTCTGCGGCAGCACAGAGCAGGGACAGGCTGCAGGGTGCCCCAGCTGCGAGAAGACATGGTCCTGGAGAGCCCGGTAAGTCTGCGCAGTGCCGAGGGCTGGTCCGTCTGCCCCGCGGGTTGCAGGAGCCACACACGGCGCTAGGAAAACCCTGGGGACAGCAACTCTGCGCTGGGCATGGCAGAGTTCAGCCGCCCACAGCCACACAGCCGCGCCCGACAGACAAAGTAATGTAATGCTGTGTTACGGAGAAAGCGCCTTTTAAATCGTGGCGCCATTTCCAAATTCACCGGTTACTCTGTGTATTATGTCATGCTTGGATCACTTGTCGTGAACTGATACCACCCAGAAGGGAGATTACGCGGTGGTAGCTTTGTACAATGGTGGTGCGGAGAAATGGAAACAGGGGTTAACATTTCATGCTATTGTGGTATATGAACTTCTTTTGCACTTGAGTGGAATAACAGAAAAGACAGAAACATTGAGTTGAATGAATATTCACCAAGTGAGGTGGTTTCAGTGTTGTGCAGGCAGGTTTAAAGTTAGGCTGTATACTGAGAAGTTGTAAACACAGAATCAAAGTTCTCTTGCAGGGATGTTTGAATTTGTCTTCTGGAGCCAACCCATCCCAATCTCAGGTCATGCTCCCCAGAATATCAATAATCAAATTTCAGACATTTGTATCAAAGACAGTTAGTTTTTCTCAAACATTTCTTAGTCCCTTTCTGTCCAAGTCAAGCAATAACACTAAAATTTCAAGAGTAACAGGGCATTTTAGTTGCAACAAGTATACACCTTCTTTTAGCTTATGCAACAGAATAAAAAATATTTTCTGTAAAATCAAAAAAATAAGTGTTGGTATATTAAAAACAATCGCAAAGGAGTGTTTTCATTATAACTCCTGCTACATCAAAAATGCTATCCTGATATTTTACAGGGAAATAAAGGTTCTGCTGCAACAAATAAAATCCAATTCTGTCTGGTGAATTTAAGCTTTAAGTGGATTGGTAGGGACCTGATGCACATAAATCATGCAATCCCTTGAGAAACGATTTTCAAATTAACTAATAAGATATTGCACTGCATACAGCTTATTAGAAAGAAACAGTGAGCAGCAATAGCACACAGCTGCTATGCCTGGGATTTAAAAGCTGGATTTATCTGTCATGTCCATAATTCTTAGTGCATTGGTTATGTAAAGGAGTAGGTGAGAGGAGGGCTTAGTTTCATATTAAGGAAAGTAAAAAGGCTCTACAGAATGTAATTGCAGGATTAGTAAAAAGTATAAGGCAGCTTTGCTCCACTATTTACATATCAAGGCAATTTATGGCAATCCTCATATAGAAAACTTCAATAATTGAAAATTAGATTGAGAAACATCTTGCTGTTACATTAGAGAACAAAATATATTTTTTCATTTTAAAATATCATATGTGTAGAGAAGAAATTGGTAAATTTTCACAGGGTACTTCAAAGGTTACTCCTTAAGGAGATGGAATAAGATTCAACAGTTTTTTGAGCAACACTGATAGTTATTAATAGTAATATCTCTGCAACTTTCCAGATATCCAAGTGACCTACATGTCACAGGATTTCTATGCATGAGAACATTTTTACAGGAATTACCATTCATCTTGAGGGGGAAAGTTAAAGTTTCAGACACAAAGCAAGCAAAGGACTTGAGAACAACCTTTTAGAGGTATAATCACAGTATGTGGACAACACTTAAGAACAGAGAAACTGTAAAGGCAGCAGACAAGGTGAGTAGTCAAAATGCAGAGGGTCTTGTTGAACCCAGCCAGGCAAAGAAAGAGGAATCACAAGAATTAGGGGTGGAAACTGGCAGTTTTGGTAAAATATACAATCCTGAGCACAGAAAATGAAGTTATCATAAAAACAATCTTTAGCAAATCTGCCATTTCAAAATCAGGAGGCAAAAATATGAGATTGCACACCAGAGTGCATCAGTGAAGTCTACCACGGTAGCACTAAAATTAGGATAAAGAATTATAAAGGGAGTATATCAGATGACAAAAGAAGTCATTGACTTTAGCCTCATACAAAAGTCACATACTGGTGGACAAGTGATCTAGTTGTATGTGATTGCAAAAAGGGGCAATTCAAAATAAAATTAAACACCAGTAAAAAGGACTGAAGTGAAAGCACTTAGCTTGGCGTACATATAAAAACAGTGACTACTGCTTTCTAGTGTGTGAAACCGACTCCAGAACCTTCCCATTGAAACAGAACAAGTTACCTTTTTCTTTTAATGCAGATGACATTTTAGAGGAACTGAAAATATAATAAGTGTATAAACGGTTCACTTGAAAATGAAGGTTATAAAAATAACTATTTGATGCTTGGACTTGTAAGGGCCTTTAGTTTCAACCTTCAGCTGCAATTATCATGGACTGACATTACCCTTTGTCACACAGCCATCCTTGCACAAGCCCTTGCACAACTTCTCTCCTGTCCTAAGGAGACACAAGATCAGCCTTGCTGTCACATCCCATTAGGAGCAAAGCTGATAAAACGCACTGGGATTCCAAGGTGACATAGCTTCTTTCATTACGTTTGTCACATTATTGATTAGATTAGGTCTGAAGCCCATCTTTGGCCTGCTACTGACCCATCACCTCTCCTGGGAAATTCTGCAGAGTAGGAAACAAAATGGAAAACGACTGGAACAATAGAGATGTTCAAGATGGTTACAGCTCTTGGGACTCACACAGATGTGACAAGTACTGATTTTTACTAACTGCGCATCCTAATACATTAATCCCAAACTTGACAAATACATATCACATTTTTGACTTCACAGTACTTAGCCTTTGGGAGCTTAATGGCATGAAAATAACCCACCAAAGATATTTATTTCTTTCACTGGAGTAAATAACAACATGGTCAAAGTGCTGCCTAGGTGATTTTACCTATCAACAGTTTAAAAAGTAAATAAAGAGCAAGTCAGTGTGCTCTCTGTGCAGCAAACCTTGCATCAATTGTCTCTCCTGTGGCATGTTCAGTTTTAGATGTTTCACTCATGCAGGACAGCTGAAGATTCAACTCAGAGAACTGCACAACTGAGCCATATGGCATCCATGTAATTGTAGCAGTCAATAGCTAAAGACCCCTACACCTGTTCTTATGTTTTCCACAGGCTGTACTTACTGGCATTAAGCACTTCTAATACAATACATGCCCTCTGATGATATAGACTTTGCATGTGACAGATTTGACAGTTCTGAAGGCACAAAGGACTACAGAGCAAAATCTGCTTTTTGTTTTAGACAGAATGGAAGTTGGAGATTTCATTTTTTTTTTCCTTTTTGCCTTTTTTTAGTATTAGGCTAGTTTTTCCTCTTTCACACATGGACTAATTTACAAATACCATCAGTAGGCACATCTGAACTACAGTGAGCCTGAGCAATAAGTTCAGTAAATGTCACTCCTTTTACCTACACCTTTACCTCCCACAGATAACACCCACTCCCTCTGACAGCATCAAAACTAGGGTTTGAATTTTCCTAAGTGTTCCCTCCTTCTACTTATCTTCACACAGCTTTGCAAAATAGGACAGCTAAGCAATTAGCACCCCATAAGTAAAATAAACATTTCTATTTGCAGTAGGGAAGCTGCAGCACATCTGTCCCACCCAGTAACACCCCCAACACAAGACGACATGCAGTGTGACAGCCTCAGGCCCTCATGAAACAAGAGCTTCCAAATTTGCTTCTTGTATGCTTCAAAGGATAAAGCAACATGAAGTAGAACAAGAATTGTGTATTTCATTCCAGATTGGTATGCCAGGACACTGCATCTAGATGCTTGTTTTATTTCCATGGGAGTAGAAACACCATATCAAGAGGGAAAAAAAAAAGAAATCAAAGATTTTCTTCTATATAAATTGTAATTTCTTAAATGTACATATGAAAATATATATTCTAGGTTGCTGCCTTGATCCTTTCACAACTGCTAAGCCTCCTTTAAAATTAAGTCCAAGAAATCCTTTCACCCTATTCTTGATCATTCTTTTTTCCACTCAGAAAACAAGTAGCGTTTCTCTTAATATAATCTCAACTTTTTTTTTTTAAATAGAAACCTTTTGTATATTACAGAAAGATTTGACAGGTAATTAACATTCCGTTGAAAAAGTCTTTAAAAATTAAGAGCGAGCAGAGAAAGAACAATACTTGAATATGGATTTAGTTTAATTAAACTTGCTTTAAATACATTCTAGGATACTTGAATGAGACTCATCTATCTATACCCACAAACATTACTCCAAGCCCCAATAAACTCAAACCATCTATCTTCATGCTCTGCAGAACCTTACTGATAGGATATTACTGTGTAGACTTCAATTAAGATGCAATAACAGCTTTTACATCAAAAAACACCTTGAGAAGACAAAAGAACCACTATTCTAAGGATTACCTAGAAATAGTGGATCAATTTTTTTATGTTTTAAGGGCTGAAAATTGTGGGAGGAGGTTTCAGCCAGAATTTGAAGGGGGATTATTTTGGAAGGGTATAGTTCATCTCCCAAATAAAAATGTTTAGAAGATCCCTTCCTGCATTATCAAACAATATTCTCTAATTATGTTACACTTATGCTCTTGCTCATCCCATTAAAATAAAAATGGTACAACAGCTGCACTCTTCACACATTATTAAATAATGAAATCTTGAACACAGACCAAAAGGAAAAGGTAACTATTCCTCAATATCATAATATACAACTTTTCTAAAAAAATAAATAGACATTTTAGTTGCACACAGATATTTTTGTTAAAAAAAACCCATAACCATTTATTTTTGCCCAGAATAGATGGCACAAATCTAAGAGGACATTTGCATTGAAACTCTTCTTCATATTCACTTCCTTCCTCGAGCAAAGTAATATGCAGTACACGTGTGGAGAAAATAACTTTTCAGAAAAAATAGCCTTAATGTCAAAGATTATTGGATGCTCGATTTGGCCTTGTCCCATTTCTGTGCTCCTACTTCTTCACCCTCTTTCCTGCATTCTCTCCTTACATGTACTGCTTTCCCAGCTCATCCGTGGCTCCTGCTGTTGCCCCCAGCAGGTACGTGCTCCCTGCCTTGATCCCTTCTCCAAACTAATCCGACTCTGTGGCCCAGCTGTCTCTTGCAGCATTAATTACATTCCTCTCCTATCCTATCAATTGCTGGCCTCTTCCTTACCACTGCTGGGTTTGGTTACCAGGAACAGGACTCAATTCCATTCCCTGCTTCCCTTCCCTCCCCGTCACCTTCTGGTCTCACTGAAGAGGTGCGCCAGCGTCCTGCACACAAGCCTTAGCAAATCCCAGCTCTGCCACCTGATACTTTGCAACCCAGAAAGAAGAACTTTAGCTGAAGGATGAGGTTCTTGCTCTGTGTAGATCACAGACTGACAGAAATGGACTTGATACAGCTGGAGTTTTTTGATGGTTTCTCATGTCTCTTCCCACTAGAAGGACATCCTAAAGCTGGCTCTCAGCTGTAGGAGTTTGCTACTTTGCAAACTTCAGAAGGAAGAGGGTGAAGATGCAAAAAGCTTTGTCAATCATTTGGACTATGCACAGCTCCCTCGTGTCAGGGTGCTTTCCTCTCCCTGGTGACTGTTTTAGCCAGTCTAAGGTATAAATGTGTCCCCTGACCATAACTCCTCTCACCTGCAGAGAAAAGTCGAGCTTGGAAAGTACTATAGAGCATGTAAAAAGAAGTGTACAGGAACACACTTCTTTGAAATGGCTGACATTTTGGAGGATGAAAGAAACTTGAAATCTTCAAGGCTCCAATCCTACAAGCACTTAGAAAAAAAAAAAATCCCTTGGAAAGAAACAGAAGGAGAAAAACTGCCTATTTCTGTATTTAGAAGTTCATATATTTAAAACCCTTGAAGAAGGAAATAGTTTAGGAAACTGACAGTGAAAAACAAAAGTCTGAAAATAAGCCTGATTTTTCTCATATAAGTTTTAATTATTTTGGGGTCTTTTAAATGAAAAACAGGTCTTAAAATGAAATAATCTGCAAAAGCAATACCAATACAATTTATCCACCAAAGGCAAGAAGTTAAGAAAATACAGGCCAGGAATAGTCTGGCCAAAATTTAATTTGTTGTCAGGGGCTGCACATGTTTATCATCAGCAGTAGGCATCCCATTACTATTTTTGCCACCAACCAATAACAGAAATGCATGATGCTTTTTAAAATTTTTTATTCAAGTAAAATCCTGTCTTACAACAAGGAGTAATTGAATCCAAAACTGCTCCTGTAAGTCCCAGTAACACATAAAACCATTTTAGCCAAGCTGGATGCTTGAAAATAAACTAGAATAGCCCTAACACACTGAGGGTAGCATTACCTCACATGCTGGTGTCTGCAGACGTAGGGCTGAGCGACATCTATCACTAACTTCGATAATCACTTGAAATGAGAAGGGTACTACATGTAGAAGATGGGCAAGTTAGGACAGCAAAGCTGCAGCCAAGCACAGTAAGCTGAGGTGGGTATGACCAGACCCAAGTCACCTCTGCATTGTGCCAGCTCCACGGGCACAGGCTGTGGACAAATCAGAGCAATTGCCAGGATTCCCTGACTTGTGCTATGGGGCATCCATATGTATTTCAGTACTAAAAACAGATGGCAGTATACTGAATATTTTCAAATTATAGCCAGAATCTAGTTTGGACACAGTATTTTCTATTAGTTTCTGTCACATCTTTTGACCTTGCTTTTGACACAGAAAAAAAAGCTCCGAAAACCATGTTTGCATACTTAAATGTAAGAAGGAACTGGTATTCTCTTATATTTTTCATTTCTAAAGGTCTTAGGGGAGGAGTGAGGACACGTAGTAAACAAATAGCTTAACAGACTGTAAACAACTAAAGCTTTGCCTCTTGCAAAACTATAGTCAGTGTGATTAATTTTCAGGAATTATGTTGAAGTGCAGTAACTTTCCCTGTAGACTGGCGATACCCTGGAGAAGAGATTCTCTGCCTTGAATGAACCCATGGAATTTGATTTGGGTATTCTAAAGAAAGAAATACAATCTTTTAATTTAGACAGATGTCTTAACAAAACCAGCATCTTCCTGTTTTGATCACAAATTAAACAATAAAAAGTAAATAAAGAAGTCAGGCTGTCTGAGTGCATGAAAGAAAGGGAGAATCTGTATGAAGTAGTCCTCTCTTGTAATTAATAATAACAAACTGACAGGTATTACGTCTGCTCTGCACCTTCCAGTACTGTGACTCAGAACTGCACTGTAAAAGCTACAGACACTGCTAACAGCTCCTTTCTTAAAGGGGTGTTTGTGCTGAAGTTAACTTGTGAACTGAGTAAAGAAGAATTTAGGGCACCCATTACTGCTAGACAAAGATAGCATCTCAGTCTTCTGGGGTTGTGGAGTTACTCCTTGGTACTTTCTCACCACTCAGACCAATAACCAGGCATATGATGACTGACCTTAACTTTTAGGGAACAAACTCCAGCAGACTTGTTAAAGGATACAGGAAAATCCATGAAAATTGAGATTAAATGCAGTGTACACACACACACACAGATGTAATCAGCACTAAACCAGTGCTCCAGGCAGAGATGCCCTTGGCAGGCTCCCTTGCCAGTGTAGGTCTGGCTCTTCCCAAAGGTTGCCTTTCCCACTCTGTTCCCATGACAGCAAGCTCAAATTTCACCACAAGTTTAGCAACTCTGTTCTGCACCACAGTCACTGATTAATGCCATGACCCTTGACTCATTAACCTCAGCAGTAACAAAACAGAAGGCTCTGGGCTCAGAGCCCCAAATTTTAAATTGGTTTAAGGATGGTCCTTCACGTGAGGCAACAGTGGGACTTGCAGAGACATTTTGTATGAATAAACAGAGACCTTTTTTATCCCTCTTAGCGTTTTCTGAAGTTTAGCAGCAAAAGTAAACAGGTAACTGTTCCAGCACAACCTAAAATAATTCAAAGCATCACACTCTTTGCCCACCTGAAAAATTCAGAGCAGCCCCTGTAACAGTAAACAAGCTTTTCATCAATTCTAAAACCAGAAGAATACAGAAGATAGATGATACTAAGATTTAATTCATTTTCTATTGGGCAGAATTTAATAGAGCCTGAATGCTCCTGTCTCAGAAAACTGAAATAGGAACACAGGTTTTAAATAAACTTCTTCTGGGCACATCTGCAGGGAATGGTTCATGATCAAGAAGTCCTTGAAATTTCTCATGCCAATTGCTGTTACAGCAATGCACAAGTATTAATCACCGCAAGGAGCTTCAGCTGTGCCCAGGAGTTTTGTTCTTCCTAGGGAAGAACTGGAAAAACCCTGAAAAAAAGCAGGTCATTGCACCACAGGGACTCAAACAATCCCTGTGCTTCCAAAGGGGTGAGGTCAAGTAATGCTGCAAAATGGAAGTCAAAAGCTCCGATGGCACTTGGCAAGGAAGCAACTAGTGAAAGGTCCAGGCCAGCTGGCCTCAACTTCCAGCCCTCAATTCAGCTCTAGTGCGTGACCCAGGACAGCTACTTCCACCTCTGCCTTCCCCAGGTTCCCCACGTGCAACACCGAGAGCAGGTTGGGACTGCAGCCAGGACCCTCCTCGCTGCCTGGCACAACACGACCTCAGGGCACTCCTAAAGCACAGCTGCACACGCAAATCCCTCGGGAATAGGAGTGTTGGGAGAGTTAACCCAGAGTCTCAGTGGCCTCTTCGAAGTACAAGGGAGCCCGGTCACGGGAGCACTCAGAGGGCACAGCCTGAGCACTGCTCTGGCAGGCAGCAGCGCCTTTCTCTGCCGTGAAATGATGGCAAGGAGATAAAAGCTTCCCAGCGAAAAAACGAGCCTGGAGAGCAGAAGCAAACTCTTCCCCTCTACTGCGTAGGCTGCTCCGGAGCCTGCCAGCAGGCACTGCCACCAAAGTGCTGGGAGACTAGGCACGGGCAGGAGCACAGATAGGTAGCCTTACGGATATTCAGCACTGACACCAGGAACAACCACCCGGCTGTTCGTGTGCCAGTGGCTGAGTCACAACAAGCTGACACTCCGTTTGGCACGCTTCACAGTCGCTGGCTGCAGCGGTATCCTTTGGATGCATCAGCATCTTAACTTACTGCTACAGTACTACTGCTCGTGTTACCTTCATCCCTGTGTTCTGACCCAATGATTCTCAATCCTCAATTAAGTTACTTAAGGCGTGAAAAAAACCCGCAAAAACAAAGAAGTGAAAGGGGAATAGATGGAAACATCGCTGGTTGTGCCCATAATTTTACAGCTATCTCTCTAATTCCAGTCACAAATTATTCTTTTACATGATTGTCAGGCAGAGAAAGCTACTGCCAGCACTTCATACCCGGTTTTGAGCACTCACAATATCTGTTTAAATTAGCAAGCAATCAGCACCCACAGCAATTAACATCCCATACACAGTATTCCAGTTCCACATTCTCTACTCATTTTTTCTGCCATGGAAATCTTTATCACACAGGGCTTGTTTTGACAAGATATCTCTTTTTTATTCAAGAATTCTATGTACTTTTCACTCAGATTTTCAGATTCAGTCAGTCACTATATCCTCGAGCTGTGTGTAACATCAACATAAAATAACAAACAGAACTCAACAATCAAAACTATTTTCTCTTTCTTAGTACAAAAAGTCATACTACATGGTTCCACCAGGGAGATTAACAGAAAAATGTTCACTCTCAGTTATGCGTTAATAGAAGATGATAACTCTTGAAGTGGAGTGGATCTAAAGACCAAAAGAAGTCTGAATTTGGCTATTCAGTCTGAATTTTGAACATAACTGTGCATATAATAATGAGAACTGAAACTACCTCATGTCAAAGGCACTATCAAAACCGAAACTAATGCTCAGCTACATTGCATTTATAAAACACCCATTTCTTATCAATTCCCATTGCTTTTTGATTCGCATTCCAACACACAATGCATCTTCACCCACACTGGTCACAAGAAGAGTAATTTATTTATATTTACCTATGTGATCATAGCAGGAGTGCTACCAAAACACTGGTCCCCAGATCAAAGTGCTAAAATCATCCACAGCATGACAACTGGATACTTGCTCTGTGCAAGCTGGGACCCAGCTGACAGAAGCCATGTAGGATGTCTTTCCCCACTGCTTTATTCTCTCACTGATAGTAACTATTCCTTTAACGTTACAGACAGCATAGATAGAGGAAAAGCAAAAATTTCATTTCTGAAAAATTCATTTTCTGAAAAAGCATGAAATGAAATGAAATTATACAATTCCTGATATGGCACATTGTTGAGGTCATAATCATATTTATGATACAGAATTAGTTAAAAAAAAATGAGTTAAAATGTTCCCAAACCAAGCAGGTACCATGCTAGGTTAATGAGTTTTTCATCCAATCCGAGCTACGTTTCAGGAGGTAAGGGCAATTTTAGCATCTTAGGTGGTAATGTAGTTTGGGCCAAAAGAGAAGACAGCAGCTGTTCCAGTTGAGCTTTACATTTGGATTTCCAGGGTTCATTCTAACCCCTACAAACTCAAGACAAAACTCAGCTGGTGTGAACTGAAACAAGATGTTTGAGTGAAAAAACTGTCAGTGGAAACCACTGACCTTGACAATCAAAACCAGTGTTTGGACCTGCACTGCACAAATGCCTGGCAAGCCTCATGCAAATGTTTTATTTTCTTGCTTATAATTCTAAGCCCAACTTTTTTTTTTTTTTTTTTTTTTTTTTTTTAACTGAAACCAAGGGTTTGGGGGCCAGGGAAAGAAATTAATTTGGAAGGGCCTCTCCTAATGAGCAAAGAACGATCAGGGACCCAGCAAGAGTAGGGAAATTACCTTTGCATATTTAGTTTTCAAGAGATGAAGGAGAGAAAGAAAGAAATGGAACTGTGGTCACAGTGGGGAAATTTATGAGAAATGCAAGTTGTGTGGTTCAGGCAGCTTCAGGGAGTGCTAAAAGATTTCAGGAGGTGAACAGATTCCTTTCTCATTAATGAAGGGGCCCTGACTCTAGATCCACTGAACTCACTCTGAGTGGAAGGCTATTCAGCCCTCTCCTTTGATTGAAAGCATGAGTCTGTTACTTATGAGCTCGCAGAGGCTTTCCTTTTAATAGGAAATGGGGGAAGGGGGGAGAAGATGGTTGGAGGAGGGGAAGGAAAAGATGGATAGCAAAAAATGTTGGTAGCTGAACATGAAACTTCAAGGGATTTGCAGGACAGGACTTTGGGGAAAGGTTAAAAGCTTAAAAGGTGAGTGATGCCTTTCCTGGGCTGATTTTTTTTTTCCTTATTGTTGACCAATATGTTAAGAAGTAAACTCCTCTGCATCTTCAATCCACCCTCAACCTCTTATTTTCTCAGCCTTACCAAATTAGTTATTCTGCTAGGATGTAACTAAAAAAAAATTGCTGATTTTCAATCTTTTTTTTATCAATATCAGCTCTATTTGAATAATGCTAAAAACCCCCTCCTAAATAAACAAAAACCTGACCATCTTCACTGCTGCAACAGGGAACACGCAGCCTGCTGGTCTAAACTACAGACAGCCACAAGTTCTCATCAGACTTTGTGTGGGCTTGAAATGTTCTTTTAGTCCTTTGCAGCTGAACACTGAGCACAAATTATCACTAAAAGGGTATGAAAAATTATGCTGGGACATTTGCCATAGCTATACAGAAATGCTCCTCAAAGCAATCAGAAAAGTAAGCAGATTACTCAGCCAGCTCATTTTGGGGACTGCATTGACCACTAGCTGTTTCTAACAAAAGGTTACTTTTTCATTTCTGGGGGGGGAAGACAAAATCTCACTGATTTCTTGAACGAAATCCACATGTATTGCAAATACCCACGAAAGGTCCTTGCTTGTGGGTAAAGGACAACACAGCAACAGCGTGCCTAAAGCTTTTTGTACTTAAAAGGGACAGAATCTAAACTTCTGTTCAAATACTTGGAGCATAAGTGCCTTTAGTGAATTTTAAGATATTTACGCATGAAAAAAACTTGAATAAAAAATAATGTGAAATATGATTATAATTATTATAGCAGCAGTATAAGCACACTTCCCTTGGAATATGAATTTTGGAACATCAAATTTTAAAGACCTGATTGATGGTTTGAAAAGACAGAATAACATTAGCAGTTGAATTAGAACTTAAATCTTTCAAAAGCAACATAGTTATGGAAAATGCTTTAAACTCACCCACTTGTAGCCAAATGTGTTGAAGCAAGAAGGCTTCAACTGTTGTAGTGTTTGGACTCATCCACAGCTGTAACTTCTGGGAATGGCTATTTTGTTCCTCTAAGGCAAGGTCCAGATTGTTTTATTCTACTGCAACATTCCAGACCACTTCTCAGATCAGAGTTCAAGCACCCAAGTGAGGGTACAATTTTATTTCTATTCAAAAAATCAGCCGTGAATTTACCTGCAAGCTCCCCGGTTAGCACACAGAAGTAAACAACATCACAGGAAATCTAGAGCTATCGCCTTCAAAACAATACTTGGGAGCATTTGAGCATAATGAACTGGTTAAATAGCTTTCCTTTTCACCTACTGCAATATTTCATATATCAATTGCAAATGAACTAATTTTGGTCAAAATATGAGACCAAAATACCAGAAAAGAAACAAAGGAAGACACCTAATAACAAATTTCTGAAAACAAGTAGGTGACTTTAAAATAAACTACATGACTGCCCAACATAAATCATTCTTTGGGAGGGAGAATTTTATTTTTTTTTAGTAAACATCTTCCACTATTTATTAGTCGACAATATGAAACAAAAAATTGAAAGGTGCAGAAAAGAACTAGGATCTATTTATAAAACAAGGGACTAGATTTTCAGTTATAGGTACTATATAAGTCATGTTGCCTGCAAATGCTGAACCCAGTTCAAACTGTATTTTCCTAGTTTTAATCTTTTGCCAAGGAAGATATACCAACCATTTCCAGTCTGTAATAACTTTGGTTATCTTCTAAACTGAGCAGAGATTTTGGCAGGAAACTGAATGGGCAACTTCAAGATAAACCTATATGCTTCCTATGCGTATCAACCTGGCATGAAGCTTCAGTGCTCTAACATTTCGAGTGCCGTGCTCTCCATCCAGTGGAGCTCCTAGGTGTGTAGAATATTAATAGTGACATTCACAGAGATAGTATATCCAGACTATAAATAAAATTAGCAAAATCTTTACATTTTTGCTCCTGACAAGACAATTTTTATCTAAATTTAAAACACAAAATACATGCAGAATCAGACTTTGAACCAAGAGTATCAATATAATATAGAGGAAGGAAAAATAAGAAAGAAAAGTAAAAAGATGAGACCATTTTACTCAGAAATTAAAATACTGACATGTGATTGTAGAAAAAAGGCAACATGGTTTACTGCAAATTACGTAGTAAAGCACTTCAGTGTTTAACATGCTAATCCCTGAAAAAGCTTTCATCATTCCATACATTGCAAATGTCTGTAAGCATATGCTAGTGGGAGGCTGTAACTGTATCTAGTTTGGAGGAAGCAGAAGAAGGCACCATCACATTTGTGAGGTTGCAGGAAGGTTTAACCAACTGTAGTTACTACGGGATAGCTGCAAAATTTCCAACAGGAATTAAGCACATGACGTACTTGAGCCTCAGAGTTTCCTTCATTTAACATGGTCAGATTCAAGCCAGCTGCAACGCAAAGCAGTTCAGCCAGCAATCTTTAACCCAAATCTGAACTCTGTTCTCCTCAACCTCATCAGAATCCCAGATACTCAGCATATCTCTTATTCCTGCAGAACTCATGTTTCTTACTACATTGTCAGTGTCTTAGGACACAAGGCATCCTTTCGAGCCATAAGCTTGCTGTGCAGCAAAGTCTAATTCAGCATAGCAGGGCTGTGCACACTGCAGCCCCTCATGGAACACTCAAAATTATCCAACAAATCCCACTACTGGAACAGCAACCACCTTCTCACTTCTTGTCCTTTCCAGTTTCACCTGAATTTGAGTTGAGTTTGAGGGTGAGAAAGTACAAAAATCCAATAAAGGGTGCCCAGAATACCTGGAAGTGTTGACAATCTCTGCATTCTGGTCTTGCAGCACCAAAGGCAAATAGGGATTAAGTAACACTGACATCAAATTTGCTTGGAGCTTTATCTAAAACTTAGTGAAGTTACTTAGATGAGTTCTGTTGCCTCTGACAAGTTTTGTACTAACACTCAGATCTGCAGCATTGGACAGAACAACCTGTGGCACCCCTTCCATAAGATTACATATTTATTACCATTTATTTTTGAAAGAAGGAAGGGAAATGTCCCAATATCACCAGCAAAACAATATTTCCTCACTCTTTAAAAACTTGCACATAGATATGCCACAAGAACAATGCTAACTTCTGCCTTGATGCTCTTTGATGTGTGAACATATGAGCCAATTGGAGACGTTCCAATTATCTCCAGTTCAAAGTTAGGCCAAAATTAGATGCAGTTATGAATAATGGATTAGGCTTTAGTAGAAACAGCAGTGCTGCACAGAATAAAGATGAGAGTTTATTTTAGCTGTGAATACGTGAAACAGGTAAGCCACACTTGATTCCTTAAACAGACACATTGGAATTGCACATCCTCTGAAGTTCAATTAACAAAACATATGTCAAAACAGAGTTTTGTGACAGATCATAAATTCCTTTCAGATGCAATTCTGACATTTTCAGGATAAAATTAGAAGTTAAAGGTCCTTGTGAAACTTCTCTAAGAGGGTTTTTTTTAAAGAAATAACCATGTCAAAAGCCTTGTCATTTACCACAGTAACCTAGAAGTCAATACCCAGGCAAAAGATGTATCTTGGAAGGTTCATTAGCTAACACTAGTCCAGATCAAAGGCTGCTTAAGCAGTCTGTTTGCATCCATTTTGAAATCTTCCTGACAATTTCCTGACAATCTAGCATTTTAATTAAAGAATAAAAAACTTCCAGGTAGCAATGTTTCTAGTTGGATAAGCTAATTTTTCTTGGATGTCTGTGCTACAGTACAGAAAAAGAAATGGGGTGGGCATTCCACCATTGCCTTATATTTCTGCAATTCTACTTTATTCTGTGGATTTTGTGAAGACTGGAGATCAGATGATCATCACAACAGTGCAGATTGTACAACAAGAAGATATAAATATATATATATATGGCTACCTCTTTGGCTTTTGCACTCTTGGCAGAGACGTGTTTTCCTTGCCCTGTTTTGCTCTCTCCATAGTTCTGCGGAAGTGTGGGCAGTGCCAGGTTCGGCAGCGCCTGGCACTCGGGCTCAGTGCCTTGCTCTGCACAGTGTTGACAAGGGTACCAGACAACAGGCCAGAGGTGACTTTTCACGGGTTGTGCCTGGGTTTCTGTGTGGTTATTCACAGATGCCCTTGTTGAAATACTGAGTTGCCTTCCTTCATCAACTTCAGTTTGAGTTTGCTAGTATTTTGCAAACCGTAAAAATGAAGTGATTACATAAAACCTAATCTCTAGATTTTTAGTAGAGGCAAACAAGCTTTAGCAACAAGAAAAAAAATCGTTTTTTTCAGTAGAGACACTGGAACTGCAGAACAGTAAAGTACACATTTCAACAAATTCACAGAACATCCATTACAAAAATTAATTATGTACTAGCTAATCTGAATTATTATCTTATGTATCATGCAACACTAGGGCAATTCAAGACTTTCATTTACTTTAGAAAACAACTACCAATAAAAAGCACTAGCATGTTCAATACTTTTCATCTTTTGCCTTAAAATTACAGTTGCATTTCTAGAACCAACTGCTCCACTTGAACAAACTCTGCGTTACTTCAATAGATGTAGGTGTGAGAAGGGGTGGGTGTTTAACTTCATGTACCAAGGGCATACAGCAAGACTGTGCTCAACTTACAACAGGGGTGTTAAAAATGCCAACACTTGAGTGCCTCTGTAGTCTCAAATTTTCTCCACCGTTTCATACCAACAAAACAGTGGATCCAATAAGGAATGTGGAAGTCCCTTTTCTGGACTGGTTTTGCATGGAGTAGAATATGACAAGAAAATCCTCAGCCTATTTTATTGGAGTAATTTGATGTACTGATGGGTAATTATGGCAGAATTTTGTCTATAATGTTTTATATTATGCTCATAATTATTCTTAGAGCAAAATAAAATGATAGAATATAGTGTATCTTAGGCAGAAAATGGTTGTGATATGTAAATCTATAAAACATTTATGTTGAAAACACAATCGAGAATTTTAAACCTCACTAATTAAAATTAGGCTAGATTTCATTAAAGAATTTTCAAAGATAGCTGTTTAAATAACTTAATGCATTTGCAACACTTCATGTGAAACCAGCTGTTTTTACTTCAGTGTTATGAGGTCTGAACTAACTCCCAGTGGGATGCCCTGTAGGTTTAGGATTTCTAGCTCATCTTTGCCGTGCACATATTCTGTGGGAGCAGATAATGAGAAAAGAAAAAATTATAAAATCCTCCTAGGGAACTAGTCTCCTACACAACAAAAACAATCTGATTTTCAGTGAACATTCCCAAATTATCAATCAGTACTGGAACACTGTTAAAGTCATTACACTTAAGTGACTGCATTTGGGGACAAGGCACTTTGAAACTATTTTTGTGTGTACAGATCATGAAGTGTGAGAGTACTACCTGACCAAAACTCTCAAATAATTAGGAAAGTTAAAGGCATTATGACTACACTGCCCAGGAAATCTGCCATGTCATGGAAAGCTTTTACTTTTAAACCACCAGCTAAAATATCAGTCAAACAGTAGGTAACTATCAGTTCTGGACACATAGAAGCACGGGGGAGGAACAGAACACCAGGGAAATGAAATAAATTTTTTAAATTGCTTTCACTCTTGCTATCCAAAATAATTGAAATATTTGTTACATATTGTAGTTATTATGCAATGTGTGCATATGAACTTTACAGAATATTTTACAGTTTGCATGTAGAGTGCTGTCAGTTTGTTTCAAGGCTTTACAGAGAGAAAACTAAATAACAGAGTTGACGATGTTTTCCTGAACAAGTGTAGACCATGCTTCTGAACACCACTTAATAATTCTTCATTACATTTATTGCAGCCATTTCTTAGAGACATCTATTCATTTCACAAACCCAGCATATATATCTCTCTACAGCTTCTCTCCTAAGGCATATCTACAACCTGGATCCATTTCTATCTAGTCTAGCTCTGAGAAAAAAGGTAGTTAGGAAAGCAGGAAACACAGGGAAAATAGCATCAATCACTAGAGCACTTTCTGATTTCTGTAGAGATTACAGACTTCTGAGTTCTAGTTCCAAAAAAATCTTTCACCAACGTGACTATTGATTTTAGAGAGCTTTGGCATCCCTGCACAAATTAAAATTATAAAATAAACAAGGAAACAAACCCCTAAAGAAACAACCCAAACCACGAAAATCCAAATACAGATAAGCTTAAAAAAAACTCTCTAAACCTGAACTGAAACAGGCTGTGCTCAATGTACGCAGAGCTTTTGCAAGCCCAAGAACACAGTCTAATAGGGAACATAACTGAGCAACAGAAGGAACAAGTTTCCCCTGGGGAAGGAGTATCAGCTTTAAGTTTCCCACATGCTCATGCCTAGGGAATCCCCTTTGAAGTTGCTGGCTGACACCACATCTGTTTCATGCCGCAGGAGTGAGGAAACGGCAGCAGCTGTAGGGTTGAAATCCAGACTCATCAAAATATACGTGCCTGTTGAATTCACTAGATTTGTTTTATACCGTTTGAGTCTTCCTGTGGTAAGAAGGGGGGGAAGAATATAAATTGTAAAATTTAAATAAAAGAATGAAACAACTTCCCTAAATGATTTTTAATACTGCACAATGAACATGTAAAAAGCAGAAAAAATTCAATAATATCCTAATATAAGTGCTCCACCCCAAAATATATTAAACTACAATTATTGCAACTTGCTAGCCTATTACTTAGGTAGCATTCAGATGAGTGCCAGTCCTAAATGACAAAGTCAAACAGGCTCGATGAGGACATGGTCTTTTCATCATCAGCTATTTGAATTGTGGCTTGACCAATACACAGGGAAAATAAGAGCTCCAGGAAGACAAAATATTTTTTTGTATTTGTAGTGCACTGACATTTATGCTCTTATAAAGACATTGTCATAAAGGGCTGGGCCAAAGCAGCTCTGTCATGTAACTTCTGTGAGTGATTTCTGTCCAGATGCTTTAGCAAAACAGAAGACAAAGTAATTGCTCAGTTAATACCACTAACACACAGGTGGATCACTGAACTTTTTTATCATTTTTTACTTTCAACATTTATGCCTATATAGCAGGGGGTTTGTACACTGGCAGAACAGTCCTCATCTTAACCCAGTGCAAATTTGACCACATAGGGCTATGACATTTTAGAGCTTCACATTCAATAGTTTATGCTCAAACAGTCTGAGACTGGGATATCTAAGGAAAAGTGTGTGTGTGTGTATATATATATATATATATATATATATACACACACACACATATATATACATATATATATACTTCACACACACACACACATGAAACAAGAACCTATGTTCTGTATTACTCAGCATCAATTCAATATACAGTTTGTGATGTGGTAGTGGAAGTCTTTCCCAGGTAGCTCAAAGTCTGCTGAAAGACACTGTAGCTGATAGAAACGCGTGTCCAGATGAGACTAAATAGGCTTGGGAGCTCGTCTATGTGTTCACTAGCTCTTGTTACTCATCAAAATGCTTTCTTAAGAATTAATTAGTTTTGAATACTTAATTTGGTGACAGCTTCTTGCTAAAATTACACCATATTTAACTAATTTCTTGATAATTTTTCATATATTTTCCTCAATATATTGTCAAGACTATCATGCCTTGATTCTATTCCAAATAAAGCCATTAGAATTAAAGCAACAGCTGTTAACAGCCCTGCAAAATGAGTAGATTTTAGACTATTCTAAAACTCCCCTAATAATTGCTGCTGAACTTCCCGGCAGTGCCAGCAAAAAGAATCCAAGCAATAGATGTTTACAGGAACTGAATTTCTTGCAGTAATTCAGGTAAGACAAGATACATCACATGTTTAATAGAAATTTGGTTTTATACTAGTACAGCTGCAGGTGAGTTATTTTAAATGAGCTCATCAGCCCAGAATTTTGCTCCATCAGCTGTAAAATAAAATTTGTAAAACCAAAGAGAATTAAAATTGGGGGGAAAAAAATGGATCCCATACCTGACCTTAATGAATCTTCCAAAATACCCGTGGGAATGCTAACAATGCCACTGTCATAATTTCTGCTAAAGCAAACAGAAGGTTGACTAATCAAACTGGCAATTTTGATCTGCTAATTGTGATGCCCTGAAGCTTATAACACTAAAAATAAATGTATTTTTTGTTGAGCTAGTAGTTAAAAGAAATAGCAACCCACGTGCATTACAAAAATACCATATCAAGAAGATTGACATCAGCAGACATGCAGATTTTTCTTCCCCTGGGCACCAAATTGCTGATGTATGTACATGCTCTTGGCATAATTGATTTTCACTTTCTGCTCAGTGGCACAGTCTTGGAATTGCTGGTGTCACAGCAAGTATGAATATGCATGTAAAGCACACACTAGCTAGGTTAAGTCCAGAACTCCTTCATCTTGAACCCAAACTTGAACACAATTTAAAATAGAATATCAGTTGCTTTTAAATATTCAACTTAAAAAGGCCGGAAATAAAATTAGCAAAAAGAGTGCATATTACACTAACATACCTTTGTTATTCCTTGCTAGAGTCAAAATCACACTGAATTACAAACGTTAAAACCAGCTTTTTAATGCTTTTTCTGCCCTTTCTTGAAAACCAAGACATGAGAAACAGTGAGTAGGCTCTATCACCTCCTGAAAACACATAAATTGCCATTTATATATGATAAGTTGTAGCAGTTCCTTTAAGGAAAGCAGGCCCAGCCACACCTTTTTCCGAGATCTTTTCCTTTAGTTCACTCTCTGACTACCTCTCCTATGCATTTAGGTGAGCTGAGGTCCTCAGACTCCTGTACAGGATCTCTTGTTACACATTGATGTAAAGCAGAAGTATCACCCCTTTTTATTTGTATTTTTTTAGTCAAAGGTGATTCATCCACAACAATGAAGAACACAACAAAGACATTCATGATATGTTATGGTGTTGCTTCCCAGCTAAATGTACCTTAAATCTAAATCAGCAGGCAAGATAATTCCTGCAAACTACAGATTTCTATGACTAGAGGATCTATGAAAACCAGGAATCAAATTACTAGTGAAATTCTTTTAGCAGCAGGGCCAAAATAACCATTAAAATCTCAGTCGCTAATTAATAGTCACACACCAGCATCATAGGCAACTCGTGTCAGATTACGTTAAATCTGTTATTTTGGCTGAGGCACAAAAAACTGGGGATTAGCACCATGTCCTCTCTACATCCTGGGGAAGAGCTTGCTTTCAATCCAAGGGGGAGCTACAGTACTGAGCATCAGTGGAAAAAATGTATTCCCCACTGCTCAGCAAAGAGTTATTCTCAATGGTGCCACAGAGCTGACCTTATGCCAGTGAGAACAGTTTGTTCCACAGCTAGAGAATAGAATTTTCACAACTAGTTTTCCCTTTCAGGTAGAACTAAAAACAGACTAACCACATCTTAAGTTGCTCATATATTTTCAGTTTGGTTCGCTCTCAAAATTGCTGGTTACCTAAGGGGTAGAGCTGATCAAGACCTCTTAAGCAAAACATTTTCAAAACAGAAAATGCCATTTTCAAACTACAATACCCATTGGCTCCGACAAAACTATTATGTGCAAAGATTCGTCATGTCCCAGGTCGGAGAGAGAGAGCGACAAAGGCACAGTCAGTAATAACCACAGACTGCTGGCTAGCGTGTTCAACCTCGCTTCAAGCTTATAAAGCTTTGCTCAGTTCAGAACCACTATTCGAAACTCTTTCCTCCCACTCCCATCTGCTGCCAAGTTATTAATGTGCCATCAAGTTATTCTGCAGCGTGAGCCCCTGAAATTTAGAAATCTTCACATTCATCTAAAAGTGGTTTGAGAAGAGCTTTCAAATCTTAAAATTTGTATGCAACAAAGAAATGTTGAACATTTGTGCTGCCCTACAAATAAGAGCAAAACCTGAATGTTCCCTGAAGACAGCCACCTGAGGCTTTAAAGCTCTACCTACATTCTACTCCTTAAATTATAAATTCTTACAAATGGTCCATACTAACATGTGTCCATGTAAAAGCCCCATCTAAGGACATTGTTGTTAATGCTCGTGGAGTTTAATAGCATTTCCTGGACAAGTTCCTTACCTCAGGTCCAGATAAAACAGTTCAGTCTATAACCAAGGCCATCAAACTATAAAACCCATTAATATAGTGTACACCTTTAATTAACAATTCTTTTTCAAATTCCAAATGACATTATCAGGCTATATGCCTTCCAAAATGGCAAGAACCAGAGTACACTGCTGTAACTGTACCTGTAGAGGTGGTGGGCATGCAACAGTGTGTCCCTACTGCTCTGGGGGTGTTATGGGCTAGTGGAAGAGAATATAACAGGCAAACACAGAGACCCTCTAATCCCTGGCCACTTGCAAGGCCTGTGGAGCTCTGGGTAACAGTTCAGACTGACCCTCCAAGGAAGAAGCAAAGCTATGCATTAAACCCAGTAGTGCTTCAGAAACCTAAGCAATGTGCTATATTTGCCTTCCTGGGCACGTAAAAGAGTGGTAATGCACAGATGAAGGAAGACTTGATCCCATGTTGTTATTTAATCAACACTATGAACGATGCCATAAACAATTAGGTTCATTTTCCATGCCAATTCCTGTGGCTTTTTCCCCTCTTTGCTTTCTTCAATGCAGATGTTGGGGCTTTAAAGCACGTTGACATACTTCGTTAAATGAAACAAACTGTTTATTATTAACAGAATTGTGTGGAAGGTGACCAGCAAGTGACTCAAGTAGCTTGACAATGAAAGCTCCAAGGACAGCATTTCTAGGGCAGTCCCTTTATACTTGAGTTTATAGCCTCAGATCAGCATTAATGACATTTGTAATGACTGACTTTTCTTAAGTACAATTACATTTTAAATATACACACAGGCACATTTGAGTAAGTTGTTTCCAAAATGCTGTTTCCTAAGACAAGTGGAAAAAATTCAAGTTTCTTCTTCCCTGACTCTCACATACTTTCTAAGTTTCACTCTCAAAATGATCTCTCCTTCATTTTCACCCATTATTCTTTGCTCATATTCCTAATTTTTACCAAGTTATTGCCTGGCAACTTTCCACTCAAGAGGAGATGTAAGTGTACTAGGAATGTGTCTTCAAACACAATAAAGCAAAAACTTACTGCCCAGATATAAAAACATAACAAGGTAACTGCAAAAGCATGTAAAAATCCTTATCAGCATCTCACAGAGGAATACTGAAGGCACAGTGGAATTAAAAAAATTTGTCAGTCAAGCGTCCATAGCACGAGCAGTAACAGAACCCAAATACTGCGAGTGTCAATCCAGGTCATTAATCATAAGATAATAGAACATGTTATGGTGATGTGAGCCAGTGTGAGAGAGGCTGAAGCAACCTTGCAGGCTGAGACAGCCACGGCATGACGGCTGCTGACTCACTCTGCAGCAAGATACCGCTCTGACCAGCTGAAGGGAACCACAGCAATGTTGCCTCAAAAGCAAGCTACAGAGTGAGTACAGGCTCTGCTGATTAAACTTGCTCAGGGTCCACCCACCAGTAACATGAGGCAATGCCTGATGAAAACATCTTCAAAATGCTAGCAATTTGCTGAGGAACAGAACTTACATAAGTACAAAAACAATTAGACCTTAGAGAGTTTCTGTATCGACAGATTTCATCGCTCAGAATATATAGATAGCTAAAGGTCATCATCCACACTTCACAGAAAGAGAAATGAAATAACATGATTCATCTGTTACATGCTGTACAAGATGAATTTAGGCCTGCAGCTCCTTTGATTTGTAAAAAGTACTTTTCCAACAAGACTGCACAATACAATGTCCCCAAAACCAAGCATCACATCTCCTAGAAAAGGAAAAAACAGACACTTCACTGAGCTTGCATCCTAACACACACCCCAACATTTGTATACACATAACTTGGTATGTATATAAACAAGAAATATACATACACACACTCCTTTACATATACTTACAAAAGAGTCTTAAACAGACTCTGCGGGGCTACAGAATGGAGGAATATGGAAAAACACCACAGTACAGATACATGACTCAAAGAAGAGAGAGCATGCCTAGCCAGCAGTTTTCTTTAATTCTTTTAGAATGTTTCTTAATTCCTACATTTCTTAGTTCCAGTGACAGGACAGATCTAGTTTCTGATGTCAATAAAACCAACAAAATCCCAAACAAACAAAAAGATCAGGGATTGTTTTTACAACAGATTGAATCTGTGACTAGAGCTCAATTAACTAGATATGTTTTTCTAAGATTAATGGACATATTCTTCTACAAGTCTCAGCAAATGTTTGAGTAAGGTGGGAAAACAGATTAGCACAGAAACGGAATGAAATCCAATACCTGTTTTTCATGCATACTTATTTGCAGGCTTGCTGGTGTTGTTCTTAGCCGTAAAAACTAGATGAGTTATTAAAAGATATTCATAGCATTCAGAAAGAAATATTATCATGATATACAAGGACAGCCTACAAATTCTTTCCTCCCGCTTTTGTTAACTTTTTGTAGAGAGCTTCAAGATATTTGAACAAGACTTAGCAAAGCTTGTCCCTTACCCTTCTGTGGCTTTACACTGTAAGGTCCTAATGTGGCTGTGCAGGAGGTCAGACCACTGAATTCAAAGTTCATGGCACCAGGGATTGCTCCCTGGGACTTCCTCAGTGTCCAAGGCAGGCAGTGGGCTGTAACTGAGAAAAGCCTCAGGGTAAACAGGTATCAGATCTGCTACAGCACCTGCACGCTCTAAAGGTTGTAGAGTACAGCTAAGAGGTGGGATTGAGACTAAAAGAAAAGCAGACTTGGCAGGGAGGAAAACCCCTGACTTTTCAAGTCATTATTTAAGAGAAAAAATGCATTTTAAATAAGGAAAATAATTTCTGTAGCAGATCTGTCAGAATTTGGAAACCAAGAAGGAATTTAGTAGGTAAGCAGTAAAGGTGATGAGTAGGTACACATCCTTCTAAAATTAATGTGTGTTTAGGAAGGATGGCAGTGCTTGTCCCCACATAGTGACCAATCATGAATCTATTCCATGCACTCCTGAGTACGTGCATGTGCCCAAATTCGTTTGCTGTGCCCACCTACCTAGAGTGGCATGCCTACTTCCAAAAAGGCTTTCCCTACATTAATCACCATGGAAACTAGTGAAGGCTTCTGCTACATAGTCAAACAGAGCAATTAAATAAATAATTTTAATAATAAAAATAAAATTAATGAATGCGTGGAGATAATGCCGCAAATATCAAACCATCCCAATTCGAGTAAAATGAAAACCAGGATGGGTATGATTTGTTTACGTGGGGGAAGGCTGCAAAGATGGTAGCCCTAAGCTGCTCCTGGGTACAGGTGATGGACTTTGTGGGGCGTCTGGATGCACCCAGGGAGGTTTTCCATGGGAGATGAGATTGTCGATAGGCACCCGAGCCCGTGTGGGACAGGACAGGGGTCGGTCCCACGTCAGCCCTACCGTTTAGGACCAGCCCAGGACTATCAGATGAGAGGCTCAGGCAACTTGAAAAGAGAAACAACTCTGAGCGAAAGAAGAAAAATAATTATTAGCAGGAAGGGCCGGGCTGCCGCAATTACCGGAGCGCATCCCGCGACTCTGCCCGCGGGCAGCGCCCCCGCCGGGAGGGGGCCCCGCGCACCGGACACGCCGCGGGGCAGCGCGGAGAGACACGAGCAGTGCTGGGGGCGCAAAACACCGCGCGGTCTGCCTGCTCGAGAACGTGTATCTAGCCGGGGGGAAAAACCGAAAAGAAAAAAACAAGCAAAAACGGGGGTGGAAAACCTACAACAAAACAAGAAATAAGCAGAAAGCTCAAATGTTTAAAAAAAAAAAA